>OX246744.1:35326628-35328128 GCA_945910005.1 Isoperla grammatica
ATATGCTATTGTAAACATGATCTGTGTATATTGAAATATAACGCTGTTTAATCTAAGATATGTAAGAGCGAGCTCTAGACTTGGACTGGAAACAAATGCCACAGGCATGTCCGCCGCGTGACGAACAATGGTCGGCGAGTCTAGAGAATGATTGTTGAGTTGGGAAGTGACAAACGAGCCCAGCGAGAGTTCGATTTGGAAGTCGGTAGCGGAGGTTGTAACAATGTGTTAACAAAATAATATAGGGCACTAGCAACACCAACAGACAACAATAGAACAAATGAATTGAACTGATGGACAAACCATCAGCTGTCAAAATAATAAAATTGCAACCATAGAAATAAAAACAAGTGTAGCAACTGCAATAGTAACTGCTTACCGTTTAAAACTTTTAATGATAGACAACGACTCAGTTAAAGTTTTATATGTGTATTTGTTTGTTTTTTGTTTTGTTTTCCAAAATCGGAAGAAACTATTTTTTGACAGCTTGTTGTTTGTCCATCGATTCAATTCATTTGTTTCATTGTTGTTTTTTGGTGTTGCTAGTGCCCTATAAAACTCTGCAATACATCTACAGTGAATAATCCTTCTTCACACCTGGTTCCATTACAAAAATAAGGGAGTGTTTTACTGACGAGAACGGAGTTTATGTTACATTTCATCTGTTAAAAGTTCTATTTCAGGCTCAAGTATTGTATCAAGAGGTTCTGTGTCTTGTCCAGATATACCGATACCGGTAATATTGATGTTGAAGGAGACAAAAGGTCATCTGCTGGTTTCTTACGTAAATAACGCGACAGGCGTGGAGTTTTTGGGGATTTTTCACATGTTCCCGTTAACTGTTGCGTCGGTATTGCAGTATGGTTTAGTTACATAACTACTTTTGATCCAGCCATTACTTCGGCTAAGATCAGACTCGTCAAAATCTCCTGTAACGGAATGTCTAGCACAAACACGTGCGCTGCGCATTGGAACAAGTTCTCCCTGTGTATTCTTGCGCACCACACAGAAAATATCTTCGGCGATTTGTGTCGGCTAGGAAAACTATGAAGCCAATATCCACTCCCTCAGTTCGAAGTGCAATAAAACACAGAGCACATTGGCTGTTTGAAATTATGTGAATAGCTATGAAAAGTTATTTATAAATAAATGATAATGTGTAACTGTCACCCGCTCATCCCCTACTGAAACTCACTGCCGGCCGGCTCGGACCGCAGGTCAAGGACGCGTGACGTAGGGGCTCAACACGAAACATCCGATAGACAACAAGGGCACGGGCTAAGACAAGATCGGAACCAGCTGTTCTGCTAGGATTACACATATCTACAAGGACGTGCAAAGGTCAAATGTAAAGTTCGGTTCTCCTATAAAAAAACATAATACTATACCGAACTAAAGTAGGCCTACTGTCGTTTTTGTCACCCCACATCCCTCACACGATTTAAGCACAACCGCCACATGTTCCAATTTATTAACCCACCATCAACCTCACGGTCACCT
>OX246744.1:35328328-35650828 GCA_945910005.1 Isoperla grammatica
TCGTTCACCCACTTTTTCTTGGCGACGTAAATATAAGTCCTCATTGCCGTTATTTTAAGTTCGAATTCACACGAATCGGGGACAGTGTCCTCGATTTATTTGAGCCAGTCTCATAATATATGTGTAAATTGACGCATTGTTTATGAACGATAGGAGATAAAGTCACTTGATATGCTATGAGATGGGTATCCAGAGGTTGGGATTTAGCCATCCCCGGTGGGAATACCTTTCAGTAAAACAGAACATGGATGAAATTACCAGAGGAGAAATCCCTCCCCCCCCCCCCCCCCCCCCCCCCCCCCGTCAATTTGCACCGTGTATGCACCATGCAATATGCATTGGCGCATCCAGTTATTTGAAAATGGCGGACGTACCATAAGCAGTGTTTGCCACTCGATACTTTTTAAAACTACCTAGATATAGATACAGCTGAGATACTCTGGTGGAAATGTACCTAGACCAAGACAGATTCCTTTTTAGAAATGTACCTACGTAACTATACAACTACATGATACATTTACATGTACCTGCCGGATACAAGATACTTTTAAACTGTTTCGTAGTTAACATAGGGTTAGTATTTTGAATAAAATTATATGTTTTAAAGCTAGATATATGTGAATTGTATAAATAATATCAAATAATGTAGCTCGTTTTTTAATTCTCTACGATAAATTAGGCCCATTGGCATTATACAGTTTGACAGAAACTAGTTACAAATAGAGTTATTAATTTTTTTAATAATGATTGGCTAAAAGTTACCTTATAATTAAAAGCAGCGGTAAATAATACAATATTGTTTCAATCAATAGATATGCAAATTGTCTTATACGAATACGGTACTTATTAAGAATACAACGCTTTCTGCAGTGTAGATATGTGTGAGTACGTGAACTCCTCAATGTCAAGACCAGCCTGGCATATTGTCCTGGCCCATCAATGATGCCTGGCAAGTAGTCCCTAGCCCCTAAGTGACGTCACAAGTAGCCTGGCATATTGTCCTAGCCCCGCCGTGACCTCATACACTAGCCTGGCAAGTAGTCCTAGCCCCTAAGTGACGTCACAAGTAGCCTGGCAAATTGTCCTAGCCCCGGCGTGACCTCATACACTAGCCTGGCAAGTAGTCCTAGCCCCTAAGTGACGTCACAAGTAGCCTGGCAAATTGTCCTAGCCCCCGGCGTGACCTCATACACTAGCCTGGCAAGTAGTCCTAGCCCCTAAGTGACGTCACAAGTAGCCTGGCAAATTGTCCTAGCCCCGGCGTGACCTCATACACTAGCCTGGCAAGTAGTCCTAGCCCCTAAGTACGGCACAGGTAGCCTGGCAAATTGTCCTAGCCCCGCCGTGACCTCATACACTAGCCTGGCAAGTTGTCCTAGCTCTACTGTGGTTTCATACACTTGCCTGGCCAATTGTCCTAGGGTCGCCTGGAAAATTGTCCGGTTTACCTGTAAAGTCAGCCCCTCCATGGTAGCACTTACTCACAAAACTTCACCTGAGCTAGTGCTGAGTTAGTGCTAATAAGTTCCGTTAGAATGTCAGTTTGTGCTATAATAATACTGTAGTTATTAATAAAAAAAACTGTTGGGGGCTAACCTCACGCAGCCCCCCCTTCCCCATGTTAGCACTTATACTCAAAACATCACCAGAGTTAGTGCTGAATTAGTGCTAATAATTGCCGTTGGAATTACAGTTTGTGCTGCACTAATACTTAAGTTAATAATAAAAAATCATTAAGATGGCTATCTTCACGCCCCCCCCCCCCCCCCCCCCCCCCCCCCTCCAGCCCATGTAAGCACTTGCTCTCAAAACTTCACCTGAGTTAGTGCTGAGTTAGTGCTAATAATTGCCGGTGGAATTACATTTTGTGCTGCACTATTACTGTAGTTTATAATGCAAAATAGCTTAGTTACTTACTCACTTACTTATTACTTACTTACTTACTTACTTACTAACTTACTTACTTACTTACATACTTACTTTTTACTTACTTTCTTACTTACTTACTTACTAACTTACTTACTTATTACTTACTTACTTACTTACTAACTTACTTACTTACTTACATACTTACTTACTTTCTTACTTACTTACTTACTTACTTACTTACTTACTTACATACTTACTTACTTTCTTACTTACTTACTTACTTACCTACTTACTTACCTACTTAGTTACTTACTTACTTCATGATACATAATAATGTGCCGTTATGTTTCTTATTTCTTCCCAGACTACTATTAGTAGTCAAACGTGACGCGCGAGTGCAGGGGCGTTTCCTGGTATCAGAATTAGGTGGGGCAAATAAATTCTACGCTAAATAAATCATTGGGGAGTCTGGGGGGGGGGGGGTAGCCCCCTAGCGAATATGTGCCCCGGGAAAATTTTTAATTCCTCGATTGTGTTTGGAGCACTTTAACGAGTTTTAGGCACTCTGTTGTACCGAGTAGGTAACATAATTATAACTGTGCCTCTGGGTATGCCTATGAGATATTTAATATCAAAAGCCTTTAGCGACTCCTTTAATAATTGCAAGAGATCATGCTTTATCGATCGTTTTATACTAATTCGTATAAGTTTGTGGTTGATGTGAGCCTAGATGTATAATTTGAAGCCTCTCTGGGGGCTTAACGCATTTATTTTGATTGGCAACAAATTAATGATTGACGTACCTCATTATCAAAACGCACGGTAATACACACATATAAGACAACAACATTGTGAAATTCACTTTACTAAACGTTACGCCTAGGTCCAGGCCTAGTAGTATACCATGCATGTCAGTCTGCACCAGTAAGGTTATGCATAGCATATGCACACAGCCACTTGAAGTAGGCCTACGCATTGGCATTTGGATTTTGGACCAAAAATAAATGTCGACTAATTAATCATATTTTAAATGGTCAACCTTTATTCTAATTAATACTTAATGATAATAATTTTAATGTTACTCGCGTATCGCGTTTGATTTTATTACGAAAACCGATCCTCAAGGCATTTTATAAGGGCATATGGGTAAATAAGAAATAACTCACTATTGAATAGGTTAAGTTGCATGACACATCCACTTACAATACACATCTTAAGAATCGGTTCTAATAGTAGCATGCCGTCCAAAACTCTGATAAGTTTCGATATTGAAGTGCAAACCTGGCGTTATGAACAGCTTAAATGCAACACACTCATACACAGTAATGAAAACACAATCATTTGTAAAAATATCTACGAATTTTATTTAATATTTTCTGAGTATAAAAGCAAACTAAGCCACTAAAAAATAAAAAATAAAAAATTCTGGAAAGGTTACTAATACATACAGCATTACAACACACTCAAATGCTACCATACATTTTCTGTTGGAGTATTTACTGATTGCTCATCGTCACGACTTTATCACAACCTTGATTTGCTACAATAACTAGTTCGGTAAGATTGTTGTGATATAATATTATGTATGCCAGGTCAGGCAGTAGCGCCCAGTATACAAATAAATTATTTATTCATAACATTTGACAATATCTAATACTTATTACGATGTATATACAATTAAACACTCTTACCATCCCTTTTTATATTAGTTTTAACATTTGTCGTGTTTTTACTTCTAAAATAGTACTTTTTCGCTTGGAGTAAACTGTGAACTATTTCTTGAAATTAAAATGTATACACTTTCAAATTGTAACAACTATGGTAAATACACATACTCTCGAATCTAGATACCCACGGTTGTGGTGAGGAACACTGAGTCTGTAAATGTACAGGTTTGTGATCTTACATAGACATATACAATAATACGAATTTCGTATTATATTGTCAAAGCACACATCAAGTCCACTATCAATACAAACAGTACAATGCATGTAATAACAGGATGTAAATACACTATATACACTGCAGATTACATACATTTTAAAATATCTAATATTTATAACGTGTACATATAAAGTAGTCCAGGAGCGTGGAATGGTAAATAAAACGGGATAAAATAGTTGGTTTATGTATGAATGATATACAAAATTTGATTCAGAGGTTACCGATGTCAGAAATGTACTTTTAAATACGTAATTTCAATGGGCTTATAGTAGAGTATAGTTAAACTGTACATCCATATATCATGTATACATGTTGACCGGTAGGGAGGGGGGGGGGGGGGGTAGTCTGCGTGTGCGTGTGCGCGCGGGCATTTGCGAATGGGTGTGAAAATGGATTCATGCATTCACACATGGATTCCAAATCATCTGACATGAATTATCATCGTATGCACGGATAACATTATTTATTTATTTATTAGTAACTAAATAAAAAATAAAATAAATAATGTTATCCGTGCATACGATAATTCACGTAAGATGATTCGAAATTCATTATAAGATACACGGATAACATGGTCATTCATCATCACTGATCTGCACAAGTACATAATTTTCATTCATCATCATCTATCTATATATATAAAAGAGAGATGTATGTATGTATGTATGTATGTATGTATGTATGTATGTATGTATGTATGTATGTATGTATGTATGTATGTATGTATGTATGTATGTATGTATGTATGTATGTATGTATGTATGTATGTATGTATGTATGTATGTATATCCTTTATACATTACTAAACCATTCATCCGATCTCCATGAAACTTGGCACATATATGTATTTTTTCACGGGGAAGGTTTCTATGCTATCCATTTTGGTTTTGCACGTGGTGGTCGGTGCCTGCAAAGAGTGCTCACCAATGAAAATTGACTTCGACACCGTTGGACATATCACCATGAAAGTTGGTAGGTACATGTATTTGTATTATTTTACGGGGAAGGTTTCTCTGCTATCCATTTTTTTGTAACTCCTACACGTGGTGATCGGTGCCTGCAAAGAGGGCTCACCAATGAATTGAGTTCGACACCGTTGGACACATCACCATGCAACTTGGCACATATATTTTTTTTCACGGGGAAGGTTTCTTTGCTATGCATTTTGTTGTAACTCCTTCACGAGGTCGAAGGCTCGGCCGTAGCAGTTGGGGGGGGGGGGGGGGAGGGGGGGGTTCAAAAACAGAAAATGGAATCACTCACTACAAATCTAGAGTTATCGTTATTTAAAAACCACCCGGCCCTAACCCCGGCCGCCTAATTCAGAAACATTCGCGGGCGTACGCACAACTCAACAAACTTGGATGAATTAAATAAAATAAAATAAAATAAATTCACATTTAGAGTCTACCCACTCAGTAACTAAACTGATTTGCAGTGGGGGACTTTAATTTAAAGTGACTAAACCAACCCTGTAGGCTTCGAACACCATCGACGAGTGAGCGATAACCAATCAAAGATCGATAATTCAAATACGAAACATATGAATCAGTGATTGGACAGTGCGAACACCTGCGGACAAATGCCAGAATCAACAAGGCCGATTCAGAACAACTTTGAATTTATTGAGTGCTTCGTTGCTAGGACGGCTCCAAAGTCACCGTTTACTTATTCCTAAGCCAAGAAGTAATGGAATTGAATCCACATTAGAAGTTAAAAACCTTCTGCCTGAAGCGGGATTTGAACCCGGGACCTTCTGCATTGGAAGCAGGGATGCTAACCACTGGACCAACGAGCCACCTAAACCAACGAGCCACCTAAAACCAACGCATGCCCGCGAATGTTTCTGAATGTAATAACAAAAGTGTGTACATCATAGTTTACCGATAGAGGTGGCTCAGCGGTAAGACGCGAGACTCTAATTCGGGAGGTCGCCGGTTCGATTCCGGCCACCGGCACTCCTGACTGAAGGTTTTTTCCGAGGTTTTCCTCAGTCGTAAAAGCAAATGCTGGGATTGAGTCATACTAACAGCCCTCGGACAATCCTTCCCAACTATCCAAACACCCTAATAACCTAGTTAGTCACCTGAAGAGGGGCACATCAGGTAAAGCTGGTGTGCACCCTAGAACGGGTATTCCTACAAAAATTATTACTATTATTATTATCATAGTTAAGCGACAGTTCACCAAGTGACACACCAAGAGTCGCGCAATCTGGTAGAACCGAGACTAAAGCGCTGCGTATTGTTGAGATGACTCATCGAGTCATCGTGTACTATACCTACTAGCCACACAGGCACATAAACACCGGTAGAGTCGGTGTCAAATAGTTGTGACACAGTTCGCGTGGGTTCGTTGTGAACTATAGATGTTTACTTAGTTACGTTTGGTACCTGGGTTGGTCACATTCGAATCCATAGTTTATCCAATGAGAAGGAGTTCACGTGACTGACCATTTTTTTTGCGTGTAATGTAATAAACTTAATTCGCTGTTAATTCAATTATGCCACCCAAAAGAAACAATATCGGTCGATCTACACCTCAAGCAAGAAAGAAAAGAGCATCACGGGAATCAGAAACAGACGAGCAACGTGAAGCAAGACTCGAAACCGTCCGAGTTCACAATGCTCAAGCCAAATCGTGTGAAACAGACGAGCAACGGGAAGCAGGACTCGAAACCGTCCGAGTTCACAATGCTCAAGCCAGATCGTGTGAAACAGACGAGCAACGGGAAGCAAGACTCGAAACCGTCCGAGTTCACAATGCTCAATCCAAATCGTGTGAAACAGACGAGCAACGGGAAGCAAGACTCGAAACCGTCCGAGTTCACAATGCTCAAGCCAGATCGTGTGAAACAGACGAGCAACGGGAAGCAAGACTCACTTCCACTTCGCACTTTCTTTTTTTCAGTGGCATTGCAACGCATGCCGGGTACTCGCTAGTAGAATATATAAGGTACATGACTGTATGTTCAATAGTGTTGTTATGCTACACTTATTGGTCTTCACCCCCAGTATAAGTGCAGCACAAACTGTAATTCCGACGGCACTTATTAGCACTAACTCAACTCAGCACTAACTCTGGCGAAGGTTTGAGAATTAGTGCTAACATGGGGGGGCTGCGTGAAGTTAGCCCCCAACAATTTTTTTATTAATAAGTACAGTATTAGTGCAGCACAAACTGTAATTCCAACGGCACTTATTAGCACTAACTCAGCACTAACTCTGGTGAAGGTT
The DNA here is from genome assembly GCA_945910005.1 of Isoperla grammatica. Taxonomy (NCBI): domain Eukaryota; kingdom Metazoa; phylum Arthropoda; class Insecta; order Plecoptera; family Perlodidae; genus Isoperla; species Isoperla grammatica. The sequence continues at coordinate 35,335,378 of OX246744.1, forward strand.
TGAGAATTAGTGCTAACATGGGGGGGCTGCGTGAAGTTAGCCCCCAACAATTTTTGTATTAATAAGTACAGTATTAGTGCAGCACAAACTGCAATTCCAACGGCACTTATTAGCACTAACTCAGCACTAACTTTGGTGAAGGTTTGAGAGTTAGTGCTAACAAGGGGCGGGCTTACTTCACGGACCTGACCGCAACCCTCCCCGCATATCTTTCTCGCAAACGCTCAACGGTACCGAGTGGAGGTGGAAAGGGGGAAGGGAAATTATTACATAATCCGTGACGACAATACCTTGTACGTTACAGCGAGAGCAGTATATAATATATACTCGTCGTACAACAACTTCGGTACGGCTTTCGTCATCAATCAATGACGTGTTTACGGTCTCGGCCAACCCGAGCAGGTATCTGAATTAGTCACGGTCGCTGGTTGGCTGCCACTCACCCACCCGTGACGGGAGCAATACCGAAGTTATTGTACTTCAACTAAAGCAACAAAGGACTCAATAAATTTTAAGTTGTTCTGAATCAGCCTTGTTGATTCTGGTATCTGTTCGCTGGTGTTCGCAGTGTCCAATCACTGATTCATGTGTTTCATATTTGAAATACAGATCTTACTCGTCGATGGTGTTCGGAGCCTGCAGGGTTGGTTAAGTCGCTTTAAATTCAAGTCCCCCACTGAAAATCAGTCGTGTTACTGAGTGGGTAGACTCTATAAATACGAATGTATGTATTTGTTTTATTTATAGCTTAGCCGCACTTGCAATGCTGGAAGTGCAGTGCGAGCGTGAAAACAGTGATACAACGTTAATACATGTCACAGAACTATAAGCAAATCCTAACACAAATTGCAACACCGTACTTCTTGTATAATTCTACGAGCATGTCATATTAAGTCACGACTTCCTAAATGGTGAATATGTTATCATAAAATATACTAACCAGACTTTGAAATATGAGAGTAAATACGGCACAAGTAGCGCGTTTGAAACCAATTATCCGCATTATGAAACTTATATATTCTTCTCGTTGAAGCATCGATTAGGAAGAGGAAACATGGCGGATCAACGTGCAATTGAGTTCATAAAGCTACCGCTAATAGTTCGTTTGCTATGACATACGACATATCTCGTCTCCCGCCGATGCTAGCGGTTTGGGACTAGTAAGATCAACGTCACAAAAGATAAATAAAAACGCCCGCGCTCAAGTGAATTCAATTAACTTGAAAATAATGTATTGTTCATTCCTGGAGTGGATATGCGGATATTAATTTTCGCTGTAATTTTAACAATAAATCAATAGATTTAAGGGGTATTATCATGTATAGACCTAGAGTGTCGAGAGTATCCCAAGCCCTCCAGACTGTCACCTTCACCTGCTCTGCTGACGTAGCCCTGGCCGTGTGTCAGTTGTATTGCAACGCGACATAATTGCAGGGGCGGATCTAGCCTTGATTTGTGGGGGGGGGGGGGCGGTTTCATGGAAGGCGATTGCCAATTATTATAGGGGGGGGGGGGGGGCTTAAGTGCATGCTATATATACAAGTTTTGGGGAGTAATGTACATTATGTTTAATTTAATCAATCACATTTTCAAAACATACTTTACTTCAGTCATACTGACATTGTCACATTTTGGGTGAAGCAATAACATAGTTGTCACTAATGTTGACGTATAAACGAACAACACACGTCATATTTTTTTTGATTTTGAGATGATTACGGAATTTTCAGGGGTGTCATTCGGAAATAACGTAATTTCACACTAAGTAGGCTATCGATTTGTAAGTGAACCTGGGCATATTCATTTAATTTCATTCCTTTAACTAATTTTATTTACATCTACTTTAAGGGTAAATAAACAAACTTGCGTGACATACCACAGATTTTGAGATAATTACAGAAGTTAAACAGGCTGTCAGTGGAAAATTACCTAATGTCACACACAGTAGCGATTTGTAAGAGAACCAGAGCATATTCATTTAATTTGATTCCTGCCAATTAATCTCAATTAGATCTTGTTTAATCACATAAAAACATACCTGCGTGGCATGCTACAGATTTTGAGATAATTACGTAAGTTTAACGGGCTGTCATGGTGGTTTGTAAAAGAACCTGAGTATGGCATGCGCATACGTCGGCAGGGGCGGATACAGGCTCGATTAGTTACACAAAGCATGGCAACTAAAGTTCGGTAACGACTCCAAAATAACAATTATTAAAAATTTCCATTTTTTTGGGGTCATGGGGGGGGCGGTCGCCCCCCCCCCGCCCCCCCCCCCTGTATCCGCCCCTGCATAATTGTGTTTGTTCTGTGTCTCAGGGGTCGCGTCCTACAACCTCATCATGACCCCGGACTACGTGCGAGTATCCCAAGCCCTCCACATTGTCACCTTCACCTGCTTTGCTGGCGTAGCCCTGGCCGGGTGTCAGTTGTATTGCAACGCGACATAATTGTGTTTGTTATGTGTCTCAGGGGTGGCGTCCTACAGCCTCACTATGGCCCCGGACTACGTGCGAGTATCCCAAGCCCTCCGGACTGTCACCTACACCTGCTCTGCTGAAGTAGCCCTGGCTGGGTGTCAATTGTATTGCAACGCGACATAATTGTGTTTGTTCTGTGTCTCAGGGGTCGCGTCCTACAGCCTCACCATGGCCCCGGACTACGCGAGAGTATTCCTAGCCCCCCAGACTGTCACCTACACCTGCTCTGCGGGCGTAGCCCTGGCCGGGTGTCAGTTCACGTGGTATGACAATAATGGCGACGAAGGTCCACTGCTGGATCTTAGTCGGGGGTCTCTGTCCCAGGCCAACTCTGTCCATCTGACCTCTGAGCTCACCGGCTACAGCTACAGCGGCCGGGGTCTGGGGGCGGGGGACTGTGGGGTCGCCCTGAAGGTGACGGGTCATAAGACATGGATGGTCGCTTGTCGAGTCCGAGCCGGGAACGGTGGCTGGAGCTACGCCTGGGCCGACCTCTATGCTTACCGTGAGTTTCACTGTTTCCACACACTTGAGCGCGTTGTGTGGCTCGTTGGTCTAGTGGGTTTAGTTTATTTCCTGATTCCAATGCAGAAGTATTAGGGCTGGATTCCCGGAACGGGGTGGTTTTTTGAGATAAATTTAAGAAAATAAGCTTTTAAGCGGACAGTATGGTCTTTAATATAATGACGAAATTTAAATTTAAGAAATATAAACCGATCATTCTGAAATTGCCTACACAAATACATCAGCACCTTAATATTGTCATGTTGCGAGTTCACGCGCCAACCTACCCTTGTCCTTGCCGATATCCAGCCACGCCATAACAAAACTAGTCTTAAACCTATAACATTTCTACGGACATCCCCACCAGAGAAAACCACCCCTGTGCATACATCGAGGTACCAGACCACCGATCAAACAATCCGATCCGCCACCCGGTAGAATACCGCCGACGCAACTCACATCGAACGTTAGCGTGCAAACGTGTACACACCAAAAGAAACAGTCTAGCCACCCAATACCACCCGTACAAGCAAGTACGGCAATGTCGTGTCGACAGCAAAAGCATCAACACACCTCGAGACAAAAACAGATCTTGCCATGTTGACAATGAGGCAACACGATGAACGAACCACGCAACATCGTGTTGCAGACCACGAAGACAACCCTCGTACTTTAAACCGAACAATATCTAGCCATGTTGACAACAAGTCAACACGATAAACAACACACAACGTCGTGTTGACACGAACATAATCAGCACCCTTCGTAAACAACAACATCCAGCCATGTTGACAACAAGTCAACACGATAAACAACACACAACGTCGTGTTGACACGAACATAATCAGCACCCTTCGAAAACAACAACATCCAGCCATGTTGACAACAAGTCAACACGATAAACAACACACAACGTCGTGTTGACACGAACATAATCAGCACCCTTCGTAAACAACAACATCCAGCCATGTTGACAACAAGTCAACACGATAAACAACACACAACGTCGTGTTGACACGAACATAATCAGCACACTTCGAAAACAACAACATCCAGCCATGTTGACAACAAGTCAACACGATAAACAACACACAACGTCGTGTTGACACAAACATAATCAGCACCCTTCGAAAACAACAACATCCAGCCATGTTGACAAGAAGTCAACACAGTAAACAACTACTTGTGCTGACGAAAACCACAAGCAACACTCACAAGAACCAAACAAGAATGAAAAAGGAAGAAAAAAACATATAGAACAGAACAATACTTGACATACCAAGAGAGAGACGAGCAAACACACCAGCCTGTTCTGCCACGCAGTGAGGGCAAGCGCGACGATGTTACGCCGAGCCAACCACGTCGCCCACTGCACCTGAACCGAAGCTCATCGCTCAAGCACGACAAAACCCAATCCACGAAACGACAGAACACGCTCACACATACACACAAACACATCATTCACCACTGTGAGCTAAGACGTGGAATATCGCAAAAACAGCACCGCCCTCCTGTTGACCAAATCCTAAGTTCACAACAGGAAACATCACTTGCGAGCCACACATGAAAACCTAGTTCACAGTACCTAACCACATATGCATGACGCAAAACATAGCATGGACTTCTTAATTAAACAGCACCATGTAAGATTTACTCTAGGAAAAATTCATGACTCCACAAGAACTAATGACGTCAACAGAAACGCGATGCCACTGCACACACAGCAAAACAGCACAGAGATGAATGAACACTTCCTGACCTACATAGACAGACTAGCAAAGACCCGTAGCCACGATAAAATAATTAAAATACAAGAATGAATTTAGAGGAAAAAAAACTGCCTGATCTGGGTAGTCCAAATCCCTACAACAAAACTAAGTTTTGCAACAGCGCTTCCACCATTTGTTAGATCATAAAACAATTTGTCACAAAACTATGTCCTGTGATAAACCAATTTGTCATAAAGCAAATTGGATCCGGCAGCCTCCACCATTTCTGTCATGTAGCGAGATCACACGCCAACCCACCCTTGTCCCTACCACCCTGGTACGGGGCTCAAACCCACGTTCTGGTCAGCTGTCACAAGGTTTTACTGGGGACGTAACACTCTCTCGACATGCGTGAACTCGCACATGCGGGATCTTTGGCAAGACCGAGGAGAACAGGGAATCTAGGTTATGTTGAATCACAAGACCCTTGGCTCGAATCGTGAAGAACCATATTTATTATTGCTTTCATTTATCCTATACGTGGCTTTAGCGAGCGAAACTGACTATGGCCATAATCAGCCTGATAGGCACATTCCACCTGATCTAACGAGGGCCAGCGCTCCATACCTCATTACCGCATATCAAGCTGGCAACCGTCCATCGGTTTGTCCTCCAATCGCCTGTCGTGTCCACGTCTTCGTCCTCGGATCCGTCCGTCCTCTTGCCACGTCCATATCGTTCCCTTCCGCTTGTCCCCCACGTACACTGAATCTTCGCCCAGGCCGCTAGGACAAGTAGGCCTACAGTTTTACCGGGCTTTGAAAGGGCTTTTAAAAATCATGAAGTAAACGATAAATAAAATTTAAAAAAAAGCGTGTTAGATATGATAATGGTAATGGTAATGGTAATGATATATAAATGGTAACATAAACACGTATTGATTTAGTGAAAAAAAATCTTAATGGCGAAAAGAACGGAATTTTAGTAAAAAAAAAAAAATATTGAACATAATTTTTAATTCATAAACCCCGCTTATCAGTTTTAAATCTTTGTGATTATGATCATATTTTAAACATTTGAAGAGATTTGGTTGAGAAATAAATGAGTTCTCTTCGCCCCTATCTTGAAAAAAAGATTGCGTTGAAAGAGTGTCCTTAATATTGTGGCGTGAAAATAGGCACTTGTTCTTTATTTCATTTTCACTTAGCTTTATTTTATTGCATGATTTATGGATACCATACGTAACGGTGACACTTGTGTTCGCTCACAGCTGTCGTCACCGTAAGGTATGCGCTTTGCTCGGCTATTTCGTCAGTCTTTTCCCGGTTATAATTTCCTGGTTACGCAGTCACTTGCTGCTGACTGCTCGGTTCGGGAGGGGGCTGGTTAGTTGATGTCGTCAGTAGAGCCTGGCCCCACTCTTTTGTGATTGTTACGGGAGGGGGTCGAACCGAGTAGTCTGATTGGTAATTTATGACTTAGTTCAGTCAGCGTAGGGCAGAGAGGGGGTGACTGGGGTATGACGTAGGAAAGTCTAGGTGCGAGGGAGCACGTGTGTAATTCGGGGCATTCAACCATGGAACGGAAGAGGTAGACCTGTGCCAAGGTGGAACGGTGGAAAGAAGGACGGAAGACCCAGAGGGAAGGACATGGAGGCCGATCGTGGACCTGGATGAAGGAGCCAAACCACAACCTGGGGTCGGAGTCAGCCACCGAGAAGCCAAGGTATAGGGGTTACTACAGCTACCCCCTGGATAGGAAGGTTAAGTCCTTCAGACCTAGAATGCCCATAGACAGATTCGCCATAACTCAGCCACGTAGGATAACTGTGTATAGTTTAATAAATTGCGGTTCCTCTATTGTTTGAACCAAAGTCTTGTCATCCTAAACTGCCTGAACTGGTATGTCCCGATCCCAATGATGTGAGAACCACCCCTAGAGCTACGCCCCAGTACTTCTACGGGACCGTCGACTTTGGAGTCCGTGGGTTCGAGGCCGAGCCTGCGGAATGGGGTAGGTGTCACGGTAGGTTCTCACTATCTAACATATGGTGGAGGCTGCCGGATCCAATTTGCTTTAAAACAAATTGGTTTATCACAGGACTTGGTTTTGTGACAAATTGTTTTATGATCTAACAAATGGTGGAAGCGCCGTTGCAAAACTTAGTTTTGTTGTATTTGGACTACTCAGCTCAGGCAGTTTTTTTTTTTTTTTTTCTTTTTTTTTTTTTCAAACCATTCTTTCCACCGTTCCACCTTGGCACAAGTCTACCTCCTCTTCCGTTCCATGGTTGAATGCCCCGAATTACACACGTGTTCCCTCGCACTTAGACTTTCCTACGTCATACCCCAGTCACCCCCTCTCTGCCCTACGCTGACTGAACTAAGTCATAAATTACCAATCAGACTACTCGGTTCGACCCCCTCCCGTAACAATCACAAAAGAGTGGGGCCAGGCTCTACTGATGACATCAACTAACCAGCCCCCTCCCGAACCGAGCAGTCAGCAGCAAGTGACTGCGTAACCAGGAAATTATAACCGGGAAAAGACTGACGAAATAGCCGAGCACAGCGCATACCTTACGGTGACGACAGCTGTGAGCGAACACTAGTGTCACCGTAAGGTATCCATAAATCATGCAATAAAATAAAACTAAGTAAAAATGAAATAAAGAACAAGTGCCTATTTTTACGCCACAATATATAGCTGGCAGCTTCATTTGCAAAAATACCATACAAACGTAACTAATGAATTCCAGTTGGGCAGGAAGTTGTGCTGCAAGTTATTTTTAATGGAAAACTTCAATGTTAATTTCCCATTGAATTATAAATTAACACTTTTTAAGATCTAGGAGAAAGATTGTTTGAAAGATATCCCATACATTTCTAAACAACGCTCTTTAAATTTTCAGAGACGTTCATAATAACAAGTTTTAAAGCTGACGTATTGGTTTTTTATAAATGAAAATTTAAGTTCAATATTAATAACACACAAAATGGATACGCATTCAGTGCAATGAGCTTGTTATTACTATACATAGTTTTATTTTTTATCATTTGCTATCTGAATTGTACTTGAGCCCCTTTGGAGAGCGGTAAAATTGTATAAAAAGACAGCTTGTGATCAAAAATGGTCGGAAAAAGGTCGCAAACTTTTAAAACAATTCCCATGTTATATTAAGGTGTTGGTGTACGTGTGTCCACAATTTCTTTTTGATATGTTCACACCTGTTAAATTTTTAATTTCCTTTTATCCAATGTCCCCTTAAAAGCTAATTTTCATAAAATTACTCCTGATTTAAGCGGATTTTGGATGTTATGGAGCTCAATTTTTGGATGACTATGATACCATAAAACCTACTGTTGCAATTTCTTTTGGGTTTAGTCGATTTTTGGGTTTAGTCGAGTTTCCCTAGATTAATAATACTAGTCTAGGCAGAACCTGGGTCTTGTAACCGACATAGCAACGATTGACAAAAATAGCATTACAAATGTGTCCTACGAAAAACTATCGCAACAACATATGAACTAGTTGTAGAGTTCCTCGTTGCCCAAAAAAGTATACTTTCAAAGATAATAACATAAAAACTAAAATACTAAAAGCACAATAAAATAAACTGAAAATCAGCAAGTGATTTATTTGACTGAGTTGGTATAGACTATGACACATACATCACTATAGGAGTGTTGTATATCTGCTCTCTGGTTACAGAATATGGCACCATCTCTCACACCCGGACACCGAGGGAGGCCGTCGTTCTCCAGGGCGGGGAGGCAAGGTTCGCGTTGAAAGTGCAGGGACCGTTGGACGCGTGCCGCTTCTACCTGCCAGGCAAGGAACTTGTCGTCGACCAGGGATCCGAATCTGCCCACAGCGCCGGCCAGCTTCGCTACCTGGGGGCTGGACTGCAGAGCGGCGAGTGCGGTCTGGCTGTGAGCAACGTCAGCGAGGAGGACAACGGGCCTGTCAAGTGTTGGATCACCGCGCCCGGGTACAAGGATGAACACAGATACATGACTCTCATTGTAGCAAGTAGGTTTACCAACAAGACTATCACTTTGTCACGGTTCAGTCAATGAATGGTCAAGACTCACGGCAGCTAAAACAATCTGTTTAAGAAACTACTTTCCCGTATTGTGATGGATCATAAATAACTCTTTTTAATTTAAATTTAATAATACAAAACTTGAATACACATTTATGATATTTTGAATATAATTTACCTTAATAATAACTCCAATGACAGAACCTATCTATCTTCAATGCACGAATGCGTTATGTTATGAGGTCATTGTTGTATTGGGGCTTTACACACATTGTGACTAGTTGTAGCTAGACCCCCATTGTGAGGTGTTTTTAAAATGGCAACCATAAGTCAAAAGCGATTTCAACTACTTCCGACCTCTTATCTGTAAAACTGACTGAGATATTGGCTCTTTTGATGTATTAGGGCCTAACTCACATTGTGACTAGTTGTAAGTAGACCCTATCTTTGAACTGTTTTTAAAATAATTATCTGGTTATCATGCGTCTTAATCGATTGAAACCATTTCCGACCTTCTATCTGTATAACAAGATGAAATTTGGGCCCTTAAGTTGCATTAGGGCCTAATACACACTGTAAATAGTTGTAGACCAACCCTGAGTGTTGTCTACACGGCCACTTATGTGTTGCACGAGGCTGGATGATTGTATGTCTCAGTGTTGCTATGTCATGATTCAGGTCCCTCCAGCGCACCAACCCTGAGTGGTGTCTACACGGCCACCTGTGAGCTGCACAAGGCTAGATGATTGTATGTCTCAGTGTTGCTATGTCATGATTCAGGTCCCTCCAGCGCACCAACCCTGAGTGGTGTCTACACGGCCACCTGTGAGCTGCACGAGGCTAGATGATTGTATGTCTCAGTGTTGCTATGTCATGCTTCAGGTCCCCCCAGCGCACCAACCCTGAGTGGTGTCTACACGGCCACCTGTGAGCTGCACGAGGCTAGATGATTGTATGTCTAAGTGTTGCTATGTCATGATTCAGGTCCCTCCAGCGCACCAACCCTGAGTGGTGTCTACACGGCCACCTGTGAGCTGCACGAGGCTAGATGATTGTATGTCTCAGTGTTGCTATGTCATGATTCAGGTCCCTCCAGCGCACCAACCCTGAGTGGTGTCTACACGGCCACCTGTGAGCTGCACGAGGCAAGATGATTGTATGTCTCAGTGTTGCTATGTCATGATTCAGGACCCTCCAGCGCACCAACCCTGAGTAGTGTCTACACGGCCACCTGTGAGCTGCACGAGGCTAGATGATTGTATGTCTCAGTGTTGCTATGTCATGATTCAGGTCCCTTCAGCGCACCAACCCTGAGTGGTGTCTACACGGCCACCTGTGAGCTGCACGAGGCTTGATGATTGTATGTCTCAGTGTTGCTATGTCATGCTTCAGGTCCCTCCAGCGCACCAACCCTGAGTGTTGTCAACACGGCCACCTGTGAGCTGCACGAGGCTAGATTATTGTATGTCTCAGTGTTGCTATGTCATGCTTCAGGTCCCCCCAGCACACCAACCCTGAGTGTTGCCTACACGGCCACCTGTGAGCTGCACGGGGCTAGATGATTGTATGTCTCAGTGTTGCTATGTCATACTTCAGGTCCCCCCAGCGCACCAGCCCTGAGTGGTGTCTACACGGCCACCTGTGAGCTGCACGGGGCTAGATGATTGTATGTCTCAGTGTTGCGATGTCATGCTTCAGGTCCTCCCAGCGCACCAGCCCTGAGTGGTGTCTACACGGCCACCAGTGAGCTGCACGAGGCTAGATGATTGTATGTCTCAGTGTTGCTATGTCATGCTTCAGGTCCCCCCAGCACACCAACTCTGAGTGGTGTCTACACGGCCACCTGTGAGCTGCACGAGGCTAGATGATTGTATGTCTCAGTGTTGCTATGTCATGATTCAGATTTCCCCAGCGCACCAACCCTGAGTGGTGTCTACACGGCCATCTGTGAGCTGCACGAGGCTGATGATTGTATGTCTCAGTGTTGCTATGTCATGCTTCTGGTCCCCCCAGCGCACCAACCCTAAGTGGTGTCTACACGGCCACCTGTGAGCTGCACGAGGCTAGATAATTGTATGTCTCAGTGTTGCTATGTCATGATTCAGGTCCCTCCAGCGCACCAACCCTAAGTGGTGTCTACACGGCCACCTGTGAGCTGCACGAGGCTAGATAATTGTATGTCTCAGTGTTGCTATGTCATGATTCAGGTCCCTCCAGCGCACCAACCCTGAGTGGTGTCTACACGGCCACCTGTGAGCTGCACGAGGCTAGATGATTGCATGTCTCAGTGTTGCTATGTCATGATTCAGGTCCCTCCAGCGCACCAACCCTGAGTGTTGTCTACACGGCCACCTGTAAGCTGCACGAGGCTGATGATTGTATGTCTCCGTGTTGCTATGTCATGATTCAGGTCCCCCCAGCGCACCAACCCTGAGTGTTGTCTACACGGCTACCTGTGAGCTGCACGGGGCTAGATGATTGTATGTCTCAGAGTTGCTATGTCATGCTTCAGGTCCCCCCAGCGCACCAACCCTGAGTGTTGTCTACACGGCCACCTGTGAGCTGCACGAGGCTAGATGATTGTATGTCTCAGTGTTGCTATGTCATGATTTAGGTCCCCCCAGCGCACCAACCCTGAGTGTTGTCTACACGGCTACCTGTGAGCTGCACGAGGCTAGATGATTGTATGTCTCAGTGTTGCTATGTCATGCTTCAGGTCCCCCCAGCGCACCAAACCTGAGTGTTGTCTACACGGCCACCTGTGAGCTGCATGAGGCTAGATGATTGTATGTCTCAGTGTTGCTATGTCATGCTTCAGGTCCCCCCAGCGAACCAACCTTGAGTGTTGTCTACACGGCCACCTGTGAGCTGCACGAGGCTAGATGATTGTATGTTTCAGTGTTGCTATGTCATGCTTCAGGTCCCCCTAGCGCACCAACCCTAAGTGTTGTCTACACGGCCACCTGTGAGCTGCACGAGGCTAGATGATTGTATGTCTCAGGGTTGCTATGTCATGCTTCAGGTCCCCCCAGCGCACCGACTCTAAGTGTTGTCTACACGGCCAGCTGTGAGCTACACGAGGCTAGATAATTGTATGTCTCAGTGTTGCTCTGTCGTGCTTCAGGTCTCCCCAGCGCAACCAACCCTGAGTGTTGTCTACACGGTCACCTGTTAGCTACACGAGGCCAGATGATTGTATGTTTCAGTGTTGCTATGTCATGCTTCAGGTCCCCCCAGCGCACCAACCCTAAGTGTTGTCTACAACGGCCACCTGTGAGCTGCACGAGGCTAGATGATTGTATGCCTCAGTGTTGCTATGTCATGCTTCAGGTCCCCCCAGCGCACCAACCCTAAGTGTTGTCTACACGGCCACCTGTGAGCTGCACGAGGCTAGATGATTGTATTTTTTAGTGTTGCTATGTCATGCTTCAGGTTCCCCCAGCGCACCAACTCTAAGTGTTGTCTACACGGTCACCTGTTAGCTGCACGAGGCTAGATGATTGTATGTCTCAGTGTTGCTATGTCATGCTTCAGGTCCCCCAAGCGCTCCAACCCTGAGTGTTGTCTACACTGAGGCCAGCGTCACGGCCACCTGTGAGGTGAACGGGGCTCGTCCTGTCGCTCACATATCCTGGATCCTGGGAGATGACGTAATCCGCAAGAATACACTGGTGGACACCCTAGCCAACCCTCAGGACGCGTGGAGGTGGCCCTGGATGAAGGGATCTGTCATGCAGATACTCACACTCACCCGCCAGACTAAGGACAACGGCAAGGTCCTAAAGTGTGTTGTATCTCATGTGGCCTTGGCCCGGCCGTTGGAGGCGACGGAGACGATCTTATTCACTGGTAAGTTATGTTGCAAACATGTTGTGTACAACTGATATTTTTTCAGTTTGATACATGCCTCTCCTGCATTGCTTTTTGACCACCACTTACCCCCGTTTCAACCCGACAATCACATCATATTTACACACATTTCTTATTATATTGTTAATAATCAGTCATGTTTGTTATGCTTGGGTCTTGGGTACGTAACTACGGGGTAGAGCTTCAAACCATGTCGAACTAAAGATATCTGCTCATTTCACACCTTTCTTCCAATGATCTTTGTCGAAGATGTGTAATTCGTACGTAATGAATCCAATTATGACATTGAAGAAGTAATTTTGTTATTTTTGTTGATTGATGAATGCTAAGTCGAGTTCGTCGCACAGATAATTTTTTGTAAGAGGTTCCCAGGTTCCCTGGCTAATCTAAGCTCGATGCTAACATTTCGAGTCTATCGATCGACCTTGATGTCCGATTTACCAATGCTGTAGAGGGTTTGAATAAACGATAACAGTGCAGTCATTGTCGTTAACAATTTGATTGCTTTACATTGTGTAAAAAAGTGGTGTATGTCTTCTGAACATTGGTATAGTCTTACAATTTGTCAGGATAACTACTTATTCGTCGAATAGCTTGTTTTCTCCATAGCAACGACCAATGAAAACCCTTGAAATCCTCCTAAGTGCCTAATTGCCACAAATTTGCTTTCTTATTAAGAGATTGGAAGACCGGCCCTTAGTCAAAAATGCCCACGTCTAATGATGATGATGACAATCTTACTAAATTTCACTGGTAAATCTGGTCAAATAAACATCGGACTTTTACAAACTAAACTATTAAGTGTTTAAGAATTGTGTGATTTCTCTCTTTGTACATCAGGAGAAATAGAAAATTGAAGTTGTAGCATTATTTGTCCATTTAAGGCTATACACTTCCCCAAACATATCATACGTAACACATTTGCTTTGGTTTCAGAAGCAGTAAGTGCGACTACGCCGCCTGCTGTCAGCAGCGCTACACCTGGAGCGGCCCTCAATATGACACGTGACCCTAGCACCGCCCTAGACCCCTCCTGCACGGCTGCAAGCATGCTGGGTCGTGTCTGCCAGGAGTACAAGGGGCTTCACAACGCCTCTTGTCCCCGGGACGAGGTGTACGAGCTCCGTGTTCGAGAGGCCGGGGCTGCGGCTAGGACTGCGGAGCTGGCAGAGGAACACGCGAACGTCACCCTCGAGGCGGCCAAGGTCACCCTAGACGCGGCCCGGTCTAGCGCCAAGTATGAGGCATATCGAGCCCAGAAAGAGGCGTCTGATGCAACTGCGGCCCAATTAGGGGTCGAGGGGGCTCGAGACCGGGCTAAAGCCGATGAAGCCTGGCGCATCAACGCCGAAGAGGAACTAGAATTCGAGCGAGCTCGACGTAGTGACAGTCTGCTGCAGCTGCAGAGAGCGCAAGGCTAAGTGTGCGAGCTGCAGGGTAGAAGTCTTATTCAGTGAGTGTGTTTATACTTTATTTGGTCGAACCAATTCTTTGTACCTCAAATATTTAAATAATAATTTTTAGATTTAAGAAAGTTGAAATAATTTGATATTTTTATTTTATGCGTGTTTGTTTTGAGCAGAAATGCTTCAGATCCAAGATCTGCTAGTCTCATTTATATATAATGATAGACAAACATATGTTTACCATTGAAATAAAGAAAAAATATAATAAACTGCTATATTGGAATACATTGATAAATCTTCTCCAGCTCCCATTTATGTTTGTCCTCTAACATATGAAACAGTGAAATCCCGATTCTCTAAAGTTTAGCGGGTCTTCTCTCTCTCTCTCTCTCTCTCTCTCTCTCTCCCTCCCTCTCTCTCTCTCTCTTTCTATCTCTCTCTCTCTCACTCTTGCTCCACCTGGCACGTGGGAGACCTGGGTTCGATTTCCAGTCGGGGTTGGGTTTTTAGTTTCTGGATTTCTATATTTTATACATATATTTAAACGGATATAATAACAAGAAACCCTTTTGTGGGTGGACATGAAGAAAACCACAAATAAAAAACCAACCCCGACTGGGAATCGAACCCAGGTCTCCCACTTGCCGTGTGGGTGCATTGACCCCTAGACCATCGGGACTGTCAATGCAATGTCTGGATATAGTGCGTTATAACGTCTATGTGGTGGTTCCCAGTCGGGGTTGGTTTATAATTTCTGGTTTTCTTCATAAATCCACCCACAAGAGGTTTTCTTGAAAAATGTCCTTTTAAATAAACTCCCCGCTCAAACCAGCGTTATGGTTACCATAGATGTGCCCAGCGTCTAACATTAGAACCGGCACATGGTGGCGTGGCACGTCTGGGGCGAAGCCCCAGCCGCCGGAGGCAATTTCGAAGCGAAATTTTTTTCGGTTGATACACTAACTTTTATGGCCTAAAACGCGATTTTAAGACGCGACGCTTTTCTCTGCCATAGGATCTTCTGGGCTATAAAGAGTTATGTTTCGTTTCATTTAAATAAAAGATAAATTAGAAATTATTTGCGCAGCCCCGGGTGAAGTGTGCCTTCGCGTAAAAACGCGCTACCGACAGTGCATTTTAATTTAAAGAATAATTTAAAGTAAAGTTTAAAGTTAGACTGCTCTAGGCCCAGGCCGGGTCTAAAGAAATTGGAGTCCAGCGCGACCCGACCGCCAAGTTGACACATTAGGTCCGGCCTGGGCCGAATAGGCCTGGGCCGTGCGCACGCCTATGAAGGTTACGACAGAATATGTGTGGCTGGTCAACTCAAGTGTAATAGGGTACGCACAGCACCAAAACACAACAATGAAACAAATGAATTGACATGACATTGACAATGACAAACAAGCTGTCAAAAAATGAATTTCTGAAGTTGGAAAAAACAAACGTTCAGAACGTTTACAAACTTTCAAATAGTTGCTTTCCATTACTGAACGTAAATATGACTGGCGAGCAACTACTTTCGTTACAACTAATTGTTTATCTTCATTATTTGCAAAAATATTACTTTGACAGCTTGTTGTTTGTCCACCAGTTCAATTCATTTATTCCATTGTTGTAGTTCGGCTGTTACGTCAGTTGTGCGTACCCTATTTAAATGTTGAAGTGTTGGTCCACCGCCACATAGATGTTATAATGCACAATATCCAGACATTAAATTGCCAGTCCCGGGGGTCAAGGCTCCCACCCGGCAAGTGGGAGACCTGGGTTCGGTTCCCAGACTGTGTTGTTTTTTGTAATTTCTAATTTTCAACATACATATGTTATATAATGAAGAAAAGCAGATATTAAAGAACTAACCCCGACTGGGGAAAGAACATCCATTTATACATATATTAATAAAACTAAGATATTTCCGGGCTAGTCCGCCACGTCTTATCTCCATATTATTGCCGGTGTTTCAGGAACCATGTGGTCCCTATCCTCAGGGTGTCGAACTCAGTCCGCCACGTCTTATCTCCATATTGTTGCCGGTGTTTCAGCAACCTTGTGGTTCCTATCCTCAGGGTGTCGAACTCAGCCCGCCACGTCTTATCTCCATATTATTGCCGGTGTTTCAGGAACCATATGGTCCCTATCCTCAGGGTGTCGAACTCAGTCCGCCACGTCTTATCTCCATATTATTGCCGGTGTTTCAGGAACCTTGTGGTTCCTATCCTCAGGGTGTCGAACTCAGTCCGCCACGTCTTATCTCCATATTATTGCCGGTGTTTCAGGAACCTTGTGGTTCCTATCCTCAGGGCGTTGAACTCAGTCCGCCACGTCTTATCTCCATATTATTGCCGGTGTTTCAGGAACTTTGTGGTCCCTATCCTCAGGGCGTGGAACTCAGTCCGCCACGTCTTATCTCCATATTATTGCCGGTGTTTCAGCCACCTTGTGGTCCCTATCCTCAGGGCGTGGAACTCAGTCCGCCACGTCTTATCTCCATATTATTGCTGGTGTTTCAGGAACCTTGTGGTCCCTATCCTCAGGGCGTGGAACTCAGTCCGCCACGTCTTATCTCCATATTATTGCCGGTGTTTCAGCAACCTTGTGGTTCCTATCCTCAGGGCGTGGAACTCAGTCCGCCACGTCTTATCTCCATATTATTGCCGGTGTTTCAGGAACCTTGTGGTTCCTATCCTCAGGGCGTCGAACTCAGTCCGCCACGTCTTATCTCCATATTATTGCCGGTGTTTCAGCAACCTTGTGGTTCCTATCCTCAGGGTGTGGAACTCAGTCCGCCACGTCTTATCTCCATATTATTGCCGGTGTTTCAGCAACCTTGTGGTCCCTATCCTCAGGGTGTCGAACTCAGTCCGCCACGTCTTATCTCCATATTATTGCCGGTGTTTCAGCAACCTTGTGGTTCCTATCCTCAGGGCGTCGAACTCAGTCCGCCACGTCTTATCTCCATATTATTGCCGGTGTTTCAGGAACCTTGTGGTTCCTATCCTCAGGGTGTCGAACTCAGTCCGCCACGTCTTATCTCCATATTATTGCCGGTGTTTCAGCAACCTTGTGGTTCCTATCCTCAGGGTGTGGAACTCAGTCCGCCACGTCTTATCTCCATATTATTGCCGGTGTTTCAGCAACCTTGTGGTTCCTATCCTCAGGGTGTGGAACTCAGTCCGCCACGTCTTATCTCCATATTATTGCCGGTGTTTCAGCAACCTTGTGGTCCCTATCCTCAGGGCGTGGAACTCAGTCCGCCACGTCTTATTTCCATATTATTGCCGGTGTTTCAGGCACCTTGTGGTTCCTATCCTCAGGGCGTGGAACTCAGTCCGCCACGTCTTATCTCCATATTATTGCCGGTGTTTCAGGAACCTTGTGGTCCCTATCCTCAGGTCGTCGAACTCAGTCCGCCACGTCTTATCTCAATATTATTGCCGGTGTTTCAGGAACCTTGTGGTCCCTATCCTCAGGGCGTGGAACTCAGTCCGCCACGTCTTATCTCCATATTATTGCCGGTGTTTCAGCAACCTTGTGGTTCCTATCCTCAGTGCGTGGAACTCAGTCCGCCACGTCTTATCTCCATATTATTGCCGGTGTTTCAGCAACCTTGTGGTTCCTATCCTCAGGGTGTGGAACTCAGTCCGCCACGTCTTATCTCCATATTATTGCCGGTGTTTCAGGAACCTTGTGGTCCCTTTCCTTAGGGCGTGGAACTCAGTCCGCCACGTCTTATCTCCATATTATTGCCGGTGTTTCAGGAACCTTGTGGTCCCTATCCTCAGGGCGTCGAACTCAGTCCGCCACGTCTTATCTCCATATTATTGCCGGTGTTTCAGGAACCTTGTGGTCCCTATCCTCAGGGCGTCGAACTCAGTCCGCCACGTCTTATCTCCATATTATTGCTGGTGTTTCAGGAACCTTGTGGTCCCTATCCTCAGGTCGTGGAACTCAGTCCGCCACGTCTTATCTCCATATTATTGCTGGTGTTTCAGGAACCTTGTAGTCCCTATCCTCAGGTCGTGGAACTCAGTCCGCCACGTCATATCTCCATATTATTGCTGGTGTTTCAGGAACCTTGTGGTCCCTATCCTCAGGTCGTGGAACTCAGTCCGCCACGTCTTATCTCCATATTATTGCTGGTGTTTCAGGAACCTTGTAGTCCCTATCCTCAGGTCGTGGAACTCAGTCCGCCACGTCATATCTCCATATTATTGCTGGTGTTTCAGGAACCTTGTGGTCCCTATCCTCAGGTCGTGGAACTTAGTCCGCCACGTCTTATCTCCATATTATTGCCGGTGTTTCAGCAACCTTGTGGTTCCTATCCTCAGGGCGTCGAACTCAGTCCGCCACGTCTTATCTCCATATTATTGCCGGTGTTTCAGGAACCTTGTGGTCCCTATCCTCAGGGCGTCGAACTCAGTCCGCTACGTCTTATCTCCATATTATTGCCGGTGTTTCAGCAACCTTGTGGTTCCTATCCTCAGGGCGTGGAACTCAGTCCGCCACGTCATATCTCCATATTATTGCCGGTGTTTCAGCAACCTTGTGGTCCCTATCCTCAGGGCGTCGAACTCAGTCCGCCACGTCTTATCTCCATATTATTGCCGGTGTTTCAGCAACCTTGTGGTTCCTATCCTCAGGGCGTGGAACTCAGTCCGCCACGTCTTATCTCCATATTATTGCCGGTGTTTCAGCAACCTTGTGGTTCCTATCCTCAGGGCGTGGAACTCAGTCCGCCACGTCTTATCTCCATATTATTGCCGGTGTTTCAGCAACCTTGTGGTTCCTATCCTCAGGGCGTGGAACTCAGTCCACCACGTCTTATCTCCATATTATTGCCGGTGTTTCAGGAACCATGTGGTCCCTTTCCTTAGGGCGTGGAACTCAGTCCGCCACGTCTTATCTCCATATTATTGCCGGTGTTTCAGGAACCTTGTGGTCCCTTTCCTTAGGGCGTGGAACTCAGTCCGCCACGTCTTATCTCCATATTATTGCCGGTGTTTCAGGAACCTTGTGGTCCCTATCCTCAGGGCGTGGAACTCAGTCCGCCACGTCTTATCTCCATATTATTGCCGGTGTTTCAGCAACCTTGTGGTTCCTATCCTCAGGGCGTGGAACTCAGTCCGCCACGTCATATCTCCATATTATTGCCGGTGTTTCAGCAACCTTGTGGTTCCTATCCTCAGGGCGTGGAACTCAGTCCGCCACGTCTTATCTCCATATTATTGCCGGTGTTTCAGCAACCTTGTGGTTCCTATCCTCAGGGCGTGGAACTCAGTCCGCCACGTCTCATCTCCATATTATTGCCGGTGTTTCAGGAACCTTGTGGCCCCTATCCTCAGGGCGTGGAACTCAGTCCGCCACGTCTTATCTCCATATTATTGCCGGTGTTTCAGCAACCTTGTGGCCCCTATCCTCAGGGCGTGGAACTCAGTCCGCCACGTCTTATCTCCATATTATTGCCGGTGTTTCAGGAACCTTGTGGTCCCTATCCTCAGGGCGTCGAACTCAGTCCGCCACGTTTTTGTCTCGTCTCACGATAGCGGTCGAACGAAGAGTGCAACCAACCACAAGTCTCGATGTGGACTGAACGTCGCTAGTCTTGCGGAAACATCGGTCAAGAATTTGCTTAGTAACCAAAGCTTTTTATGTTAATGTAATGGCGGCAATATATGAGTTAGCTATATCGTAATAGGCCTACATTTTTGTCCCGTCATGAATATCTTACTTTTGGATCGATCCAATGAGTAACTTTAAGGATTCAACATGATTTCATTCGGTCAAGTCAAATTTCAGAGAGGTCAGGAAAGATTTTTCGGTGAATTATCTCCTGGGGCTCCGTAGAACCGCGCCCGAAACAGTGTCCACAATCGTGCAACACTCTTAGATGGGAGGTTTCCTTTTAGGTTCGAGACGG
Organism: Isoperla grammatica; assembly: GCA_945910005.1. Lineage (NCBI taxonomy): Eukaryota > Metazoa > Arthropoda > Insecta > Plecoptera > Perlodidae > Isoperla > Isoperla grammatica. Next base: position 35,355,309 of record OX246744.1, read on the forward strand.
GAACAGAGGCGAAGAGGATAGATAAAGGCCCAACCACAATTGACAGTATCGTAGTTGTAATCGGGATCGCAATTGCAGAAGTATGATTTATACCATTACAATCCATTACGACGTTACGGTTTCGTGGTGAACGGCGCCATAAGAACCAAGTAGGTCAACTCTTTCACGATTTCCGGATTACGATTACAATCACGATGCCGTCGGTTACGGTCGAGCCTAGCCTTAACAAAGACGAAGACGATACAATTGATAAAAAGAGCAAAACGTGCAGTACGTTTATTTTCGACTTTTGACTTGTACACTCCTCCACATCAATACAGTTACGAAATATAAATATTGATTAGTATCAAATTTAAGTGGGCAGTCTTACAGTCACCCCTAAACTTCCACCCTAAATAGCATTGAGAGTTGTCCACAGTGTTGAGACTCGAGCCCACTAGTTATGCCCGGCCGCTCTTGATACCAGTCCAAGGTCCGTAAATCCCCTGGCGGGGGCTCGTCCACCTCCCAAGTTGGGTCGTCCCATCCGTTTACACAATGTTTAAAGTCACACGTTATTCAAACGTGAGAATAATCCGGCAAAACAAACGAACTGATCCGTCGAAAACCAATCCTGGTTTGTAGCCGCGTTACCTATTGAATTGAAATAGTTTTATTTTATTTGTAATCTATCTACGTTTTTAACGAAACATTCTGAAATCAAACTTTACACGATAGATTTTCGTAACGAACCAGTTTTTGTGGTGGGCAAGAGAACGACGATTTTCGTGCCCACGAGAAGACCCAACTTTGACGTTTACCGAACCTCCGTGAGGGGATCGACGAACCTCGGTTACCACTATAAATCTATTATACATTAAATACACAACACTAAAACTAGAACCATTGCAGTATCTATATATAACACGTAGGCTACATGTAACAAGTCGAGTACAATACAAAGGATGGACAGAATATGGTTCCACATTCTACCACGGGAAGGAGAGACGGTTTCATCGAGGTTACGACTTGACGAGCACCGTTTTGTCTCGCGCGTAAATAACTCGAGCGAAACGCGCATCGCGTTGACGACCGTACCCGGAGGTTCGCGTCACAATCCTGGGGTTGATTGAAATCTTCCTCGCGTTAACCACCCGCCTCTCGAAGAGTGGCTTTGCAACAATACTACGTAACGTTTGTTTCTCACTTAATACAATTGCGCGCTACAAACTTTAATACATTACACTAGAGTCGAACGGTTCTACGACTTGAATTGCACAAACTGGTATTAGATCAAGAATAAAATATACTAGACGAGCCCACTTTTAACGGAACTGAAGCGGATTCGAAACTATTTTGTTAATCTCTTCGGGAGTTGATTCTCAGTTTCAGTGTAGACCTGCAACACTGCCAGGATAGGGTTTTTTTAAATGGACTTTAAAACACTTGAATCTTAAACGCCTATATACCGGCGTGCTCAAAAGAAGGTTGAATTAAAACCAAACGTCCTTATAGATATATATATATATGGGTTAACAGGGAAGGATACCTCTATGTCAAAAACCGCAAATAATTTTCATTTTAAATTATATCTCAAGAATGGGGTTCGAAATAGAAAATCTGAATCAACAGCGCACTGTGGTTTGGTAAGCCTTACATACTGAATTCTCTAAATTGTCTCTTACATTATTATCAGTATTGTTTTTATTTCGAATAAATTTTATTATTAAATATCGATTTAATAATCGAAATAACTATGCTAATGGTTATAATATTTCATTCAGTTTGTAGGGCTTACCAAAACACATTGCGCTGTTGAATGAGATTTTCGATTTTGTGTTGCAATCTTGAGATATAATTAACAAATTACCATTTTCTGCGGTTTTTGACGTAGAGGTATCCCTTGCTATTAATATTTGTGCATTCACTTTTAAGGGGGAAATAGATCCAACTACCTTAAAAGCGGGTTCCTTATGAGCGAGCTTAACTGTACACGTCCATTACACATTCAGAGCAAACTCTTGTGACAATCTCTCCACTACTATGTGCCTTACCAGAGAACTGGCAACCCACCTCCCCAAGGTGTCGTGGTGGGAGGCTCCGGCTAGGGAATCTCAGCGAGAGTTTCGTGGGTAAGGGGGTGGTGAGGTCGGCGATCCCCGTCGCGTTGAGGAGACAGTCTGTTAAGATGTTGGGCGCCACCTGCTTGGGATTAAGGAGCAAGCAGGGACCTCCTATGGGGTACTGCAATTGTGGGGGGTTTTGTCGTATAAAGACATAACAATTATCATTTGAATGCTTGGATATAAATATAATATATAATATAATTACAAAGAGACAAGTACAGGCTATACAATATGAACAATTACCAGGTAATTATGTATATATCGGTCCCCTGAGGCAATACAGGGATTACTATACAATGATTATAAACTAAACGGTGATGATGTACTGTGTAATACAGTAAAAGAAATGACACAATCTATCTCGTACTATAACCATACTTTTAGACATTGAACATACCTCGGAGGAAATACAAAGTATGAGTCGTGGGCCTGACTTCTACAATTAGCCCAGCACCGGGGCTCTAAGGAAACGTGTCTGGGATGTTCAATCTCCAAGAATGTATATATATAAGTAATTAAAATGATTATATTTAAGTAATAATGAACCCTGAGGCTAACTAAATTAATCCATAGTACATATCCGTGTACCAACCTATCATATGAGACAGCGTAAGTCTAACGCTACAACCATATTGGCTATTATGAATTAGCCCACAATATTCAATCACCAACCTGTTATTAAAGTATTTATATTAACAATCAATAACACATTCATGAAAATCAGTCAAATCCAAAATCGGTGTTGGGTTGTAGGTCGTAGTTGAATTGCGGCGTAGACAAATTATCAAAAATTTCCCGCCGGGGTGTATGGAGCGTAGTACACCCTCTTAACGAGTTTAGTTAAAAAATCTTTGATTCTAAGGTTCGTGGGTACTCATCTGACACCTATGGGTTCCACTTGTCGATCACGGCTCCGGCTTTGACCCCACCACGCTGCTCCAGGATCGGGACGATAGTGCCTGGATTGCACGCCACTGGCATGCACGGATGACGATCTCGTAGTCAGCTGACGCTGCTCCGGCCGGGACGTGAGACGCCGCCCAGTATGTAGTATTCTCGCGACGATTATTGAACCACGAAATGTTCAAGAAGTTGTAGACAATGTAGGAAGTATATATCGGCACGGTACTCTATCCAAACTGCGTCCCACTTGACAATTTTCCCGATTTTTAAATTTCCTATATCTGCATGGTTTTAAGTTCTCATAAATCATAACACCATAGTCACCATACACAGTCCACATTCCACAAGCAGGTATCACGCGTCAGTGTTTGGGGTAAACACTCTCTCAAACGTCACTCAGACAATACTTATCACCGAACACCGTCTCCCTGTCGACTGGGATACTCTAGTTGTCGTGAAGCCAAATTGGGCACGGCACGCCCGCTATTTATAATGTCGAGTTGTAAGTGTCTGAGAACCTTATATTCCCCCGAATATAACGACAAATGTACAGAAAAATATGGTCAAAATCACACCAGTGTGAAGGCGTGTACTCTTCACCTTGCACAAATTCGAAACAAAAAAACTTTCTCTCTCTCCCCATCAAGAACAACAAACCTCGCATAGCGTCATCGGGGGCCAATGGGGCCACAGGTGACATCATGGTCGTCACGTGGTTTCTACTCCCCTCCGTCTCTTATCACCACAATCATACGTCACACACGGGTGATGAGTCGCTGACTGGGGCTGGATAAACACATGTTGCGTTCCTGTGCACTGTAACGTCCGTTGCATGGCACGTTACAGAGTTTAGATAAGCCTGTCCCTTCTCTGCTTTTGTATTTGCTTGTTTCAGCTCTCTTGTCACTTACTTTTGTGACACACAGAAAGCTTTATGTACGTACTTTCAATTTACTTCTACTAAAAATGTACTTCCTTTCTGTCTAGCATCTGGATTTCATCTGCCCCGCCCCCTTGTCCAATACATCGTTTAGAAGAGATCGATGGTAATACTTTAAGAAATAAACCAGTATGATTTTACTTTGTGATGACATTTTAAACGATATCAAAGGGAAAACACCTACACAGTATAATTTGTCAACTCACGTCCAACGCTCAGGATATAAAATAAAGTAAATTTCCAAAACGGGTAGAATAGTTGTTTATTCCTTAGACACAACCCCTCACACACGAGACGCTGTCAATATTGACACATGTGCATCGTCCACACTCGAATTAATCTCGTGTCTGTCTATAACTGTCTGTACATGATAAGGTAGTTGGAGGATTAATTGTTTACAAAAATATGTTATTACTCATTGTGAAGAGTCGAGGGGTAAAATACAATACCGTAAATGCTATCAGATATCTCAGAGTTTGATGTTCGAGCACCAGCAATCGCCATTCATTCACATATCGAGTTCCTGGCCAAGCCGTAGCAAGAGTCCTCGTGAGCTGTCACATACTCTCTTTTCGCAGGGTCTGCCTATCATTACAGGTGCAAACATTAAGAGTCCTCGTGAGCTGTCACATACTCTCTTATCGCAGGGTCTGCCTATCATTACAGGTGCAAACATTAAGAGTCCTCGTGAGCTGTCACATACTCTCTTTTCGCAGGGTCTGCCTAACATTACAGGTGCAAACATTAAGAGTCCTCGTGAGCTGTCACATACTCTCTTTTCGCAGGGTCTGCCTATCATTACAGGTGCAAACATTAAGAGACCTCGTGAGCTGCCACATACTCTCTTTTCGCAGGGTCTGCCTATCATTACAGGTGCAAACATTAAGAGTCCTCGTGGGCTGTCACATACTCTCTTTTCGCAGGGTCTGCCTAACATTACAGGTGCAAACATTAAGAGTCCTCGTGAGCTGTCACATACTCTCTTTTCGCAGGGTCTGCCTAACATTACAGGTGCAAACATTAAGAGTCCTCGTGAGCTGTCACATACTCTCTTTTCGCAGGGTCTGCCTATCATTACAGGTGCAAACATTAAGAGACCTCGTGAGCTGCCACATACTCTCTTTTCGCAGGGTCTGCCTATCATTACAGGTGCAAACATTAAGAGTCCTCGTGAGCTGTTACATACTCTCTTTTCGCAGGGTCTGCCTATCATTACAGGTGCAAACATTAAGAGACCTCGTGAGCTGTCACATACTCTCTTTTCGCAGGGTCTGCCTATCATTACAGGTGCAAACATTAAGAGTCCTCGTAAGCTGTCACATACACTCTCTTCGCAAGGTCTGCCTATCATTACAGGTGCAAACATAAGCCATAGCAAAAACCTTGAATGCAATATTTTCGTGCCATTTCAAAATTAAACTTTATACAGATTAATACCGCTTGTAGTCAATTTATGGTGGGGGGGGGGGGGGGGGAGGGGGGGGCTATATGAAGACATTTTCAGAACAACTCATCGAACAAATATTAGGAATATCACGTGATAACATTGACAGGTGTAATGCCAACTGACCAGACCCTCTACCCAGTCCCAAAGTAACCGGGAATCTTGGAAGGGGTGGGGGGTGGGGGGCGGGGGGCTGATAGTCAGGCAGACGGAACAACGAAACTGGGTGTTTGGCCCGGTGGGGAGGGGGGGAGGGGGTGTGTCAAAAGGTTAAAAAGAAATAATTTAAAGGAACCAGGCAAGAAATCCACGACACATTTTAACAAAGACTTGTCCACGCCCACAACAAGCCACCGTTCACCGCTGCCTCTGCTTCTCAACCACTCTTAGACGGTACTGAGGGAGACAAATAAGTCGCACAAACACCCAGTTCACTAAATTCTAAAAAAAAGTACCACTTCAATTTTAAGAACAACCCAAACAAGCCAGAATATCCCACTAATATAGTCGATTCTTGGGGGGGGGGGGGGGGGGGGGGGGGCGAATGACAATTCCCCTGGGACCATAGCTGAATTCAACGCTGCATAACACGGGGGGGGGGGGGGTCGGAGGATAGGGATAAGTAGGACGTAAAGAGGAAAGATTAAGATTATGATTAAGATTCAACACTTAAAGACTGCAAATGGGCCACAACTACCCGGTGGCAACCTATCCAAACCTCCCCCCTCCCTCATCATCACCTATTCGTCAATCTATTGCTAAATTCCCTTACTGACTCGCACTCAACAACCTCCTCGGGTAACTCATTCTATTCCCAAACCGTTCTCTCAACAAAACCAAACCTACCCAGATCACTTCTCACTACCGACGCTGAAACTTCCAATTATGATCCCCCCTCCCTCTATAAACTCCTTCTTTCAACCTGCTCTGGATTTACCCCCTAACTTCCTTTCCCCCTAGCTGCTTTATATTGATTACACATCCTATCACTCCTCCGTCTCTTCTCTAAGGACTCCCAATCCAGTTACCCCACCATTGCTGTAACACTATCATAAGCCCTTACCACATTCCCTAACCTATTTTCCACATACCTCCATCTCCTAACTTGTCCTGTAACCTTCCTTGCCGCCCTACGCTGTACCTTCTCTAATATCCATGACCTCCCCCTTCCTATATGGATCCCACACCGCACCACCATATTCCAATATAGGCCGTACCACTGTCTTGTAAGCCATATCCTTTACCTCCCTACTAGCTTACTTCAAATGTCTTATAACAAACCCTAAGTTTCTATAACCCTTTCTAACACTTTCCTGCACCTGGTCCCCCCATCCCAAATCTTTGGCCAATACAATTCGCAAATACTTATACTTCTTAACCTTTTCTAGAACTACCCCATAAAGAAAATACTCTCTCACATCCCCTTTTAATTTACGCGTGAACCTTACTGAACCTCACTTTACACTTTCCCGCATTCAAACCCATCCTATTAACATCAACCCACTCCTCTATCCTGTTCAAATCATCCTGCAACAACTTAGCATCCTCCACCCCCTTAAACACCCTATACAAGACGAAATCATCAGCAAACAACCTTAATCTTGATTCAATATCCCTTCCTATATCATTAATAAACATTATAAATAACAGTGATCCCAGCACCGATCCCTGCGGCCCCCCCGATGTAACTTCGATAGTTGTTGATACGCTATCCCCCACCCTTACCCTCTGCGACATATTTGATAGAAAATCTCCCATCCACCTTACAACCCCTTTATCTGCAATCACACTATCAACCTTTCTCATCAAAATCCCGTAAGACACTTTATCAAAAGCCTTTTCAAAATCAAGGAAAACTGCATCAACCTCCTCCCCCTTATCTAGAGCCTCCCCTATGTCCTGAACAAGACCTATCAATTGTGTCTCGCAAGAATACACCTCCCTAAATCCATGCTGGCTATCTACCAACCATCCCTCCCCCCCCCCCCCCCAACATAATTTGCTACTACCTTTTCCATTATCTTGCTCCCTACCAAAGTGAGACTAACTGGTCTGTAATTCCCTACTTGACTTCTATCCCCCCCCCTCATGTAATGGCACTACAAGTCCTTCCCTCCAACCCTCCGGTATAGTACCTTCCCTTAACGATTCCCTGCAAATATCCCCAACAAACCTAACTCACCCCCAAAAATCCTCCCTCCCATCTTCCCTAAAACCTTTCTAATATCAAGATTTGTTAGAGTGAGAGGCTTGCTACCCGTCCCCCCTTCCCGCTGCATACTAGAATCTTCCCTCTCTTGGAATAACTCCCCAGAAAATGTAAAGAGAAGGATTTCGTCTGGCTCCTCCCCCTGGCTGAGGTGGCCCTACCAGAAGCCGGCCACCGGCATAACTCTCAGGGTCCACTTGCCCACTTCACTTAGTACTCACATAGTACCTTAGTATTCACCTTAGTACCTTCGATATTCACCTCGTACTTCAGTTATTTTATTACCAAAAAGGACAGAAAAACATGTACATCACAATTCTTCCAGACAGGCCAGCCTAGGCCAGGCCGGGCTACAATTAATTACCCTTCAAGGAGAACAACCCAAGAGCATGTTAACGGGATGGCAAGAACGGGATTCTTTATGAAACAGGTGGTGTGAAGGAGAATGCAACAATGTCATTCGTGTCATGTACACTTTACTTGCTCAAAACATTATTTTAAGGTTACATTTAGGGTATCAAAATTATTATTATAAAATATAAACAAACAATCATTGAAAACCTTCAATATTGGGCCCAACTCGGTTAGCTAAGTTGTAAAATCTACAAAACTACAATCTACATAGAAATTAATAATAACACAATGTACAAACACTTTGTAAACACAGTTTAAAGATAATAACATGTTTTAAAAGAAGGAATTGAAAGCTTAAAATATAAGTTGTAAAAGTAAAGAAATTACCACTTGCACAGAAAAAAAGTCAGCATGTCAGTTAGGCTAACGCAAATACAATGAGAATAATGCAATACATGCAAACGTGGTAAATGGTCTCAAGAATACATTGAATCTAGCAGAATGATTTCAATTGAATGCATTCAATTTCTATTAACTGTCAAGACAAAGAAATATGGTAAATATCTAAATTAAAATTTCACATACTTAATAAGAACACAATAAGAACAATGCAACTGTGCAATACATGCACGCACACCTTGTCAACACAGACTCCAGTTTACATTTCATCTAGATGAATGATTATACCAACATATACAAACAATTGAGGTGATTACTTGAAAGTAGTAAATAGTTGTTCAATGCGAGCAATGTTCAACAAGGATATTAGTGGACAGCTTGTCAGGCTGCCTAACTGATGAACACCCACCTCGGCCCAGTCACAAAAAACAAAGCTAAGAATGTAACTGAAGACTTACTTGTATACTTGGCGCAAGAACCTTACATATGCTTGCGTCACAGATGAGACACTCATAGCCAACCAGCAAACCGCATGAGACACAACCGCGCAAATACTGATCGCTGATTGGCTACGAACCCGTCGCCTGTGACGAAAGCATCTGTAAGGAAGTGTTGGGCCAACTATACATAGCTGTGTGTATTTTTTTCTCGGCACAAGTCAAGTGCAACGTGGTATAACGGTATACATGTTGATACCAAACCGCCCGAATCACACTTCCAAGATGGCCGCCCGACACGTCAGATCGCCATTTTGGAGAAACGCGTCAAGAAATTCCCCTTTCACGCTCACACAGTTGGATGAACCGAACATGTCTTCGACGCTCTCGACGTCCGAACACAGATTCCTGTGGTAAATAGTGCTCATGTCTTTGATGAGAAGTGTGAGTTTGAACCTGAACGCGTGCCTGTCCTCGGGCGCGCCCACGTACCTGACGGCCGCCCGGAACGTGCGCCCCTCCCCGTCGTACCCGCGATGTAGCGTGAACACTCTGCCGTGCGCCGCGAGCACGTCCGTGAGCAAGAGTCCGCGCCGCTGCACAAACGTGCGTGGCAGGTCGGGCCACGTCCGGTCCGCGTGGGCCGAGAGGGCGTGGCCCAGCATCGCTTCGGGCCGGCCCCTCCAACCGCCGCACGCCAGGGGACAGTCGTAGTCACGGCGGGGACAGACCGCGCCGTGTCCCCCCAGCTCACACGCGGGCAAGCGCAGCAGGCATTCCGTGCACGGTAGCCGGATGTCGGCACTCAGGCCCTCCGCAAGAAGATTCCTCACGGTGGAGAACTGTCCGCGACATAGCGGGCATACTGTAGTCCTGTTGTCAGATCGGCAAGCGTTACACAGGCTGTGCCCCTCGGTGCACAGGTGTATCGGTGCACACATGACCTTGAAGCACACGGGACACTCAAGGGTTCGCATTATGATCTGCTCCAGGTATGTTATGTCTCCCTCCACCTTTTCATCAATTCCTATCCCGCGCTGCGCTGAAGGTGTGATGATTGACGTGACCAACAGTAGTGAATATGGCTCAGCAAAAGCCACCTGTTGAATCACCAGCCCCAGTGACTTCGGCAACAGAGTCCCGTCCGAGAGGTTATTCTTCCCCTGACCCAGTTCACCACTTGTTCCTCGGCCACACACAAACACGTCCCCTGCCTGTGTCAACACTGCACTGCGGTGATATCCAGCGATAACCTGGGAGACAGTCTGGTTCTCGAGGCCAATCATTCTAGTGGGGGCGGATCTCTCGGTTGTGTCACCGGTGCCCAACTGACCTTCATCATTACCACCCCAAGCCCAGGTCGTCCCATCGACTCCGAGGGCCACAGTGTGGTTGTAACCGCAGGACACGGCAGCCACGGCTGTTGACGGCACCGATACTCGTGTGAAGCTGGACACGCTTATGGCTGTACCAAGCCCAAGTTTACCATTGAGATTCGACCCAGCCATCAAGAGGACCCCAGAGGCCGAGACAAGAGCTGTATGCCAGACGCCACACGATATGTAAACGATGGCCTCGGGGAGGTTAGGCACGCGAGTGAATGAGGTTAGCTGGTTTGTATGACCGAGGCCTAGTTGGCCCAAGCTGTTGTTTCCACACACCCAGACCTCACCCCCTGTTGTAAGAACCACAGTGTTGTGCCACCCAGCAGCAACCTTCTTGATGGGCGGCAGACCGGCAACCAGGGTGGGTGTGGGGGTGTCACGGGTGTTACCGAGGCCAAGCTGACCGTTGCCATTCAGTCCACACGAATACACCTCACCGTTGTCAGTGAGGAACACGGTGTATTGATATCCACAAGCAGCCTGGGTTATACCAACAGTGCTGAGGGTGTCAACAAGCCGCGGCTCAGCGACCGAGCCTTCGTTCTTCATCCGCCCTGTGTCTTGTGTTACACAGAAGGTGTAGACGCGGCCAGACTCGCAGACAACTGCAGAGTGGTCATAACCGCAAGACACCTGAACGACGGTCTCATCTTGGGAGAACGACACAATGCTCGATCCAGCAGGCAGGTCTCCACCCAACACCAGGACACCAGGCTTGGTTATAACGAACCGAGCGTCATCGTTCTCAGCCATCCTGCAACCAAACGAGATGTTGGACACAGAAGGGGACAAGTTAGAGTGGAGGGATCATTTCAAGATGAATAAAAACTTAAATATCATTTTTCATTTACAACTTCATATTTCATCCACATATCGTTTCGATTAGCCAGGTTGCAAAAATAAGGGATTTAAAACCCAATTATCAATCAAGCAATCAAATTACATTTGATTACAGTATTGAACTCGTAGGACCTCGGTCCTGTTAAAACTGATTAAGTAATAGTAATAATAATAATAATAATAATAATAATAATAATAATAATAATAATAATAATAATAATAATAATAATAATAATAATAATAATAATAAGAAGAAGAAGAAGAAGAAAAGACAAGAAGTTCTCCATCCCGATGGTGGTTTTCGTGGTTTCCACCGTACAAAGAGCGAATGCTGGGATGAGTACAAATCGGCCACGACCGTACATAGCATCCACAGTTCGGTTTGGAAGAAATAATGTGGACAATGATATATTAAGTAGTTCTAAGTAGATTTAAATAAGGTAAACACATGGAAATACTTGACATTTGTGTCCGTACAACATGTTTATGCCGGTTTTGACCGAGTTTGTATGTATTGCAACAATAAAATAATAAAAATAATAATAATAATAATAGTTATAATAATAATAATAATAATAATAATAATAATAATAATAATAATAATAATAATAATAATAATAATAATAATAATAACAACAACAATAATAATATTAATAAATTAACCAATTTATTCACAATTTGAAAAATGTGATTTCTGCGATTTGTATTCATTTAGGGTAAATCATTTCATTTGCATGAATAAAAAAATACAAATTATTTCACAAGAGAGGGAATCACGTGAGAATTGCAAACTTCAAATCCTGCCCATGGACTGCTACCTTATCGTAGTGGGCAGGTTTGCGTGCTTTGGTGATCCCGAGAGCTATGGCGGCGGAAGCGTATGCTTCTGGTAGGGCCACCCTAGCCAGACAGGTACTGCTACCTTATCGTAGTGGGCAGGTTTGCAAGCTTTGGTGATCCCGAGAGCTATGGCGGCGGAAGCGTATGCTTCTGGTAGGGCCACCCTAGCCAGACAGGTACTGCTACCTTATCGTAGTGGGCAGGTTTGCGTGCTTTGGTGATCCCGAGAGCTATGCCGGCGGAAGCGTATGCTTCTGGTAGGGTCACCCTAGCCGGACTGGTCGAGAAGGATAAGTCAGACGAAATGCAGTCCACATCCCTCCCGCTCCCTTTTCCCTTTCCTCCCCGCCCACCCACCGGCCTTTTATCACTTAACACACCCCACCACCTTTCTTCATATTTCACTCAATCATTGTCTTGATAAGCCACGTTGCAGAAATATGAGACGTTAAGCCCAAATATAATCAATCTCAAACTACAACTAACTGATGGAGACGGGGGTGGGAGGAGTGAGTGACCAGCGCACTAGCCAACGTTGTGGCGGGCTTCAATACTCACACACGCATTTCATGAAACCATCTATTATGTAGTTGTTTCAGAGGTAATTTTTGAAACATTCAAGAGAAACACCAAAACAAGTAACTATGGGTATTAGGCAGAGGTAAAAATAAAAAAAATTCCAATGGTAATTTTTCATTACTTTATTAAATCAAAAACACTCTGCGAAGCAATATTCACATTTTTCTGAGACATATTTCAGTTCTAAATATAATGTTAATTATTTATTTGCAATGCACTGATTACTTAGCAGTATTGTGACTGTAAAAACAACTGATGCAATCACAATTTCACTAAAGATAATTCTGATAAACAGTACACCTGTAAAATTACCTAAACTAAACTAAATTGTTAACTTAACTTTAATGATAGATTGAGACTTTTAACGTGAAGTACTTAGGTTAATGGCCATCAGTATAAACTACACTAGGAAAACGCTCTGTTTGACGCGTTGATAAGCGAGCGCGTCAATATCTACGAACTTTCTGGCGAAAAGATTTCAATGCTAATACAAACAACAATTAACAACAATTCAAGGATGCGCATTGCAAAAGTTTTTTTCTAATTTCCATAGTTTTTATACTTCTCGATATTGTTGAATGCAGTGCAATGTGCGTTGCTAAGAATTTTCGCTGTCATGTTTTCGCCGCGGTCCGCCACCGTTACTAACAGTTATTGACAGCAATAGAAATGTAATTTCTGCCTCTAATACGTATTGGATCGCGTTTACATTAGTTTATTCGTAATCGGACAAAAATTTGCTATAAGATAGCCACCTCACATTTTGCCGTAACTGTGTTTCAGAAATATATTTTCGAGTAACTTTTGTGTTACTTTGACAATATTTATCGTATCGCCATAAAATGAACATATTCGTGACCTGAAAAAAGTTTAAAAAAATATGGCTATCTCACATTTTGCCACCATTTTGTTTCAGAAAAATATTTTGCAGTAACTATGATGTAACTTTGTAACTTTTCAAACGATGTTGCCTCAAAACTATACACCTTCAATCCACATCGAGGCTTGTGGATGGTCCAAATTTCAAGTTGATCGGACTTTCCGTTCGACCGCTATCGACAGACATAAAAAAAAAAAAAAAAAAAAAAACAGAATGAAGTGCCATAAGAGTCAAGTGGAGACGCTCGCTTCGCTCGCTTAAAAATTGAAGACAAATGTTTAAACCCCAATATATATATATATATTAGGGATGACATCGGGTAATAAAATTCGGAACCGGTTCCAGCTCTCATATTACCCGGGTACCCGGATCCAGAAAACGTATTTTTCGATGTGTAGGGTAGATTTGAAGGTCGTCGCTAGGCCTTGTGAAGGGCGCTGGGCGCGAAGACGAGGGACGAATGACATGCATGCCGCCTGCTCCAATAGCCCCACGGAATACGCCTGCAGTAATCACGTCGAGTAAAAAAAAACATTTTGCAATACACAACTGAAGCACGTACATAAAACATGCTTTTTCAAGTTAAATAAATTGTAATAGAACAAGTGTTAGCCAGAATGTTCACCAGAATGTTAAACAATGAACAAACAGTAACGAATGCCAGTCGGTTCACGTCTGTTCTGTTCCCCGCCGGGTCACGTGTTGTGGAAGGGTAAGCTCGCGCCGTACGTGCTGGCTCCATCGAAATCAACCGCAGCAATACTGGCGCGTAAATATAGCCCAGAAACGTACTAATAAATTACCCGGACCTGAAAAACGGCTCCGGGTAATACTTTGGAGCCGGGTACCCGGGTTACCCGGGTACCCGATGTCATCCCTAATATATATATCATACCCCTATCTATCGTCTTAGCATGTTAATATGGAGTCTCTGCAGTATCCCCGTATTATGTACAACGTATTATTTAATTTATTAACTGTTGCACTATTCATCGTTTGACCATGTTTGTCATTGAGTTTACTAGCCCAAAATGAAGGAAAAACAATCAACCATTGTAATTAATAAAAAGGGTACTATGCAGTAAGCTATTCATAGCTACGACAAGGTCTTCACGCCCTCTCCCAAACACCCTGCGCACCAGACAAACCACATGCTAACTGACGGGCTAGCCTGCCACTGTTACGGGCATGGACCATTGTGTTATCTACCAGTCTTTGTTGCTACACTTAGTGTACTATGCAGTAAGCTATTCATAGCTACGACAAGGTCTTCACGCCCCCTCCCAAAGACCCTGCGCACCAGACAAACCACATGCTAACTGACGGGCTAGCCTGCCGCTGTTACGGGCACCGACCATTCTGTTATCTACCGGTCTTTGTTGCTACTCTTCTTGTACTATGCAGTAAGCTATTCATAGCTACGACAAGGTCTTCACGCCCCCTCCCAAAGACCCTGCGCACCAGACAAACCACATGCTAACTGACGGGCTAGCCTGCCGCTGTTACGGGCACCGACCATTCTGTTATCTACCGGTCTTTGTTGCTACTCTTATTGTACTATGCAGTAAGCTATTCATAGCTACGACAAGGTCTTCACGCCCCCTCCCAAACACCCTGCGCACCAGACAAACCACATGCTAACTGACGGGCTAGCCTGCCACTGTTACGGGCACCGACCATTCTGTTATCTACCAGTCTTTGTTGCTACACTTAGTGTACTATGCAGTAAGCTATTCATAGCTACGACAAGGTCTTCACGCCCCCTCCTAAACACCCTGCGCACCAGACAAACCACATGCTAACTGACGGGCTAGCCTGCCACTGTTACGGGCACCGACCATTCTGTTATCTACCAGTCTTTGTTGCTACACTTAGTGTACTATGCAGTAAGCTATTCATAGCTACGACAAGGTCTTCACGCCCCCCTCCTAAACACCCTGCGCACCAGACAAACCATATGCTAACTGAGGGGCTAGCCTGCCGCTGTGGGCGTCGAGCTTCTTGGTAATGAGGGCAGATTAAAATCAAAGTAGGCCTACAGGATGTTCAAAGACAGTTTACTCTTTACTGGCGAAGGTTGACAGTAAAAGCGAGTGCGGATGTGTGGTGGGGGTTGGGGGCACCCGACTTGACTTAGACGATGTATACAGCCACGACCTCTGTGAGTCGACGATGTTTTCAAACGACTGGAGACGCGTCGGATCGGGCCAGTGTGAACAGCCACATTCATTTATATGCGATTTATGGTCCGTTTACACAGATTTTTAAGGTCTAGGTTTAACGCGAATCTATCGTGCAGCGGATGGAAGAATTTAGCGCTAGTGTCGCGTAGATATTACCGTTGATCTACATTATTGGCAATAGGCTTATAATAGTTCAGCGAGTTGTCGATAGAATGCGCCGTAAAAAGAATACTTTGGTGGGAGTTTTCAAACGAGGGTTGTGTCCGACCCGGCCAGTGCGGTATGTTCAAGGCCGGCCGCCTCCCGCCGCGGTCAACACCAACCTTTGAAGACGGCATATAAAGCAATGGGTTTTACTTTCCAGTTTCCATGTCATAATGTTATAACAACAATAATACACAGTGCTGGAAGTATGTATCTGATAAAGCTCAATAAGGACTCGTTTTTATTATGCACATATTACATGCGTTCGCTGAATGTCACAAGTGAAAATGTAAGTTACGGGGTGGGGATAGTTTTGCACTCAAGCTGGAGGGACACATTTCCAGACTGAAAAAGCACAGAGGGTTTGGGGGGGCGGGGGTCTGCTCCCATATGTTATAAAAAGGAATATATACAATTAAAAATTATATGAACGACAGATATAATAAAATATAACATGCACCCAATAATGCCTAAACTCGGTTTCTACAGGTTGTGATTGCAATACCAATTATTATAATGTATTTGACTGACTTTCAAAATAAATTCCTTACTTTTTGCGGATAACGTAATCGGCTTTTGCACTTTCGAGGCAACTAAGAATGTGGCGAATTTTATACAAATCAGTCATCCCGCAAAGTATTCCGAAAAGTAGAGGTATCTATATTATTGCTGTGATGTATTAAAATGTGTACTGCAAAACATATAGATCAACGTAGATAATCTCTTGGATGTTGCAATGAGTTTGCTCCAACGTTTTGACCCCCATGCCTACGTTTTTGTCAATTGAAAGTGGAGTAGCAGTGTCACTATGGACGTATAGGTAGGTACGTGTAAGAGCAATAAAAACAAAATTAGCATCCCAACAACCCGAGAGATTATATAGTTTACTCTATTTATTTTTTAATACCCACAATAGTCACCGGCCGACTAGTGCAATATTATTCATCAACATGACGAGTAACCTTACATCTCACATAATAATATGTACAGTAGACACGATACAAGGGCGGTGATGTATACAATGTACACAATACACAATCAAGATGAAACGACGGTGAGACACAGTTCGTTGGTAGCATAACAGTAGACACGATACAAGGGTGGTGATGTATACAATGTACACAATACACAATCAAGTCTTCATATGAGTCTGAGATCTCTCCTGATTTGCCCTCTCCCTCACTGAAAAATGATAAAGAAAATAATTACAATATATCTGTTCAAATAATTAAAACAGATGTGAATAAATAATAAAAAATAAGAGACATGAACATGTTTGCCCATGGATATTTTGGTCGGGTGTCAGTAAAACATGGTCTTGATTAATTCGTATTTAGAGTTTTGCTTCAAATTCATATTTTGTATATTAACATGCATAAGCGTCGCACCAATGACACTGACCTAAATTCAGATTCTGGGCCCTCCCCCGCAAAGAGTTTATTTTCACATTCAACCACATTCCTAAATATCCAAGCGCAGATTACTTTTGTTTATTTTTGTATAACAGCAATTATGTTTACAAAAAGATTTTTCAGTTTGAAAGTAAGGAGCGTGATGCTCAGGGATTTATGTTTATAAAAATGTACTCCATGTGTTTACAAAACTAAAAAAGCTGCAGTTTGCGTTATTAATTACTTTTAACGTCTACGGGCGTAATTAATAACACTAATAACTTACGATTTCAATGCAGGAGGGGAGGGGCTTTGCCAGGTGATTGAATATACACTTATTTTATCGTTGACATTCATACATACATACATACATACATACATACATACATACATACATACATACATACATACATACATACATACATACTTACATACATACATACATACATACATACATACATACATACATACATACATACATACATACATACATACATAAATACATACATACATACATACATACATACATACATACATACATATACAACTGGAGCTCTGCCTAGGGTGACCATTTTCAGTAATAACAAAACTCAGTAATAATTGAGCACTAGCACAGTTCTCTTTGATAACTTACCGCGTGCGACCTGCTTTGTATTTTGCGAATATAACAACCCATTCTACGGCTCGCAGACCCTTGCAGTTTTATAGTCCCAATATAACAGTACAATGTGAAGGAGGACCACATGCGCGCCATAGTCGGGGAGAACAAAAAAGAGGTCAGAAACCTTTCGAACAGAAACATTGTCATTTGTCCACATCTCAGTAAGCCCAAGGGGAATGCTCATTTCACTCGATATTTGTTTACGTGTGTGTTTTGGAGGGGGGGGGGGGGGATACCAATAATATGCCTTATGATGCGTATAGTTCATTTACTTTGCTGTTGGTAGGTCAAAGGGCATAAGCTCGGGTAGTGTTTGCACCAACCTCTGACCAAAGTACGAGTATCCCCACTCTCGCCTCGATACGTAACTACCTTCGGTCGGCGAGCCTTGCATTATCTCACAATCGCTATTAATCATGATAACGGTCGATGTCTATGTTAGATGTTCAAGACACCTTTATACAGCTACCAAGCTACTACACAACTCTGTCCACCCCGCTACACGTAACGGAGTCCAATCACTTATCCGGATAGGCCTACACATGCAGTATCAGTGTATCACCCACTTTTCATAATGTCTATCATCTATGTGTAGAGATTTTCTTCATTTAGGGAAATAATGAAAATAGGAATATACTTTTGCGAATCAGAGTGTTCAGACGGAACTAACTCAGTTTGTTCCAATAGGTATTGTATGCCAGACGTGCACGGTGTCGATGGACTAGGCTGTTCATGCATCTTTCTGTAATTGAAATAATAAACATAATATTATTGTTATGCCATACCCACGTGCCTGTGGAACATTGGTGAACATCAATGAAAGTTTATAGTTCTCTTACCTTGGAGGTGAATATTGCGGTTTCATGGCTTCTTTTTCACGCTCTTCTTTTTCACGCTCTTCTTTTTTTCTTTTAAAGCGTTTCACTGCCGCTTTGGCGTGCTTATTCCTTTTCCTTGGCCGACCTGGATTGACCTTCCTATTCCTCCCCATGTTGTAATGTAATGTAAATTGTAATGTAATATTGATATGTAATGTTGATATTACCGCCTGCACGCACCCGACTTACAGAAACCGTGGCTGCAACGCAAAGTGAAGATCGTACTTCGCGGGTCGAGTCGCGTTGACTAGCCCGTAACAGTTCCCGGTTTCGCCACTCGCGTCGCTACCGCCCGCGTTGAAACGTTGCGAACACGAGCGCCGCAGGAAGGTTTTTCGAGAGATTTACATAGCTTCACTAGACACAACGTTTCTCACTCAATTTTGGTCAGATTTTCACGATTAAAGATTCCTCTAAAAGCTGAGGGTTCTGTGCATCAGCATAAAAAAAGGTATGGCGTAATGTATAAGTGTAAATTATTTACGTTGAACTGAACATGACCGATTTTGAAAAGATTTTGAACGGTACACTAAAAAAATCACAGAAATAAAAATATTGAATTAATTAAAATGAAAATCCTACAGCACATTAAGAAAATATTAGTTAGTATGTGGTTTTATTTTCAGCTTCCTGGGACTTGCCATTCGGGCTCAAGTTTGTGGCCAGTTTTGACTATTCAAATTACCGGGACTGCCCGAAAAAAAATTAATAAAAATTAAATTCGATTTTTTATACATAAAATATGTTATAACTAATCATTCAGTAACAATATTTATCAAATAAAAAATAAAAAAATGTGTGATAGATTCCCCTTAAGGTTTTAATATCCAAGGACTAAGCCTCTCGGTTCACATAGATCTTTGCTAAACACTGATAAACACTGAATAATTTAATAACTTGACTGATGCAGTCGCTCTCCGATTGGCGAAACGATAGTGAAGTCGACTTCTGATTGGTTGGGTCTAAGAATCTTAAATCCTTGGTCTAAGAGTTGAAAGTTGGCCAACTTCTTAAATCCTTAGGCCTGGCTCTTAGACCTAGTGACCGTGTGTGAACACTATAATGTATTTAGCATGCTTCAACTTTAAACCTTAATCCTTAGACCCGTGTGTAAACCGACCATTACGTGGTCATGAATTTGGCTGGGAGTGTATTCCCCGTCTGGGGCCGGGGTAGAATAGGCCCAGAGTGACTCTGCTAGTCGTAAGAGGCGACGAAAGGAGACCCTGTCCCTTCCCCCTCACACTGTCCCACTGAAGATTTGTCCTCCCACATGGCCCTGCCCTCCCTTGCTGGACTCACCTTATGAAGACTCGGGCGATATAGATGGACCTACTCGGAAGACGCCATATGACCTAAGCTGTCGAGTACGTCGTTAAACACCACCAATAATAATGAGCGGTTTGGTGTGCAACCGACCTTAGTGTCAACATGCCACGAACAAAGCCAGTGCATTTTCATCCGATTTTAGAAATCTTCTATGACAATTGTAATATAGATATATATATATATATCTTGTTAAAATTATAAATTCAACGGGTTGTTAAGTCACGTTTATTGCACTTACTTGTCATATTGGTCGACGTTTCTGAGCAACGTAAGTGCTCTGTCTTCAGGACACTATGTCACTGTCACTCAGGGGCGGATTTAAGAAAAAGGGCCCGGTCGGCATTGATGATTGTAGTGATTACGTGGAGATGAGGTAGCGCGGAATGGCAGGGGTCTGGGGCGAAGCCCCAGCCACCGGAAACAATTTCGATAAGGGCGAAAATATTATTTTTGGTACTGCAATAAGTTTGATGGCCTAAAACGCGTTAAGCTAATTTGTAGAAAGAGCCTTGACCGTGGCAAACTTTTCCCTGAAAAATAATGAATAATTACTGTCCCTATTTTTGCTTGAAGTAGCTACTGATGATACTAAATCGACGCCGGTTTTAGTACAGTTTGGGTTTCAAGATTCTACTTGAGAAATGTTCGTGTCGTCACTATACGATTCGGACACATGTTCTTGTTGCACTGTGGGGAGACCAGAACAGAGATTTTTAATATCAATGGAAGTTTCACCGCGTTTACTTACTTCACCAACACGTGCTGATTTAATCGCACTCGAACATACCTTCCTCTCAGCAAAAAATGCTAATTTTGTTTGTTTATGTCACTGCCCCCACTCGATAAAAGAGAACGTTCCCTACCTTTTATTTTTGACAACCAGGTGTATGTTTGTATTTGTCTTTCTCGCTCATTTCTAAACATACCTGAACCTGGCAGTGGCACAATTTCAATACCACATGCTAGAATAAAATATTTGTAAAATAACAATCCAAACTTACAAACAAAAGGAATCAAACGAAAACTGTCCCACAGAATAACGCTCACACACACGCACACGCTGAAGCACAATATTTTGCAAGAACTACTTGACTTCCGTCACTTGCAAAACTTATTATACAACTGAGCAACGAACACGTGTTTATGGTTTAATATGACACAACAAGCCACCCCCACCCGACTCCCGATTGGCCACCTACATAAGTAACTGATTTTCCTCGAACTTTGAAATATTGCGCATCCGCTTTTATGTTTACAAAGCGTTGTTTCTTAGAACGGTGTAAATCTGTTTTGAATGTGAAAACATCCTGTCCCGCTGTCCCTACCTTTATCTTCTAACAACCTGTCGTTACTGTGAAAGGCCCACACTAAACTCTTCCGATAATTTATGTCAATTGTAGCTTCTTTTGTCTTTCACTGACAATTTCAACAAATAGAGGCTGCCTGAGTAGACGACAACAACATTAAGTTATGATTATCATCAGCAATGGGGGTCTGGGGGGGGCCCCGACCCGGTCGGGTTCCGGTCGGCATTCGCCGACCTCGCCGCCTGTTAAATCCGCCCCTGCGGGGTGTCACTATGTCATGTCGTAGATATACATATACAATTGTATATGTATATTTAGCCTTGTACAGTGGTTCCCAACCGGAGGTCTGCAGACCGGCGCCGGTTCGCAAAGTGCCTGCTCCCTATATAGCCTAATTATGATTATATTTTACTTTTAGAGACATGTACAAATTCCAAAAATTTGCTCTACACATTATTGGACGCGTACTCTGGCTAAATGATATTTTCTTAGAAGGTGACACTTGCTTTTAATTCAATTAATACCGACAATACAAACACCCACTTCTACCGACACAGATAGTTGAGAGCATTGATTGCAAGGAACGACCCGAGACTAGAAACAACCACGATTATAAACGAGCAATCCTAAGTTATATTATCAGTAATACGTCACTATAATAAACACATAAAAGTTTTACAATCCATAATAAGTAATTTATTAATATATTATTAACGGTCATTTGAACAATGTTTTCTGTGTTCACATTCTTCCAGTTGCCCCTTCTCTTCTCTTATTTGCTCAGATAGCTGTGGTTTGAGGTGTAAGTACACCCGAAGAAGTTTCGCCTCCGGTGTCTGGGGCTACACACCAGACCCCTTGTAGTCACGCCAGTCCTTACGCATAAATATATCATATTGCCGGTCCGTGAGGTGATAAAGGTTGGAAACCACTGGCCGAGTATACACATGTTATGTAGATGTAGTGTTTATTACAACAAAATTAAAAGATGTTGACTTTCATTTTCCATGAATGGTTTTAAATAAAGCTTACACTAAAAAGTGATTTACTACAATGATCGTCGGGGGTGGTTTTGTGTACATACACGTCATCGTATAATAAAACAACATGAACACCTATTATGGGGGCAGTGTTGAGCAAGGTAGATAACGATAAGATAATCACATGAAAGTGTCACCTAGATAAAGATAAAGATAACAGTATTAATGAAATTGAACATTATCTAGATATACAGACACCCATGTTATCTAGATGATTTCAGGTAACCATAGAGTAATTGCATTGATCGAAGTGTTGTGGACATATTGGATTAGTTTCAATGTAGGCCTATTAAATATTAACATGAGCAATAATCATGTCCTTCGCTGCTACGAAGTGAATGTATTATATTATGACTTGATTTAAGAAGTTAAGCCTACTTTTTCATGAACATGTATATAAAATACACTAGTTAGACAGTAGCTGAAAATGAAGCCCTACCTTTGTTCCATTGGTCTGTATTAAACTAATATATTTGCCAACTGATCCGATATATACAAGTAGGCCTACCACGTAGCCTAAATTGAAGTATTCATTGATTGGCATTGCCACTAATGTGTAATGAGTAATGACTAATTGCAGAACCTTGTTAGAACTTTAAGGACACTGATCCGACTTAAAAAATAATAATCTTATATGGATATCATATTATCAATAATTACCCTCAGACACAAGTACGATGGACAAAATATATTAAATATTCACTCCAGATTTTAATTTCATGTAAAAAACAGTTGGATTTCTAAGTTACAGTCGGATACGGCAACTTTTGGTCATCGTAATCTACCCCAAGTTTCCTTATGGGTTTAAAGTAGGAATGTCAACGATAATCGCATACCGATAAATGTCGTATATCGATATTATCGCGATATATGGCTAGCCATATCGCGATAATCGTATGATATTAAAGTCTGTGCGATATCCCGATAACCGCGGTAATAATCATATTTGAATTTGGCGCCTGCTTAACGTTAGCCGAGCGACAACCGACCAGCCGTCGAGTGCCCTCCTTCGATGTAGCCGCAGAAAAACTATTCGCCACTACCCTCCATCCCCGCCCCACATATGACGCAATGTTAAAAAGTAGAATTAGTGCTATTTTCATAATATCGCGGCAATATATCGCGATAAAAATTTAAAATGCATTATCGAGACAGTATTTTTTTGCGCCAATATTATTGTGATAATTTTTTATTGTTATTGTGATTATCAATATGGAATTTCATATTGTTTGACATTCCTAGTTTAAAGCAAAGCCAAGATCATGTTTATATCTATGGGGGAATCAACCAACATAACCAGAAATATCATCTTAGATAAGATAATAGATAACCATGGTTTGTTAATAAAAATAATACAGAATAGTTATCTAGATGATTATTTATATAATATATATCTAGATAATGTCCAGGGGGGGGGGGTATAATGGGGGTTGCCTCTATTTGCACCCAAGTTGGGTGAGCGCAACATTTAAAATGCTATTTTCCCCCAAGTTCTGCACATGCGCGGGTGTGTCCAGCATTTAAAATGCTATTTGCACCCAAGTTGTTTTCACCCAAACGTGGTGTGTCCAACACTTAAAATGCTATTTCCCCCCAAGTTCTGCACATGCGTGGGTGTGTCCAGCATTTAAAATGCTATTGGCACCCAAGTTGTTTTCACCCAAGTGTGGTGTGTCCAACTCTTAGAATGCTATATTTGCACCCAAGTTATTTTCACCCAAGTTGGGATTATCCAACACTTTAAGTGCTATTTGCACCCAAGTTATTTTTACCGAAGTTGGGTGTGTCGAACACTTAAAATGCTATTTGTACCTATGTTGTTTTCACGTAAGTTGGGTGTGCCCAACATTTAAATGCTATTTTCACCCAAGTGAACCCCAAAAACTGTGAAAACAACTTGGGTGCAAATAGCATTTTAAGTGTTGGACATACCTAGCTTGGGTGAAAATAACTTGGATGCAAATAGCATTTTAAGTGTTGGACACACCCAACTTGGGTGAAAACAACTTGGGTGCAAATAGCATTTTAAGTGTTCGACACACCCAACTTGGGTGAAAACAACATGGGTGCAAATAGCATTTTAAATGTTGGACACACCCAACTTGTGTGCAAATAGCATATAAATTGTTGGGCACACCCATCTTAGGTACAAACAAATTGGTGCAAATAGCATTTTAAATGTTGGACACACCCAACTTGGGTGAAAATAACTTGGGTGCAAATCGCATTTTAAATGCTGGACACACCCACACATGCGCAGAACTTGGGTAAAAATACTGTAGGGCTGCCCAACGATAAAAAAAATCATATCGATATCGCGGGAAGAAATATCGATGTCGCGTCGCGATATCGAAGTTTTCAAGTGACGTATCGATATCGGCGATATCGCAACATCGAAACTTTTCTCGTCTGTTTTAAGGATTTACAGGCCAGCTAGAGGTCATTCTTTAAACAATATTACGTAAAGAAATATTTTAGCTTTGAAATGTCAATTACTACGTGTGTCAATTTGTTTGTTGTACTATTCAAATTGTAAAATATGCACACAAAACAGCGATGGTGTGGTTGGCGTGACGTGATACGTAATCGGTTTTTTGTATCAATTAGCTTATTAGGCACAAGTTCGATATCGTGGTATGTACGATATATTAATTCTATATCGATATCGAATTATTTATCTATTATCGATATTGTATCGAATTATCGATATCGTTGGGCAGCCCTAAAAAAAATAGCATATTAAATGTTGCGCTCACCCAGCTTGGGTGCAAATAGCCACTCCGTATAATGGGGCGGCGTACAACAAACAGCTACACTGCAGCGGTTCGAGCGTTCCGGCCACTGAGCTTTGCCTGCTAGAATTAACCGAAAACCTCTCCAGAAGCCAGTGCACTAATTATTATTGGGAAAATGTCCATTGATTCCAAAGAAGTCAAGTAGCATTTCAAACAACTTAAAAATTGGCGTTGTTGAAAGTTGTGAGTAGGCCTATTCAATATTCTGTGACTGTTGGCCCGATCGCTCGCAACGCACTCTGTGCACTTGTTACGCCTCCCCATTAATTGGAAATGTATTTTACAGCAGCTAAGAGCCGGTTTACACAAATGACCAATGACTATTGATCAAGCGATTTGAGCCATAGGCAAAACGTGCTGACGTTCACACAACTTGACTTTTGACTATTGACTATTGACTAACGAATTGAAAATATCTCAATTCCTTAGTCAAGTCTTAGTCACAGCCAATCAGCGCACAGAACTTTCACCTGCAGCCAATGAAACGAGTCTCGTTGGTTTTGTGTCTTGACTAAGAAATAACTACAGTGGGGTTGTAGTCAATAGTCAATAATCACTAGTCATTTGTGTGGACACAGCTTTACGCACGCTTAAACAGCGTTGTTCGCGCTGTGTTAAATTATAATGAAGCTGGAATTCAATTAACCTATCTGCATCCAGCACAATCATGGTAGGCCTAATTATCTATTGAGGCAACCCAGTTTCTTGGACGGTAGTCTCTGCAAAAATCAGGACTTAAAATTTTCCCAAATAGAGAGAGCTTTTCTTTTTCGGGATGAACTAGCCATATAACGTGGCCGTACAGCAACCTTCCTCATGCTTTCGTCACAGGCGAGGAATCCGCCCCCACTCGTAGTCGATCAGTGATCGGTATTTGCGTGGGCTTGTCTCGGGCGGTTCGCTGGTTGTCTACGAGCTGCTCGCCCGAGACGAAAGCATGTGTAAGGTAGTCTTGGGGCGAGTGTACACTTAACTTATCACAATGAATGCAAGAGAAGGTTAGTAGATTGTCTTGGACCTGTAGGCCCTACATACCTCGTCTCGGGCTTTCTAGCGGGATCTGCTGTTACAAGGGTATATCTCGGAAGACAACTATCTGCAACAACAATACACGTCAATCAAAACAGATCCTGTGTGTCCATTGGTCGATAATGGACAAGTATAGGCTATTCATCCACCACTATTAGGTTCATTCATATTACATTACATGAATTATGACATCAAAATATTGTATTTTCTTGCCCACTTCAATGCAAATTGTATAATATACCAATAAACCTACTTTTTTTTTTTTTTTTGTGTGGACATGCAGATTATCGCTTTCACTGTTTTCATGTATGTATTCAACAGTTTTTTTTTGGCACAGATTCCAGAAAAATGAAACATCGGGATTTCCCTGTAATCGATGTCACGCGAAACGTTTTATGTAATAGACTTCGAAACTTAAATAAATGCAATTGTATTATTATTTACTCTAAATACACAAGAGAATATAATATGTCACTAGCGCGATTTGATAAAAGAAGCTTAGCACTAATTTTTGACGAAATATGATGTATGAACATTCAATGTATGTATACCTGATATATGAATTATGAAATAAACTGAACTGAACTGAAAACTAAAAATATAAACCTTTAAAACATCAAGAGATAACAAAACATGACTCGGTAGGCTTACTGGAAAATATAACTAAAATTGATTTTTGTTATTACATATTATTATTTAGTAAATATCCAGACATGTGTGAGGCTAATCAGTATTTGTCTCTTGTTAAAACATGTGCTCTATTTATTTATTAGCAAATAGACTACAGCATTTTATGCCAATAGGCAATAACCGTCACCATCCAAACGTAAAATCAACAATATATAATTAATCAACAAGATTAACATGTTCTGGTGATTAACTCAGCCACTTTAGCCTCTCCATCTAAGTATACACTACTAATTAATTAACAATACACACTATTACCCCACAGCAGCAGTAACCCTGCAACGACAGACATTATTGTTGCCGAATGTCCCGTGTTAGTCTTGTTGGCAACGGGTGGGATTCAGGGGGCCGCGTGTTTGCGAGCCAGTGCGGAGGAGTTTCCCACCGGTCTTAGGAAATAGACGCTCAACAAAACATCAATGCCGAGAATAACACAACACCGCTGTTTAATGGATTAATCAAGACGACGGCTGGTCTTGACTGGTATTTGTATTAGTGCCGGTCTTCATGTTGGTAAAATGTTAAAATCTCGAAACTGCTGGTACTACTGGTAGCGGCCAACTCACAGTATCGTTTCAGCGCATTACAAATTATTTAAACCGTGTTTTGTGTGAAAGTAAAAACAGAAATAGTAAAGAAAGGGGTCCCATAGATTTCTCTACGGACAGATTACTATTACAAATTATTGTAACTCTATGACATCTGTATTCGAGGTTAAAAGTTGCAATACACACTCATGCGGTAGTAATGCGAACTAATGGAGTCGTGTTGCCAGCACCCTTGTGTATGATTCTAATGTTGAGTTATATAACACAGTGGTTATTAATAGCTGGGGGACTGAGTGCACTGGCCCATACATAGCTAATAATATACATGCATTGCAACAAAGCACATGAATGAAATTACGTCCCCCACTGAAAGTTACTTCTTGTACCTGAATGGGTGGATAATAAACTAAATCTGTCACAACACCCAGTATGACGGCCACATAAAATACAAATGTGACAATACTACGTCACAAATTACGTGTGCACACAAAGCTGGCGAACGTTGGCTGATTAATTACTAACAAAGGTATTTTACTGTTATAAGTAGGCCTAATCATTTAGATAATGCAAATGACTTGTTTAATATCGTTGTAGAGTTTTTATTACATTCATTCATATTATATGTAAATCACACAAAGATTTGTATTGTGTGTGTAAACAAATCACTGCGATGTTACCAAAACACAGCTAATATTTAGACCACATTTACTACTGTCGAATGGTGCTGTCTGTCTACTAATATCATGCATCGTTTCAAATTGTCTAAACACAAAATTCAAATGCTATGTAAATCTGGCCAATAAATGTAGAACCAGGTCAACTAGCCTAGCATTTCAACACGCACGAAGCGCCAGCCCTACAGCGATCATGTATGAGGCCGACGTCAAGCGCGGGGCGGACGGAAACGAGTGTGCCGGAGTGCCAGATCTGGGCAAGGGAGAATATTGTCACACCGTGGGCTAGGCCGTATCAAGGCCTAGCATTCGTCTTCATTGTACTTTACTTTAAGTCCATCACTACGTTTATCAAGCGGACTAGGCTTGCACTTGGCGGTGTGAGCCGAGTTTAGTGCGCACCGAGTTCGACTGATAAACACCTCAGCTCGAGCTTATTTCAGTTCTGTTAAGAAGCCGATCTAGTCCGGTTTAATAGAACTAGAGATAGGCCTAGGGCTTAATAGGAGTCCGGAGTGAAGTATGCTTGCTAAGCGGGTTCCGAACTCACTGCATACCAGTTGAAGTCAGTCCGAACCCAGTCCGCTAGATAAACGTTATTATTATTTTTATTATTATATACGTATTATTATTCTTGTACATTCTCACCTTATATACTTATTTATTTTAATTTGCTGAAATTATGTAGAGAGCTTCCAATGCACAAGTATACTCTACTTCTATTGGAAGTTCTCTGCAACTGTATCCTATAGGCCTACTATGTAAAAATATGTATAACATGGCAAAATAAATACTACTACTACTACTACTACTACTACTACTACTAGTAAGCTATGCCTTGCCCTGTGCACTTCCGTGTCCGTGACAAGACTAGTAGGCCAGACCCTAGTAGGTCTAGCCCTTCCAAGTTTGTGGCAAGGCTAGTAACAGCTACGCAAAGGCTAGGCCTAGCCCTACGTCTTTGTACGTCTATCAATCCCATATGGCTAGGCTAGTAGGCTAGGCCAGACTCTAGTAGGCCTAGCCCTTTCAAGTATGTAGCAAGGCTAGCAAGAGCTAGGCAAACGCTAGGCCTAGCCCTACGTCTTTGTACGGCAATCAATCCTATGGCTAGGCTAGGGCCTAGTGGGCTAGACCCTAGAAGCCTAGGCCTTCCAAGTTTGTGGCAAAGCTGGCAAGAGCTAGGTAAAGGCTAGGCCTAGCCCTACATCTTTGAAAGTCAATTAATCTTATGGCTAGGCTAGGCCCTAGTAGGTTAGACCCTAGTAGGCATAGGCCTAGCCCTTTCTAGTTTGTGACTAGGCTAGCAAAAGCTAGGCAAAGGCTAGGCCTAGCCTAGCCCTACGTCTTTGTACGTCAAACAACGCAAGGCTATGGCTAGGCTAGACTGGCTAGTAGGCCAGACCCTAGTAGACCTAGGCCTGGGCCTAGCCTTCGATGTTTCGAGTCCATGCCTAGCTAGGGTTAGCCATAAGCTTTTGTACGTCCATCATGTTGCTAGCCTAGCCTAGGCCTAGGGCAAGGTTACAAGAGTCCCAGGCAGCGCCGTTATGCTAGCCCTTACCTTTAATCCTTGTTAGGCTGACGTTCAGCTTGGCTCCTAGGCCTAGGCCTAGTAGTAGGCCCTACACCAGTGAAACCACGACTGACAAAGACAATTTAGTGTAATTAACCTAGGCCTAGATGGCAACAGTTTTAAGGTGTTATTAGGCCTATTGGCCGATTCCGAAAGAAACTTACAGCCCAGTTAACCCTTATCCAAACAAGCAATTAAATTAGCAATTAATTAATAAGCAAAAACATCGAGCAGAAGCCAGGAAACGCGAGAGCTTACGGAAGTGACGAAACGAAACGAATGTTACATATCGATCGATCGATACAAAATTATTTCAACCTATCGATTGCTGTCAAACGAGAATTTCCTGCAGGTCAGCCTGCTCCGTCTCCCGCTAGATGGGGTAAAGCTCGCTGATAGCGATGACATCTAGCGGAAGGCGGAGGTACTACTAGCTAGGGATATCACATGAATCGATATATTATCATATGATTCGATTCCACACGAATCCGATTCACTTTAAATCGATATATCGGGAAAGTCAGATCGTATCAAATGATTCGATTTTTTTGGGTCTGGGAATCGATCTTTTTGAATCGATTCATTATTAATGGTATTTTTTATTATCATTTGCATTTTAATCAATGTCATTTGTGGGTGTATCATGGATGTATTTCTGTTTTCAATGACGTACATTTGTGATTCTAAACGTTTGTTCCTATTTAATCAATGGTTTGTCCTACTTAATTGGGCGATTGTAGATGCAGTTATTTTAATAAACTGAGGCCCAATCCTATTTAATTTTACAATGATTAACCACTTTAAAATGATCCGATTTTCACGAGATCAAATCATAATTGAATCGATTTAAATAAAAAATCGTATCCACTGAATCGACCCAAAAAGATTGATTAATCGTATCACGCGAATCGATTTATCGAATCATGCGATCTTTTTTGCCCATCCCTACTACTGGCCAACCGGCATCGGTCGCTCAGCCAATACAACTACTACCACGCTGTAGCGGCAATCTACGTACTACGTGGACATCGCTCCCTCGCGGTAATTTCAAAACATAGAATTAAAGGGCATGGAATATTATTTCAAATTGACATCCCATTCACTTTATGGGTTTTTTTCAGAACAGTGTTTCCTACCTACTTTGACAAATGAAAACGCTTGCATATTGAGAGTAAATAATTACTTCGTCTGTCGGGTACCTTGCGGTATCAGTTTTCTTAAGTACCCCCTCCCCCATCCCAATGCAAATTGGTTGATAGAGCAGTAGGTCTACATTTTTTCATAACTGAAAAAAAATGCCTTGGTTATACATTATATAATATAACATTCGGACATTGTCAGATTGATTGATTCGATGAAAGTAAATCAAACACAATGGCTTACGTCCTTAGAGCTAATACGTCGTTTCACAAAGATAATAATTTATTATGTATTTCGTTCCATTTCACTGTCGTTTAGTGTTTGGGAAATTCAAACAAAATTTTTAGTAGATACTAAGATTTAGTAGATAAGGCATACTTGGAGAGGCCAAAATGGCTGAGTTAATTGGAACTCAGAACAAGATCAACATGTTCTAGTGAGGGAAAAGGTACAGAAGGACGACAGCTTACCTGAGAAAGTAGATAGGTCGCATTGAGAACCATATTATAGATTAGAAAACAAATGAAAAAATATACCCTACCCTAGTTTTAAGTTAAGTTTATTTTTCCTACTCACGATGAGTGATCAGGACCACTAGTTGGCCAAAACGTCTCAGTTTATTTATTTGTCTTCCCATCTATATTGTCATGAAAGGCTGGGTTTCATGGATTTGAGCCCTTTCTGATCGGTGAGATTCCATGGAGTTGTTTGGACAACTGGTGTCGTAATGTTTTGAGTATTGTAACTGAGTCAGTTGGCTATGCAATAATTGTGCATGGTCGGCGGGCCTAGTTAGTTAAAGGCTGGTCCACACAGATTTTTAAGACATACGCTTTAAGGTTTAACGCGTAGTCGTAAAGTTGGATTATAGGAAACTCGTACTGGCGTTCACACAAAGTTTTAGTTTTAAGCCGTTGTTTTCATTGTTGTTTTTAAAACAACGTCTTAAAACCTTATGCATTATGTCTTCAAAATCTGTGTGGACCAGCTTTTAGTAAAGGCCGATCCACAATTGAAATAAGGGTTGAAATAAGAATCCGTGAAATAGTGAAATAACAACGAACTGGTTCACAACAGACCCGTAGTACCTTATTTCAACATAGGAGAGCGTTTCAATCGATCACTTTTTGACCGGATCTGACGCCATAGGGAATGCAAGTGCGCCAAAAAGTAACTACTTCCGGTTCAAACTCATATTTTAGGTCCATAAGATTAGCATGGGCGCTGAAGTTTGAACGTGTATGCCATCTTTCCTGTTCAAACAGTTAGTTTCAAAGTTATGCCGTTGTGAACACTGATTGTTCATAATATACTCTAAATTTTTGTGAATTTAAAAGTGTGACACGTTTTAAATTATTTGGTGTTATCGAAACTTCTGCAAACCGAGGCGGCGTTGCCACATAGTGCACATCACAGCCTTTTCCGTGACAAGATGTAGCAGTAAAAGGCTGCGGACGGATTTATTCAACATGGAGGACCCGTGCTTCTTCAGATTTAAAATAATTATTTGAAACATTTAGTACACGTGTGTTCCAAATTGAAGGCTAAATTTATATATAAATACTTAGCAAAAACGTATTACAGTCATTTCCCGTTTGAAATACTTTTAATTTCCCGCGAAGTTATAGGTTCGGTTAGCCCCGCCTACCGCAGGCTTCTTGAAAATGTCAACAACAGACAGCTGACACTTCGAGGTCTCACGTTTGGTTGCAGTTTGGATCGAGCAAGTAATTGAGGGGCAACGAAGAGTGTTCCGATAATAGCTGGATCTTCCAAACTACTCTAACAATAAGCTTTTACGAAATTATTACTTTCCATTCACAAAGTGTGTGCCAAACTCGAGGTTGGTCAGGTTAGCCCTAGGACCCTAGTCATCTGCTCTTAGGCCTAGGCCTAGGCCTACCTGCCCGTGGTTCGATTTGTCCTTGGTGTCACATTCCGTCAGGAAGACAAGTGTGTTTATGCGCTATATTGGCATCTGTCGAAAATTAGCTGGGAAGTGTCAATTGAAGAGGTTTTGAGAAGCCATGGACACATTGCTCTTCAAGCGGAGCCCTAGGGCCTACCCTTTCGAAGTGCTACGCCCAAGGCTATCCTAGGCCTAGCCTCATAGACAAACAAGGTAAGTTGGAGAACAGACTCATTAACTTAACATAATTGGTTCTAGATTAATTCAGGCACCTAGGCATAGGCCAAGGTCAACTGAGCTAGGTCTAAGCTACCGGTGGGACTACATCATTGTCCGCAGGCCTAGGCTAACCTCTAGGTCTAGGCCTAGCGTAACCTAGATAATTCCAATTGTAAGGCCTAGAACCCATAGCTTAGGCCTACCTTAGGCGTAGGGCTCGGACCTATGGCGCCAGACATGCGTAACGACTGTTCAATTATGACAATTGACAGTTGCTTATATGCCCAAGCTGTATCCTTGATGTTAATTGGCTGACTAACGAAGTATCTTTTGTATTTTCAGATTTAGCTATGCTTTGTGCCAGTTCCCCAATGCCATTGGGTGCATTGATGAAATGAAATACACATTGGATTAAAAGACTGGCAGAGAACAGGGTGGATATAATTAGCAAATTGTGTAAGTACGCATTTCATCGCACATATTCCAGCAACCCCACCTAGTCTACCGGTAACGAATGGTAGGCCTACCATGTACAGTGGCCTCCAAGGTATAATGTCACAGCAACAATACGTTTGGCAGCAAAGCCACCTTAGCCCTACATAAGTTTCAGCTTCTATAGCCTCTTAGGTTTGTAAAATTTAATCATTTCATGTTACGATTATTCACTTGGTAGGGTCACAGTAGGGTCAGTGTTAAGGAAGAGGAACATGATGCTTAA
This sequence comes from Isoperla grammatica, assembly GCA_945910005.1. Lineage (NCBI taxonomy): Eukaryota > Metazoa > Arthropoda > Insecta > Plecoptera > Perlodidae > Isoperla > Isoperla grammatica. Next base: position 35,388,912 of record OX246744.1, read on the forward strand.
ATGTTGGTGGTTTGAGTGTAGGACAGTGAAAATCTAGTTAAAAAGTATGATTTGATACACGTAGTAAACTATAAAACTGTTGTAGGCTACCTACACATAAAACGTAGGTTCAAGGCTAAAGAATGGCAAGAACATATTTTACGCAGTCCCCAAAATAATGCATTCTCCTATTCTTTCCAATTATTTTTGTCTGCACTGAGTTAAGTGTCCACAAGAGCTAAATTATCTGTAAATATTAGATTTTTTTGGAACAAATTAGAAAATAGAAACAATTATTAGCGACACCTCACATCAGTCACATGTCGATATACCAGGGTTGGATGAATCAATTAATGAATGTGTAGGCCTACATGCCTTATTCCCACCCACAAAATGTACCTATATGCATACATGATCTTAGGTAAGCACACAGTATAGATAATTAACCTGTTTCAGAATGGTTAATGAGAACAACTGGTACAGATTACTGTAAAAGAGTTATTGGTACAAAAGCTTTATGTAAAACATATTAAATATTAGGATTGTTCCATGGATCGTGATTAATTGTAGGATACGACACTTATGACGACCACAGTTGAGTAGAGAAAAACCGGAAGTATGCTTTATTGAATTATACGGAAATCACGTGGTACAGGGCAGTGCGGGAAAACATTTCAAATACTTAAAATTATACTGAACTCTAGAAATCTGAATAGATGAATATCAAATCTTAACACACCCCCTTGATATGCAACTATTCGACTTTCATTAATGAGGTGAACTGCAAGAACTTAGGTCCTGCCAAAGGCTTTGTAAGGATATCTGCTATCATTAGCTCTGATCGCAGATGTTTCACACTGATAAACTTCTTATGAACTAGATCTCTAACAACATGACAAGAAATGTCAATTTGCTTAGTTCTAGCTTGAAATGCATCATTTTTTGCTAGAAATATAGCAGATTGATTGTCACAATTTATTTGTACACAAAAATCCTTAATTGATAAAAGCTGCATGATTAGTTTTCTTAGGTAAACTGCCTCATTCGAAGCTTGTGATAGTGAAACATATTCCGCCTCGGCCGATGATTGAGCAACAAATGACTGCTTCTTGGACCGCCATGAAATGGGTCCACCCCCTAATAGAAACAAGTACCCTGAATATGACTTTCTGTCCACTTTGTCCCTTGCCCAATCGGCATCACAGTAACCAATCAATGAACTTACAACATTATCATTTGGTTTTAAAAAATTAATGCCTTTGGTTTTTGTACCTTTCACATAACGCAACACTCTAACAGCACAGTCCCAGTGCTCTTGTCCATAACAATTATTGAACTGACTTAAATAGTTTACTGCCTGAGTAATGTCAGGTCTGGTCCAAATACTTAGATACATTAATGAACCAATCAAATTTTGATAAGGTACATCAGGTTTATCACCCTCATTTCTCGAAAGGTCTACACCACTCTCCATAGGAGTCTTGAATGTACAAAGGTTCTCTACTTGAAACCTAGATACAAGTTTGTTTACATAGTGTTCCTGACTTAACTTAATTTTTCCAGTATTTCTGTCTCGTTGAAGATTTACACCTAGAAAATGATTAAGCTCTCCAAGATCTCTGCATTCAAAATTATCTGTTAACCTCCTTTTCAAATTCTCTTCTTCATCTTTATCATTTGACATTACAAAAATATCATCAACATGAATACAGACAATATTGTACAAACCATTCTCTTTATTTTTAATGTAAACACATGGATCACTTTTAGTCCTGGTGTAACCAGACTCAACAAGGAAATTATGAATTTTTATATTCCAGGCCCTTGAGGCCTGTTTAAGCCCATAGATTGCCCTAGAAAGTTTACATACCTTATTTCCTTCCTGAAACCCCTCAGGCTGTTCCATAAAAACTTCCTCCTCCAGTTCCCCATGGAGAAAAGCTGTACAGATGTCAATGTGTGACATGTTTAGATTTAAACAATTTGCAAGAGATAACAATACTCGTAAACTTTCTGCTCTCACCACTGGAGAGAATGTTTCATAGTAATCATACCCATATTTCTGGGAAAACCCTTTTGCAACAAGTCGTGCCTTATATCTATCTACACTTCCATCTGCCCCTCTTTTTACCTTAAACACCCATTTACTTTTCACAACATTTTTGTTGGCGGGCCTATCCACTAGTGTCCAAACATTATTTTTCATTAATGATGAAATTTCTGCATTCATTGCTTCCTCCCAAAGAATTTTCTTTGAACTTGCAAGAGCTAGATCTCTAGTCTCTGGCTCATCATCTGAATCGTCTGCTGCCAGAAAACTAGTGACAAATTCATCACCAAATTCCTTTCTCTTTGGATTAACCCTTAAATTTAATCTTCCTTTGTTTTCATCACCCCCTGACTTCCTACCTTCTGAACACGTAGTATCCGCATCACTTTCACTACTTACTTCATCCTCTGATCTATTTTCGTTGTCAGTTGACGTATGCGTCTCAGTTGTACTACTACTACTTTCCGAGTTAACACGTTGCCTTGCCTGCACTTTTATCTCTATCTCTGGGGCCACTTTGGGTAGTTCTACGTTTTCATTCGTGTTTGTTACCACATTCAGAGAAGGAAAACATTTCTCATTAAAGATAACGCTTCTTTCTACTTTCATACTAGCTTTTGGACTCTTTGGGTCAATCAAAATATATCCCTTCTTTTCCTCATCATAGCCTACAAAAACATACTTCTCACTCCTATCTTTAAGTTTTTTACTTTCTTCTTTTCTTACATGAACATATGCTAAACATCCAAAAATTTTCAAGTGTTCTACATTCGGCTTAGTGCCAGTCCATGCCTCATACGGTACCATATCTTTTACTGCTACAGTTGGGGATAGATTTTTTAGATACACAGCTGTTTTTAGTGCTTCTCCCCAGAATTTGTTTCCCAAACCAGATTCTTTTAACAGTGCCCTAGTTTTTTCTAAGAGTGTCCTGTTTGTCCTTTCTGCCACTCCATTTTGCTCTGGACTATACGCAACAGACAGTTGTCGAACAATCCCAGTTTCTTTCAGATATTCGTCAAAATCTTTTGAGCAATATTCTTTACCATTATCTGAGCGGACTATTTTTATAGATTTCCCCAAGTGATTTTCTACCATTGTTTTGTATTGTTTGAACTTATCTAAGACTTCATTTTTTGATTTTAAAAGAGCAATTACAGTGAATCTAGTCTTATCATCAGTGAAAGTAGCAAAGTACCTGTAGCCTTCCCATGACAGACCATCTGTGATTTCACAGACATCTGTGTGAATTAAGTCTAATATCTCTGTGGCTCTTGTTGCACCTTTCTTTGGAAAAGGAGCTCTAGTGTGCTTTGCCCTGACACAAACATCACACACATCAAATGTTTCCTCGGCTATTGGACTTAACCCACTTACTAGACCACCCTGTAGCTTTTTTAGGTTACCATTACCTATGTGAGCAAATCTTTCATGCCACAACTTATAGTTAGAGCTTGTAGCCTTCATAGCTTTGGCAGGTTCTACTTCCATTGACACCTTGTAAGTGTTATTGGATTGCTTACCTTCAAGCAGGGGTTTACCTATTACTTGAATGTCTTCTGGTCTATACACTCCACATTTGTCACTGTCAAAAAGAGTAATATATCCTGTACTACATATCCTTCCCACAGATAGCAAGTTTGCTGTCAGCTTTGGAACATAGGTGGCCCTAACACCTGTCAGGCCATTCTGTCCCCTAACCTCAATGTTGCCTTCACCTTCTGTGTGCAGTGTTTGCTCACTAGCACATTCAATAGTATTAGATTCTGTCATCTTATAATCTACCATTAAATCTTTTCTGTAAGTCATGTGATTACATGAACCTGAATCTATATACCAATCTATACTAGGCTTACTTTCATCAGAATAACTCGAGCGCATAGCAGCTAATTTGAGTACCCATTGTGATGGGCCCGAGTTGCCTGACTTACCGCTATTGCCAACATTAGGCCTACCATTATTGCTGTTACTATTACCAGCATTACCATTATTGCTGTTGCTATTACCAGCATTACCATTATTACTGTTGCTATTACCAGCATTATTATTGGTATTTTCAGTCTTTCTGTGCCAGCAGTCGTTGGCCTTGTGTCCATGCTTTTTGCAAATTTGACAAAAAGGTCTGTTGTTTCGACGGTTTCCATCTTGGGTTCCTGTTGTTTGCTTGTTGCCATCTCGGGGTTGCTGTTGCTGCTGCCCTCTAGACGACGAACCGTTGGAAGTTCTTGGGTAGTTCGGACCACTACCGCTGCTCGCCCGTAGCGCTGATGACGTCAGTTCCGCAGCTTCTTTCTGAGCTTCCCTCGTTAATTCTCTCGTTACGTACTCGATTTTTAGATCATCTTCTTTCTTGACACTTCGCTCGATTAGTTGGCGGAGCCATTTATACTCATGTTTCAGGTTGCGCAGCATTAGGTACGCTCCGGATTCCTCATCAAAAGGTTTCCCGGCGGATCGCAATTTTTCAAATACATCCGTGAAAGCCATGACATATGCATTTAAAGATGAAAAATTATCATGTCTAATGTCCATTAACTGATCCAGGAGAGCAAGTCTTCTGTGAACACCAGAGTCTTCAAACACTTGGCACAGATTTTCCCACGCCCGTTTTGCCGTTGTAGTTGTCCTTACATGCAGCAGGAGACTTGGTTCTATCATAAAGCTGAGGATTCTTCTCGCTGCCTTGTCCATGTCCTTTTGACTGCTGAGTGGTTCATTGAGAAGAAAATGGTCAAGTGAAATGTTGTTCATGACCACCCCTCCCAAGTGTAGCTCTATGAGATATTTCCAATCAACCCAGTTCTCTTGCCCCTTAAGTTTAGCAAAGGGCGGAAGAGAGTTCACAGACGGTTGGACTATTACCGTAGGCACTTGATCCGACTCCATTTTCGACTTCCTCTTAGCGTGGTTGGCATGCGACCTAACCTCACCATGTGCACTCGCGTTTTTGTCGTGATAAAAAGTTTTTTAACACAAACACACGAAGCATTTTCGTCTCAACTCAACAATTAAACTTCAGAGAAAACGTTCCCTGGGCCCATAACCTATTAAATATTAGGATTGTTCCATGGATCGTGATTAATTGTAGGATACGACACTTATGACGACCACAGTTGAGTAGAGAAAAACCGGAAGTATGCTTTATTGAATTATACGGAAATCACGTGGTACAGGGCAGTGCGGGAAAACATTTCAAATACTTAAAATTATACTGAACTCTAGAAATCTGAATAGATGAATATCAAATCTTAACAAAACATTCCCAAACAATGTTTTATGTTTATTTTATTCTAAATCTTTTTAAAAATTACTTCATTTATTTAATAATTTGTTAAATGGATCACTTTATTATTTTCCATTACAAAGCTTTGTTATTTGTTTATTTATTTTATTGTTTAAATAAATAAATAGGTAGGTAATTTATTTTCACTCCTTGCTGTAGAGGTGATAGTGATACCTAGCAACAAGTATTAAAAAGTAAAAACTAGTGTTTATCCAGCAGCAAATTTTACTTTAAAATTACTAAGGCCCGGATGCATAGTCGCTCACCTAACAGCTCCCCAACAGACCCCCAGCTGGGTATTCCCTAGGGCACCCCTGGGCCCTTATTCTGTAAAATGTTCTCGTGTGAAACGAAACGAGAACTAAACGAAATCTCGATTTGGTATTGTTTGGAGGCTAGGATGGTAGCAGCCAATGGTATTTCTCGGTTGCAGTCCAAAGACATTGGAATAGCACTGTTCGAAGTCATGTGTATGTGGTGTCAACGGTCACTGCCCACTATATCTGTTAAAACATGCAGTAGGCTGCGGTATCAAGTCCATAACAACTGCCACTTGTTATTTTTGACACAATAAAGACTCGAAATGCCAAATCAAACGACATACCATGTAAATTCAACAATCTAAGTAAATAAATGGATATATGCCATGGTTAAATTACAATAATTAGTTCAATAGTATAGTACAAGGTGGTAAGTAAAGATATATGTCAAAGTGTTGTCAAATAGAGATAAAACTACACCTTAGCATTAAGTTGATGGCGGAACTCGGTCGGCCATGATTTAGAAGATAGGAGGTCTCGGTAGCTCCACGGGGACTACTATTGTCGCAAGCAGTTGGCCATGTGACTAAAATCTGTGCCAGAATTTCATATTCATAATTGGCGGCTGATTTCGTTCTGCATTCTGATAATTATAGTCAGCTGTGACCGTAAACGTGACTACAATGGAGAAATACTATTTGCTGGTACCTTCTAGCCTCGGAACGGGTGCAGATTTCGTTTTCGTTTCACACGAGAACGAGAACATTTTACAGAATAAAGCCTAGTGTACGATTGGCGTCAACGCTAACTTCAACTTCAACACCTTGATAAACCTGTATATTCATATGGAAGCATTCACGATTGCAGAAATGCGTCAACCGTCAACTTGAACCGTCAACGTCAAAGTTCAACTTTGACGATTGGCGCTAACGTTTGACGCTCGCGCATGCGCATTCACATGTCACCAAAGAGTTTCAAAAGAAATATCTGTTCGTTTTCCAAAGAAAGCATTTTCTTCTTTTGATTTTGTTGATGTTCACTGGCACACAAATAATAACCTATAAATGACAACCACAAACAGCTGTTGTTTACCTAAAACCACAGAATGCTCTACATCACAACTTTGGGAACCAAGGTCTACTTGATCTCCGCCTAGCGGACGCTCGTCGAACTCCCAAGTTCGACGAGCCTCCGCTAGGCGGAGATCAAGTTGAGCTTGACGGGAACAACGTGTAGAGATGGCCGTGCATTAACGAAGATCAACGAAGTTCACCGATGAATACCGACGCAGCTTCAGTTGGCATCGAATCGTGAATCAAAAACGCTAACGTGAAACTATTACCGGTTGACGATTCAAGTTGACGCCAATCGTAAACTAGGCTTAAGGGTCCTGGGGGTTACCTAGAAAAAATTTTGAAATGCAATGCAGAGACGTTTCCCAACAATTACCCAGCTAGGGGAACGTCTTTATCGGCTAGAGAAACTTCTTTATCGGCTCTTCTAGAGATGTGTTTATTTCCACCGCAGATTCGTCTATTTCCACCATGTCTATGTCTATTTTCACCACGCACAGCCTTACAAACGTCAGGAAATAAGAAGGTGAAAGGCTGTGGTAACAGCTGTTGCTTCAAAAACAACAAACATGGCAGCCAACAACCTGCGTTTCGTTCACACAGAGAGAAAAGGATATTTTAAAATAAATACTGGTTCTATATGCTTCTTTAAAAAAAAAACAGGAAAACCAACACAATTCGTTACACCAGAAAAAAGAAGCCTGGATTAAAATAACGAGTATTTTCCAGCTTGTATGCAAATGCGCGCAGGTAAGTCATGCTAGCTCTAGCCTACTAGGCCTAGCCTATCCTTATTATTATAGGCCTAATATCTATGTTTCATCTATATATGTTCCGCCTAGATTTCGTTGCACCGATGAATATCATTGGCACATCTAAAATCTTCAGTAATATAGTAGGCCTACCTAGACTTACGACCGGTTCGGAATAACATAACCTAAAAGGACACCCAACCCAATGGTCTGACACCAGGGAGGTCTAGGCCTGCCTACATCGGTCTTTATGACACCGACAACTAACATTTGCATATTGTCAATGATCTAAACCTAAACCTTACTGTAGGCGAGACATGAGTTTACACCTACAGCCTAGGCTAGGCCTACACCAAACCACCAGGACTAGGACTAGGTAGGCCCTAGGCCTGGGCTACATATCCCATGGCAGGCATTAGCCTGAGATAATTCTTACAGACTGGGCCTAGCCTACAGTCATGGTAGGGTCTAGGCTTATGCTGCATATCCGGGATTATACCAAAAACGTAGCCTACTACAGCCTGGTGTAATTCTAGACTGTGAACTTATGATTAGCTCTAGATATGCTCTTAGCCCACATCTGTAGGCCTTACTTCCTGAGTGCAAACCAACAGTCTAGATAAATAAAATAAGCTTAAAATAGGCTTTAGGATTTCTGAAATCATTTGATAAATTACTAATTTAATAATGGTGGTTATTTTTTTCCTAGAGGACCATAGCCCAATTAAAAAAAGCTTGGGACAAGTTAAAAGCCAGTAGCAAAAAGCAACCGTCAACTCTAATGCAGCACCGAATGGCAACCGGTGGTGGACCATCTATGCCTGATCTTCAAGGAAAGGAATTAAGTTTGACTCTTGGCGAAAACTGACGCTCTTCTGCGGCTGATGTTGTGGCCTAGCCGGCCTCAGCTCTGGCTTCATTCGCTGGCCTCACAGGGACACCCTTCCTACTTGAAGATGGGGATGGTATGTTAAAGCTAACTAGGGCTCCCATTTAAAAGCAAAATATCTAAACATTTATTTCCAACAAGCTTAACACTACTGGACAAAAATCCAGTCACACCTGTAAGGATAATTTTAGAATTGCTAATGAAAATTACATATTTTTTTTACTTAATAAATTTATTTACTTACCAAGACCAAGAAATGGAGTAGTAGGCCTACGCTGCTCCTCCAATCCAGACCATAGTAAAAGTTGGATACAAGGTCAAGATGGTAGTAGGTCTGCTTGAAATTAATTGAAAAAAAAATATAAACATAATTCAGGTGTGTAGGAGTGAAATCAAATGGGGGGGGGGGGGGGAGGAGTTGAGCTCTGTACCCTACTTTGTTCCATAAGATGTAACAACATAATTAGAATTGGCACAGTATAATATTGTGAGTACGCTAATATGCTGCCCAAAAAAAAATTGACTAACTTGCGTTTAAATCAACGCGACACGAGTGTAACGTATAAGATGTAGGCCTATAGACTTTGTTAGTGTTTCTCCAAACTTATTACCTCGGCCTAATTGTTTACGGTTGTGTTACATTGCACCAAATAATGAGTCGTAAACACACCTTTATGATTTTAAAGATAATTTCTTCTAACTTAGCTGTAACTTCTGACATGTATGTACTGCTTTCTTCCCTAGATTCCACTGATGAGGATTCTCCCTATCTTCAACCCAGCACTGCTACAGTGGAACACTGCACTAGCCATCTTGAGGATGATAATCCCAAGCATGGTAAAAGTAGGCTGGGTGTCCTTCGTGAGGGGCACGCAACTCGGATGTCAGAGGTCTGAGTTGCGTGCAATGTGAATGCATGAAACCAAGGAAAAGCTCGCGTGGAACCGAAAGTATAGATGTTTAGGGAGATCAGGCATAGAAGTCACCGTTGCCATGAAATGTGTTACTGGCTTGTTGCTTTTTCCTAGATGGGGTGTGTACTGTAAAGCAACTGTACCCATCAGCGACAATGAAAATGACAATATCAATGACAAGCCCAGGCAGACTGGATCGCTTTACGGTACACACCCAAGATAGGTTGAGCACCCTTTCCCAAGCCTTTTCCTTGTTGCATTTGCAGTGGAAATACTCGTAACGAATCAAGGCTTCTTACGCTCCCGTTATTTGTTTTCCTAATTTCTTTTTCTCCTGGTGTGAACCAAAATCCAATTGTGCTATTATCCTAATAATAAAGTTTCTTCCTGCTTCCTTGAAACCTGTATTTGACTTTATTGTTACTTTACATAGGGTCTTCATTGTTAAAATACTAATCTCCATCAGTTTTTATTTTTTAAAGTAGAGCCATAATGCATAATATTATTTAAAAGTAACAAGTAGGCGAAGGCGTACTGTTATCCAGAAATAAATTGTCAGTGGTTATTTCCAAGCTATTGCTGAGTGAGTCAAATCTCGACAGCTTACTGTCAAACCACGAGGGATGGGGGGCAATTATTTTGAGGTGATTGTTAAATTTAGGCCTAGCTATGGAGGCACTTCATTACGTTTCATATGTTTCATATGTACTTACTGTAATTAATTTCATATGAAATTTATCAAATGAATTTCATATGCAATTTATTTAATTGTAATTTCTTAAGTAAAGATGGCTTTTTCACTATTAACTTACACTAGTCTTTTCAAAGATTCCCACTAAAAATAAGAAATAATGACAATGTTATGGTTTTATTATTTTTTTAAAAATATTATAAAGTGAAAGAATTGTTTACCGGGTGGTAACTTAAATATTGCTGGGTGGCAAGCTTGGCTTATGGCCTATCATGTAATGTAAATGATGAGTGATGATGAAGAATTTTAAAATACCACTATTTGAATAGAAACAACATTTATTTACTATTATTAGATAATATGTTTATTTTCATTCATAACATTCAACACTTGTTACAAAATATTAAAATATGTGCTTTTGTCGCTGCAATCCTATACGATGTCGATCGAACATACATAATAATTCAATTAATTGGCAATAATAAGCATATATGATAAGAAATATCCGGCAATTATCATGGTAATGCGGTGTAGGCCTAGTATCCCACTCGTTTGTGGAGTGGCGGATTGTTCGCAGGTCTCGAAGGACAGTCGTTCAAGGAAGAACATTTGCTCATATAAGCCTGCTAGACATTTTTTACTATCAGATGGATAGCCTGCCTACCAAGACATGGACTACGTTTACCATGCAAGCCCAGCTCGAGCTTAATAGCTCGGTATTCGTTTACCACAGACTTTGAGATCGTACTAAGTACTACAGGTCTAGTTTGTGCTGAAATAGAAGGCGTGGTTAACTGTTTGCTAAACGTACGTATGTACACAGTTTGGTCCGCATGTGTTTATCACTCAATTTGTGATTGCATGGACAGCGTGCTGACTCGGCTTCTCACCGAGCTGAGTTGGGTTCGAGCTTAGGTGTTTATCAGGCAAATTCAGTTCGCATAATATCCAGTTCGAGCTTACGAGCTCAGCTCGCGTGGTAAAGGTAGGCCTAGTCATGAGTTGTCCCTATTGACTAAACCAACATGACTAAACAAACATGACATTTCTTAGAAAACGGCTAGGGCAAGATATATTTACAGTAGCTTTTTGCTTTAGGAATCAATGTAGGACAAGAACTGAGCCTGTTGGGTAATTCAAATTTGCAACTGCTAGAGCTTAGGGCCTACTTTTAAAACATATGTTGTTTAAGTCGGCATTGTAAGGCCAATGAAGATGGAAATAACATCACATTAAATTAAAACCCTGCTAATGATAATGGGAACGGAAAGTTTACACTTGCATGACAAGGCTTCCAGTTGGTAGGCTGTGAATCGCAGTTTATCGCAAGACATCAAACGGTTAAAGTGGCCGGGTGTTGCAGTTTTAGTTTATAATACTAGGCCGTACTCAAAACCCTGGGCCTGCAGGTATTTCCTAGGCTAGGGCTTATGCCTAGAACCAATTGAAAACTGCAGGATAGGGTAGGTACTCAGGCACAGGCCTATTTGTGTGGGAAGTAGGGCCTATACTAGCCCAAATAGGTAGGCCTACATTAAATTACAAACATGCCACATCTTTTAAGTAAAATCAAGTAACATTTGGCATTAGGTCCCGCGTAATGGGGAGAAATAAGGCCCTAGGCATACAGAGATAGGTTATGTCAGCCTAGGCCTAGATCCTACCCCCCCCCCCCCCCCCCACGCGAGTACGCGCCTAGAGCCAAGGCTGAACTAAGGCCTAGGCCTAGCCTATAGTATAGTGATGTTAGCTTAATGATAAGGATGTACCTGGAAGCTACACGAATTGTATAAGTGGACGAAACGGTAGTTTTTGCCGATGACATTGTTCAATCTTTCGGCGCTTTGGTGGTCAACCATCATTATAATCACCATATCGTTCTCAAAACGATACTGCTTCTTCAAATGTGTACTTGTGGAGAACTCTGCAGGTTTTCTGCATTCCATAAATACCGTCTTGGTTGCTCAAGAACCTTGAAAAACCTCAAACTCGTAATTTCTTTCCAAGTACACGGCAAATTCAAGTCATTATGGTCCGCCATGTTGAAAAACGAGGCTAGGGAGCTGTTAGGTAAGACCTAGGGTTGCCCTAACGCTCACCCAGCCTGGGGGACCCCTGGGTGTGACCTAGGTGTCCCCTAGACGACTGTGCATTGCATCGAGCCAGCAAGGGAAGACCCAGGGGATACCCAGCCTGGGGGACCCCCAGCAAACGACTGTGCATCCCACCCTTAATATTATATTTATTGAGTTGGTTTGAATAGGCAATTGTTTTTCAAGCACCTGATACCTATTAGTGAGGGAACACACTTTTGCAATAGAATTTTTAAAATTTCTTCAAATATTACCAATAATTTTCATCTTGTAGCTACATATTGTCTAAAATTATTTCAAATTGATATTGTTTCAGGTGTGGAGAGGAACTTAACCCCACGACTGGCGCTTGCTGTACCACCACCACCACCACCACCACCACCACCACCGCCACCACCATCACCATGGACCAGGACCAGGACCAGGACCAGTAGCACACAGCATCCATGATCGGGGCCAAACAAACAGAGCTAGAGGTGCAACAGCAGCAGCTTCATCTTATTTTCAATCGATTTACGTGGGTGTGATTTAATTCGTGGCAATATAACAGCAAACGTTGGGTGAAAAGTGCTTAAGTGTTTTGTATAATATTCTTGTTTATCTTTTGTAGATGACTTGAATCACACAGGTACAGTTAAAATTGTTCCTTGTAAAGTGTTATTGTTGGGGTATTGTTAGGATGGAGGAAGTACTAGTGTTCAATAATCAATATAATGCATTTTATATACAAAATAAGTAAATCTAAATGTTAATATAATTAATTCACACTAGCTGAAGCTGAATAGCTGAAGGTAGACTATCGGTTGGTACATTTTCTGTTCTTTTAAAACATAGGCCTACTCTACAACAAGGTCAGACGACTCGATACTTTTACTCGCCTAAATAAGAAAATCAAACCTACCCTGGATCTATTCAACTCAGAACCAAACTCTAATGGGTAAGGCCTAGGGTTGATTCTTATGGTAACTTTTTTTCATAAAAAAGGCCATACTTTTATTGCAAGCCCCAATTCAATACAGTATTAATTCTTTGATGTTGCTTCCTCTTTTTGGTGGATTATTTAACTTTTTTTATAAGAAAACATACCTGGACAAGTAATACTATGGTTGCAGTGATATAGATAGGCTATGTTTTAGTAAATAACATAGTGCCACAGGTACATACCATGTTGGATGTATGTTACTGAATGTTGTGTATTGTATAGTAACTTGATACTGTACGTAAAAATGAAAACATGCTATAATAAATATTTCTACTACTAGATTGTTTAAATTATTATGTCTAAATATCTGTTATATTATGTTGTTGAGGACATAGGCCCCTACTACATTTTTTCCTTTCTCATGCAATTGTGTATGGCCAACCAAGGTTAAAGAATATTTGTGGCCCTTGGAATTATTTGGAACAAAAAATGACAGCACATCATGGAGGCCTATAGGCCTAGGTAAGTAGAAGTCTGAGCATAATGTCCTAAAATATAATAAACAGTAATATGTAATTAATAAGTTATAATGCCTAGTATTGGCCCTAACCATTATGGGGCTACATTATTCAGGTTTATCACAGCCTTTAGCTCTTGACTTTTCAACCACCAGCTAGCTGACAGATGACATTGCCTGTGTGTTGCAAGAAGCACCTAATTTAGTTATTTTATTTAAACTTTAATTTAAATGCATTTTCTACTGAGGCTCCGATTTTATACAGTCATATTTATTCAACAATATTATTTTTAGACAAATTCATCAATAAAAACAAAGGCTAACAGATAGCTACGGACGACCTACCCTTGTCTGTCTGCATATTATCGTACTCTAAAGGCATAGGGAACACATATTACTCTTAGTAATCTCTTAGTAATGTTTTCAGTGTCATTGTCTCTTGATATCGGTAATAGGTGTTCATAAATAATATTACAAGCTAAATCAGTCGAACACGAGCGTCAGATAAAACACCGCTATATTTCCCTCACGTGAAATTAACTTCTGTCAAACATCTGTCAAAAACGAAACGGCAATAAAGACAACTGACCATCAACTGACGAAGAAACACGTCAAGTATCCTAGCAACACACAGAATGTCAGTGCGAAGTAAACATTGCGAACGCCACCTATATGTGCCGTGAAGGCTGTGCGATACGCTTGGCAACATCGTACAGCCATCGCCTGCCCGTCTTCGTTCATTGTTGTCTAACTTCGTGCTAGCGCTAGCTTCAGCATAGCTCGGCTGGCTCGATTTGCGTAGATGTTGCAAGCAGCATTGTGTAGACATTCGGATAACTTGCTACAGTTTAAATTGTATCAAATACTGGATCTTACAAAAATTATCATAAAGAAACAAATAATTCACGGTTAATCCGATACCCTTATTATTGGGTAATATAACATAGGGAATAAATGGGAGCATATTCTAGGCCAACATTTCTATTTTACATGTTATTTTCCTATCCCGTGAAAACAAGCTTGAACCGGAAGTAGTTACTTTTTGGCGCACTTGCATTCCCTATAGTTACGGCCTACTCCAAACCTATAGCAGGCCGTGGCCAAATTAGGTTTTGCGCTGCGACTTTTTTCCACTCGCAGCGCCAGCACCGACAAACAACGAGCTGTCAAAATAATAAAATTGCAACATTATGAAGAAAACGAGGTATGGCGATAGTAACTGCTCACCAGTTAAAACGATTAATGATGGGCAACCACGTTGTGAAAGTTTTATATGTTTCTTGTTTGTTTTGAAGATTTGTTTTCAAAATCAGAATATTTTATTGTTTGACAGCTTGATGTTTGTACATCGATTCATTTCATTTGTTTCATTGTTGTAAAGCAAGCTTGCAAGAAGCCTACGACGACGACATTAACAACAACAACAACAACAACACCACCATCAACAACAACAACAACAACGACCATATCCGGTTCGACTGGAGTAGGCCTTCTCTTCTCGAGCTCTGATTGGTTCGTCATAAGAAGTTGAAATAAGAAATGGAATTGAATCATTTCTCATGACTATTTCAATCCACTGTGACAGTTGTGAACCATAGCATTGTTATTGCATGTTCCATTTCGCTTAAACCTTATTGCTATTTCACTATTTCAACTCTTATTTCAATTGTGAATCCGCCTTTAAACAGATGATTAGGACAAGCGTCTGGATTCATTACATAATGTACGAAAGTCGTCGGTTTTTGTCCAAAACATTATCTGTTTAATTATTTACTCATTATTGTTACGATGTTATTGTTGTCGGCATTTCTTCGCCATGGCAGGCGATGACGTAGAGAGACGTGACGTCATGAGGGAGGGGTTTATAACCAATGTGTGTGGACACGGGGGGGGGGGGGGGGGGGGACTCAAGCTGGGACGCCGATGAAGAGAGGAAGAAGTGTGGATCACTGAACGACGAGGGAAGAGTAATTAACGACGTCGAGGGAGGCAGGAGCCGGCCCCAGTCACCAACCACCTCGGGGCGGGAAGCCGGGACTACGACTCGGGTGAGTCTGGGATTGATTGGCAGGCCTTGACGGTATGTACGTGTTATAGCCCAGGCCTCATGTTCACAGGACTTGGTTGTGTAATGTTACATAATTCCCGTCATTGAATAAACGTAATCCTTGTTGTTGAATCATGGTATTCCTTTGAATGAACTGCATTGTGAACAATCCCACCACACGATCCCCGTTAGTGGCACGGCAGGGCTGGGAGCGTATCGCTACGCCCATGTCACGATTACAGGGTTAATCGTGACGATGATCGTTCGTCCAGCCTGGTACTGCCGTGGTACATAACAATATCACAGCTTAATAATTGCAGTTACATTAAAACGCGATTTTGCTCCACCCATTGTTACCTGTATCGCTTATATCTGTGGAAACGCAACTAAAGTTAGAGCTGCATTCATTTCAATTCAAGACAGACTGTAAATTAAGGGGACAATCCACTAAAAATGCTGTCAGTGAGTATGTACACTACAATAGTGAAATTCGAGGACATGTTTCTATACCTTATAAAACCAAATAAAAAAAATTAAAAACAGTAATTTTTATTTTTTTTATATATTTTTTTTCAGTATATTCCCAAAAAATATACATTTTCTAAAATTCTATCTTCTTTCTTGTTTTTATTGGATTTGATTTATTTTTATTTTTATTGTATGCAGAACAACCTCCTTAACAATAACTAGGGAGCACATTTTTCAATTTAGCTCTAATTATTTGTTTTTAATTTTTTAAAGTTGGTACTATGTGCATTTCATGTTTTTTTGAAACAATGTAATGTAAAATAATTATTTTCTTGAAAATGAATTGCTAAATTGAAAATGTGCTCTCTAGTTATTGTTAACAGTCTATCTCTGAACTTACACAAAAATAATCAGCTTATTCTGATGAGCCAATAAAAAGGAGATACATTTTCCAATATCAAATGTGCATGAAAAAAGTTACCGAGATACAGCAATTTGAAAGTTTTAGGTATTTATTTAGCCAATTTTAGTTGATTCTACTTTTAGAAATGGTAGTACCCACTGTCTCATCACTCGGCTACTCTGTTGTGTCCAAATCAAATGCACCAGCACTGTATGTGGTGCCTTCTCTTGATTTCTTCAGTGATTCAGCCCGTAACGCTGCCAGTCTTACTTTTCTTCGAATCTTCCCATACTTCGCACTCGCTTTCCGGGCACATTGGCGAAGACGTCGCATTTCCTTACGTTTGGAGTACTGGACCGAAAGTCTGCATGGTGACAAACCCTTGCTGTTTAGGTTGTCTAGGTGAGATTTGACATACCCATTGTTGTACTGGCAGACGGCATCCATTACCGCACTTTCGATGCGATGACGAGACGCGAACACGGATTTTGGACATTTCGCCCAAATTCTTGAATGAATCCATTGCTGCATAACCTTTGCCTATAGCTTGAAAAGCTTGCACAGCTCTCTTGTTCACATCAAAATCCGGCCGCGATGAAGTTTGGCCTACATTGTTCGGAGCAGAACGAGCGGAAGAATAACTTGTGGAATTAGCTACACCGCAAGTATCACAAACTAAACTGAGTTTATTTGCAAACCCATGGTTCTCACTAACATTGAACTCAAGGGTGCAAGACCCACAGAAGGAACACGGGTACTTGTCTATTAGTTGTGACAAACAGTTCAAATCAGCCAAAACATAATGAGGAGGCTGTTCAGTGCACTGGTCATCACTAGGCCTAGGCCTTGTTGGAAGATTGCAATTTGCTGAATGTTCTATCGATGACTTACGGAGATTTATTTTCTCTGGTGCTGGTATGTTTTCCTCCAAAACATTCACTTGGTCTAGGCCTAAGTCTAGGCCTAAAACATCTGCATTGCCAGGCATAGGCCTACCTTGCAAATCCACCTCTTGCGGTTCGTTTCTCTTCAAAACATTTGCTATACTTGCAGCAGCACATTTTCTCCTTTTAGGCATGGTTTTTGCTTTTAAAAAAGCAGATTGTTATACTTTAGAAACTGGAGGAGAAAATAAATCGTGACAGCACCTTTGAAAACCAAAACAAACCCTAGGCCTATCAGCTGTTTCAGAAATCAGCCAAAGTTATTATCAAAGATATTATAATATTCCACGGCTAGTGGTTTCTCTCTTCTCTTTCAATATCTTTGCTTCAATACTACCTAGCGGCATATTTTATAACTATTACGACCAGGCTACACAGCTCAGTGGACAAGAAACCGGGAGTTTTAAATCTTAGTTGGAGAACACATCTGTACTAGTAATCATTCTAAAATGCAACCAAACGTTGTATTTTCGACGGGACTGGCATTTTTTCGTCGTGCAACGCTCACTTATAAATTATGTAGTGATGGAAGCAAGTCTCGGACCTTAACAGGGTATTTTTATACATATAAACGAAAGAACATTTAAAAATATTATGATGGAAAAAAAAATCGAAAAAGGATAGTTTTTGCTACATTTTCAGTGGATTGTCCCCTTAAGAGCTCTGAAAATTATATATAATTGATTTAAATCATGTGAGTGCCATAAGCTTGGAGTCCTGGTTCGAGCTCTGGGAGACCAGGACAGCCTGTCCCGTTTACGTGACGCGACTGTCCTGGAGGCGAGGACCGGTAAGCTGTCACTGGCATACAGAACTCTACACTTTTACATAAGAACACTCTAAAACACTCCTCTACAACATGTTATGGTAAATATGGGATACAGCGACTCACTCACTTTTCTAAACGAAGTCTCGTGGTTTAAAACAATTGAAAGAAGATGTAATTTTTTGAGACACCAGTTTTGACTTACCAAACGAGCAAAGTGAACGAGTCAAGTGAAGTTAAGTGAACTATTGAGTTTTAGACTCACCAGTTTAAGCTCACTTTTCCCCACGAATTTACATATAATTTGACGGTGTATTTTTTTTTTTTTTTATCTAACTTTAAACATAAATTGCGCCTTCTTCCAATTGTATAAATATTAAATACTATGAGAATTCGCAGAAAAGTAAGTTAAAACTGTTGAGTCTCTGCGTCCCATATATTACCAATATTATTTATAATTAACCTAGAGACTCTCTGTCTTCACCTTGCACAACTATACAAGGTAATAAAGGTTAAAAAAAAACGGGTTAAAACAATACCTCTGACCTTTCTTTGTTAAAGTTAATGTAATACCTCAGTATAACTGATTCTTATTTTCCTTTCTTCTTCAGGAATACTTTCCCGAACATTTACCGGTGTTTAAATCACAATATTTCAACATTACTAAAATGATTAAGAAATGAATACATTACATTGAAACTCTAATTAAAAACATATATTTGGTCTTGAAGAAGGAAGTTAAAACAAGTGCCAGTTATATTCAAGTATAACCATCAGAACCACCGTGTGGATGGTCTGGGCCCGGGGTAGAAGAGGCCCAGAGTGACTCTGCTAGTCGTAAGAGGCGACGAAAGGAGACCCGTCTCTGCCCGGGGTAGATTAGGCCTAGAGTGACTCTGCTAGTCGTAAGAGGTGACGAAAGGACACCCGTCTCGGCCCGGGGTAGAATTGGCCGAGAGTGACTCTGCTAGTCGTAAAAGGCGACGACAGGAGACCCGTCTGGGCCCGGGGTAGAATAGGCCCAGAGTGACTCTGCTAGTGAGCAAGAAAACAGAGTGCCAACACATAAAGCCAACTCACTGGACACCGAGGAAACCAAGAAGGCCGGAGACAAAGACCTACTAGACCCTCTTCTTAAAAAAGTCATAAACATAAACATCTTGCATCAAAACATTCAAAGCCTTTTAAGTTCAAAATTAAAACTAGAAGTGTTCTTAGACTCAGAAAATGAAAACGGTACACCAATAGACATACTTTGTTTATCAGAACATTGGCTAAGTGAAAATAATCTCAACGACACACACATACAAAATTATTTAAAGGCTAGCTCATTTTCACGGTCTTTTCATGCCCACGGTGGTGTTGCGATATTTGCTCGTGAACCATGGATCAAACATATACAGGTGAGAAAGGACATTGATGAACTAAGTATAGAGAAACACATTGAAATAACTGGTATTGAAATTAACCTAACAACAAATCCTAACAAACAAAACAAAATTATTATTATAACACTTTATCGAACCCCGGCAGGGGATATGCACTTATTTCTACATAAAATGGAATACCTCCTTGAAAAACTGAATACTGAACAAAAACAGATAATTATTTTGGGTGATTTCAACCTCAATTTTAACCTTGATTCTAAACATACTGAACAGTTGAACCATTTATTTGCTTCAAATAACTTAATATTTACAATCAAAGAACCAACAAGAATTGATCCTTTTCACCTAACTGAAAAAACTATTGACAATATAGCCACAAACATGCCGAGTCAATACTTTTCCACCAAAATTATAAATAATTGTTTATCAGACCATTTTGCCCAGAATATTACTTGCTCTCTACCCGGACAATCTAAAATACAAACCAATAAAAAGATAACAAGAAGGAACATTTCCGAACAAAACATAACAATATTTAATTCCCGATTAGAAATGTTAAACTGGGAAAAAGTATATCAAGCACAAACACCAGATGACAAATACAATGAATTTGAGAATACCTTCCTTAACATATTCAACGAATGCTTTCCAGAACGCATAATACAAATTAAAAATAAGTATATTAAACAGTCATGGACAACACAAGGCATTAAGAATTCTAGCATAAATCTCAAATGTTTGTACCACTTAAACAGACATTTTAAAACTCAATTTACGAAGATAACCCTAAACAAATATAAGAAACTGTATGAGAAAATCCTTATAGCAGCAAAAAAACATAGTCTAAATGACCAAATATCAAATAGTGAAAATAAATCAAAAACCATATGGGAAATTGTAAACCAACAAACAAATAAATCTGTAAATAGAAAAGTCAACAACACCAATATAGAACTAAAAATTAACGACAGTAAAATTACAGACCAACAATTAATTTCTGATACATTCAATCAAAATTTTGCAACAATAGCTGACAATTTAACTCAGCATCTAGCAACAGATGGTAAAGCATCATCAAAATATCTATCAGATTCTCACAATGCACCAGTTAATACACTATTCATAAACAATACTAACGAAACTGAAATACTCAACATAGTTTTGAAAATGAAAAACCTTAGTTCATGTGGATTAGATCAAATACCTATGACAATTATTAAGAAAACCATAGGAAATCTAACATCAATCCTTACCCACATTTTTAATGACTGTATTGAAAAATCTGTGTTTCCCAAGAAACTAAAAGTTTCCAAAATAATACCACTATATAAAAAAGGTGACAAGACAAATATAGACAACTATCGACCAATTTCGCTATTACCTGTATTCTCAAAAATTCTTGAAAAAATAATTCACACAAGACTAACCTCATTCCTAGAAAAAGAAAATCTATTATCAAACTGTCAGAATGGCTTCAGGAAACACAGATCAACAATAAATACAATAGACAAATTTATTAATAATATAACGGAAGGAATAGAAAAAAATGAGCGCCTGCTTGGAATATTTTGCGACTTGTCAAAAGCATTCGATTGTATAGATCACTCTCTACTTCTATCTAAACTTAAGTTTTATGGCATAAGAGGACATGCATATCATTTGATTAAATCATACCTTACAGAAAGGATCCAACATGTTGAACTCAAATCCACAGATAAATCTAATAGTGAGAAATGCTACTTATCCGAAGCCATACAAGTTAAGTGCGGAGTCCCACAAGGCTCCATATTGGGGCCTTTATTATTTATCATATTTATAAATGATCTTACTAAAATTCTAAATAATGTAGGTATTGAATTGTTTGCCGACGATACCAGTATTCTGATCCGAAGTAAAGTACATGAAAATTTATTAGAAATCAGTAGGGAAATACTTGCTGCAGTGACTAAATGGTTCCAAAATAACAAGCTTCTACTTAACTCTAATAAAACTAATTTTATTGAGTTCTGTCCTAAAAAAACAAACAGTGATAACAACAATAGGCCTATAGCAGTCATAAAAAATGTGGTGGATGATACTGAGATAAACAAAGTTAACACAACGGAATTCCTAGGCATATATATAGATGAAAAATTGAACTGGCACAGACATTGTGAAATGCTGGCCAATAAATTAAGTTCTGCATGCTACTCATTAAAAACAATACATTTAATTACTAACATAAAAACAGCAAAAATAGCTTACTATGCAAATTTTGAATCCCACATGAGATATGGAATTGAAATATGGGGCAAATCAACAAAAGCAGATACAATATTTAAACTTCAAAAACGAGCACTTCGAAATATTCTAGGACTCAAACAAAAGAAAGACACATATGTCAAACCTCATTGTAAGCCACATTTTATCAAACACAAAATACTCACCTTCTATAGTCTATACATATATCAATCAATCTTAAATATAAAAAAAACAATGTTCAATCAGGAAAGTAACAAAAACATACATAATCATAACACAAGGCAAGCCAACAACATACATGCAAAATATTACAAAAGAACCATATCACAAGTCAACTCATTTTATATTAATTCGAAACTCTATAACAAGCTCCCAACAAGTCTAAAGAACATTTCTAGTAGCAGTATCTTCAAAAATAAACTTAAACAAATCTTATGCAACAAAGCTTACTACTCGATTGAAGAATTCCTGCAAGATAAAGAACTTTAAAATCATGTTACTAATCACAGCTATCATTCTTTTTGTTATTATATTCTCACTATCATTTAATTATGTCCACCGCCTTCCAAACACCCTAAATAACAAGGTTTGTTTTTTAACTACCTTAAGGGTCAAGGCAAAATGTGTATTTACTATGTATATGTATGTGTACTATATGTACTATTACTATGTATGTGTATATTCTGTATGCATTTTGTGTTGGAAATAAACTTACTTACTTACTTACTTACTAGTCGTAAGAGGCGACAAAAGGAGACCCGTCTGGGCCCGGGGTAGAATAGGCCCAGAGTGACTCTGCTAGTCGTAAGAGGCGACGAAAGGAGACCCGTCTCGGCCCGGGGTAGAATAGGCCCAGAGTGACTCTGCTAGTCGTAAGAGGCGACAAAAGGAGACCTGTCTGGGCCCGGGGTAGAATAGGCCCAGAGTGACTCTGCTAGTCGTAAGAGGCGACGACAGGAGACCCGTCTAGGCCCGGGGTAGAATAGGCCCAGAGTGACTCTGCTAGTCGTAAGAGGCGACAAAAGGAGACCCGTCTGGGCCCGGGGTAGAATAGGCCCAGAGTGACTCTGCTAGTCGTAAGAGGCGACGAAAGGAGCCAGTCTCGGCCCGGGGTAGAATAGGCCCAGAGTGACTCTGCTAGTCGTAAGAGGCGACAAAAGGAGACCTGTCTGGGCCCGGGGTAGAATAGGCCCAGAGTGACTCTGCTAGTCGTAAGAGGCGACGACAGGAGACCCGTCTCGGCCCGGGGTAGAATAGGCCCAGAGTGACTCTGCTGGTCGTAAGAGGCGACGAAAGGAGACCCGTCTGTGCCCGGGGTAGAATAGGCCCAGAGTGACTCTGCTAGTCGTAAGAGGCGACGAAAGGAGACCCGTCTCGGCCCGGGGTAGAATAGGCCCAGAGTGACTCTGCTAGTCGTAAGAGGCGACGAAAGGAGACCCGTCTCGGCCCGGGGTAGAAAAGGCCCAGAGTGACTCTGCTAGTCGTAAGAGGCGACGAAAGGAGACCCGTCTCGGCCCGGGGTAGAATAGGCCCAGAGTGACTCTGCTAGTCGTAAAGGGCGACGACAGGAGACCCGTCTCGGCCCGGGGTAGAATAGGCCCAGAGTGACTCTGCTGGTCGTAAGAGGCGACGAAAGGAGACCCGTCTGTGCCCGGGGTAGAATAGGCCCAGAGTGACTCTGCTAGTCGTAAGAGGCGACGAAAGGAGACCCGTCTCGGCCCGGGGTAGAATAGGCCCAGAGTGACTCTGCTAGTCGTAAGAGGCGACGAAAGGAGACCTGTCTCGGCCCGGGGTAGAATAGGCCGAAAGTGACTCTGCTAGTCGTAAGAGGCGACGAAAGGAGACCCGTCTGGGCCCGGGGTAGAATAGGCCCAGAGTGACTCTGCTAGTCGTAAGAGGCGACGAAAGGAGACCCGTCTCGGCCCGGGGTAGAATAGGCCGAGAGTGACTCTGCTAGTCGTAAGAGGCGACGAAAGGAGACCCGTCTGTGCCCGGGGTAGAATAGGCCCAGAGTGACTCTGCTAGTCGTAAGAGGCGACGAAAGGAGACCCGTCTGTGCCCGGGGTAGAATTGGCGCAGAGTGACTCTGCTGGTCGTAAGAGGCGACGGAAGGAGACCCGTCTCGGCCTGGGGTAGAATAGGCCGAGAGTGACTCTGCTAGTCGTAAGAGGCGACTAAATGAGACCTGTCTGGGCCCGGGGTAGAATAGGCCCAGAGTGACTCTGCTGGTCGTAAGAGGTGACGGAAGGAGACCCGTCTAGGCCCGGGGTAGAATAGGCCGAGAGTGACTCTGCTAGTCGTAAGAGGCGACTAAATTAGACCTGTCTAGGCCCGGGGTAGAATAGGCCGAGAGTGACTCTGCTAGTCGTAAGAGGCGACTAAATGAGACCCGTCTAGGCCCGGGGTAGAATAGGCCGAGAGTGACTCTGCTAGTCGTAAGAGGCGACTAAATGAGACCTGTCTGGGCCCGGGGTAGAATAGGCCCAGAGTGACTCTGCTGGTCGTAAGAGGCGACGGAAGGAGACCCGTCTAGGCCCGGGGTAGAATAGGCCGAGAGTGACTCTGCTAGTCGTAAGAGGCGACTAAATGAGACCTGTCTAGGCCCGGGGTGGAATAGGCGCAGAGTGACTCTGCTAGTCGTAAGAGGCGACTAAATGAGACCTGTCTGGGTCCGGGGTAGAATAGGCCTAGAGTGACTCTGCTAGTCGTAAGAGGCGACGAAAGGAGACCCGTCTGTGCCCGGGGTAGAATAGGCGCAGAGTGACTCTGCTGGTCGTAAGAGGCGACGGAAGGAGACCCGTCTCGGCCCGGGGTAGAATAGGCCGAGAGTGACTCTGCTAGTCGTAAGAGGCGACTAAATGAGACCTGTCTGGGCCCGGGGTAGAATAGGCCTAGAGTGACTCTGCTAGTCGTAAGAGGCGACGAAAGGAGACCCGTCTGGGCCCGGGGAAGAATAGGCCGAGAGTGACTCTGCTAGTCGTAAGAGGCGACTAAATGAGACCTGTCTGGGCCCGGGGTAGAATAGGCCCAGAGTGACTCTGCTGGTCGTAAGAGGCGACGGAAGGAGACCCGTCTAGGCCAGGGGTAGAATAGGCCGAGAGTGACTCTGCTAGTCGTAAGAGGCGACTAAATGAGACCTGTCTAGGCCCGGGGTAGAATAGGCGCAGAGTGACTCTGCTAGTCGTAAGAGGCGACTAAATGAGACCTGTCTGGGTCCGGGGTAGAATAGGCCTAGAGTGACTCTGCTAGTCGTAAGAGGCGACGAAAGGAGACCCGTCTGTGCCCGGGGTAGAATAGGCGCAGAGTGACTCTGCTGGTCGTAAGAGGCGACGGAAGGAGACCCGTCTCGGCCCGGGGTAGAATAGGCCGAGAGTGACTCTGCTAGTCGTAAGAGGCGACTAAATGAGACCTGTCTGGGCCCGGGGTAGAATAGGCCTAGAGTGACTCTGCTAGTCGTAAGAGGCGACGAAAGGAGACCCGTCTGGGCCCGGGGAAGAATATACGCTATTCTTCCCCGGGCCCATATGGGACGAGTCAGTAGTAGTGTTCCAATAGTCTGTGTTCTGTTACAGGGACCCCCCCCCCCCCCGCCAGAGCTCGCCTGCCTGGGGGGCGAAGACAGCGTAGGATTCTCACCCCCCGCCTTCGGCGTCTCTTCCTGAATGGAGGTGCTGCGATCTGGCGGCTACAGCGAGGAGCTGTCGGCTGTCTGTCTCAACATCCTGCCCGGTCTCTGCAGTAAGCACGGAGGTGAGTCGAGTATAGTGGACCCAAGATTACCTTACACCTGCTTCCGTCACATCCGGGGCAGTCGTAGCGAACCAGCGAACTGCCCGAGACACATCCGGGCCAATACCGATCGCTGATTGGCTACGAACCAGTCGCCTGTGACGAAAGCATGTGTAAGGTAGTCTTGGGACGTACAACATTTTCGGTAATGCTTCCATCACGGGTGGGTGAGCGGGAACCAACCAGCGGCCGTGGCTGATTCAAATACCTGCTCTGGTTGGCCGAGACCTTAAACACCTCATTGATTGATGACGAAAGAATTACCGAAGTTATTGTAAGACTACTTTAGTTCCCACCGAAAGTATTCGCATACCGATCTCCGGGGTCATTGTCTTCTGCCCCTTTCAACCGCTCCAACTGAAAGAAAATCAAAAGATACCTGGCGTCTTTCACATATTCGGCCACACTCGTTTGACTCATGGCTATCTCCTCACTAGAGAAAAAGTTGTCCCAAAATGTGACACTTGTGACGTTACTCTGACTGTACGTCACATATTGTCAGAACGTACCAAACATGATGTGTTGAAAACACAATTTAAAGCTTTCCCCGTTGTATGAAGAACTTTTATCATACGAGAGTTGTGATAAACTTTTAAAATTTCTTGTCTGCACACAGTTTTTCCAACAATTTTAAAAATACATTACAACCAATTATAAATATAAAATAATATAAATTAAATTCATATAAAATTAAAACATAATTATTAGTTTCATAGTTACTTAATTATTTAGCTTGCAAAACACCATCTTGGTGGCGCAAAATGACCTAACTGGTTGAAGCACCCAATAAATTCAAAATTCAATGCATGGTTCGGCTTAGTCGAGTGCACAGGCGGTTTGGCCACACCCACTGTTGCAGGTAACCAACGGAAGATCATACATTAACCCCAATGGACCTGTTAAGATTAGATGGTAGGAATTATAGCGAAGTAGACAAATATAAGTTTGTCGCCTTGGACTCGCGTGTGTCGTAAGCATCAGAATACTTTCGTTAGGGCAACTTTATTTATTTATTAGCCAATGGCGCTGCCCGCTGCCAAACGTTGTTTCTAGTTAGCACTAGCGAAACAAATCCTTTTTGCAAAGTCTGCTCAAATATTTAGTATCCAACCATGGAGTTGTATGGACATGGTACTATTATTAATCCATGATCCAACCTTGTTTCGTAGGGAAGCCGGTAGCGGAGATCTAGTTGAGATCTAGTAGTACACATACATTGGCTCTTCTAGAAGGCTGTGATATGATGGCACTCTAGAGGAATGCCCCTCTCTAGGTCAATGATGATGATATTTTTTTCTTTTTACGTTCCATAACTTTGTAACTTTGGAAAAATCGCCACATGTCCGAGTCCATTACACATCGCGTGGTCTTTATAAGGGAGTGAAGTCATAAAGGGAGTGAAGTCATAAAGATAGTGAAGTAACAAAGGGAGTGTAACAAGGCTGGGCAGGGCCAAGTGGGAGGAGCAATCTTCAGTGTAGCAGTGAGGGGGGAATGGACAGGGTCTTTTTCGTCGCCTCTTACGACTAGCAGAGTCACTCTGAACTTATTCTACCCCGACACGCGATGGGTCATCATTTCTACTGTTACTCCCGATACGTTAATACCGTCTGTATGTCGGCGAGGCTTGGCTTGTCTCTACCTAGACTCGTTGTTACCCGGGGTATTTGTGTTTGCTACAGGTGTCTTGAACAATAGCGTGGGCCGAAAAATATCAATTTTTTTTTAAGTCGTAATACCGCGGAAAGTTGTGAATTGGGGGGACTAAAAAGCGGTAAAAAAAAAAAAAAAAATCGGTCTAAACCTTCCGGTCGCACATGTGCCCTTAAGTTGGCGGAACCTTGGGGAAAAAATTGTCAACATTTTTTTGTTTCAAGTCGTAATACCACGAAAACGTTGCAAATTGGGGACATTAAAAAGGGGTAAAAAAAAGAAATAAAATCGGTTTGTATCTTCCGGTCGCGCGTGTGCTCTAAAGTTTGCAAATTTAGAAAAAAATTCGTTTTTACGATAATAGCCTCTTCCCGATAGCCTCTTGAGCTATTACAACAAATTGGTTATTTATATATTCACCACATATTTACCTATTTGAGGTTTTACATTCGGGAAGAGGCTATGTCGTAAAAATGTGAATTTTTCCAAATTTTAGCGCAAAGTTTAGAGCACATGCGTGACCGGAAGATAAAAACCGATTTTATTTCTTTTTTACCCCTTTTTAGTCTCCCCAATTCGCAACTTTTCCGCGGAATTACGACTTGAAAAACAAAAATTGAATTTTTCTGTCCGCCCTATTGAACAAGGCATCAGGACTGTTTGTTCAATCGTCTTCTCTTGAAGTCCAAGAGCAAAAATAATCAACAGCTTTGGATATGAGTACGTCACATTATCATGGTATGTGGTATTAGTTAACCCTTGGGGGCCTATAGTGATGCATGGTGTAGAACTGTAGATATTGTTAGGCCTACTACCCTTGACTTATGTGTGTACTTGTCGTACAACAACTTCGGTATTGGTTCCTTCACGGATGGGTGAGCGGCAGCCAACCAGCGGCCGTGGCTAATTCAGATACCTGCTCGGGTTGGCCTAGACCGTAAACACGTCATTGATTGATGACGAAAGCATTACCGAAGTTGTTGTAAGACGACTTTAGACGAGGCTATTTTGTGTCGCTTGTCTAGATCAAGAATCATGTTACCCGGATTGTCTGTTTGCCGCAGGTTTCCTGGACAAGATCTGGACATTTATCCCGAGACTTGAATTGTCTTCTCTTCGAATCCAAGAGCAAATAATCAACATGTGGGGTCTACCTTGTACCGGTAGATGAGAAACATTGTACCACAAATATCACGACAGATAATGAACTGAAAATTCCTCACCTCCTAGAACAAAATATGTACGTTTACAACAATAAAAATTGGCTACCGGTATCGCAAATGTTTGTTTCTGGTCAAAGTTATGTTTTGAAGGATGCGGCGTTAATCTAACAATATCTACAGTACCGATACCATCAAAATTGAGAAAATGCAATTTTTTTCAGAATTTATGGTTTCAATTTAAAATCATAAGTTGGGTATGTTGTGCATATTTTTGAAAACTAAAAAACCGTACTATACAAAAAATTAATTAGTTAAAAAATCCACTTATTATTTTATTAAATTAAAACTTGTTGACAGATTTTAATAATATTTTACGATTATGTCCACACTAACAATTTTGATACTTGGTAAAAGTTTTGGAATTGTAATTTGAACAGTAATTTTGTAAACAACTATTTATTTTCTATTAATGGTAATTTAATTATTTTTTTTACAGATCACTCCGATTGCGATTGCGATTGCGATCCTAGTTACAATATATTATATAATGTTTTTTGTTTGTTTTTTCAAATCCAGGCAATAAAATAATTTAATCTACCACTGAGATTATGCAACATACAAGTAAAGATGGATGAACTTGAAACTATTATAAGTACGAAGCATATATCAAAACCTTCAGAACATCCGCCCGCTGTATAGTGGTAGCGGTACACTCCAGAAACCGGAAACAAGGAGCATATTGTCATGTAGCGAGATCTCGCGCCGACCCACCCTTGTCCCTACCACCCTGGTACGGGACTCGAACCCACGCTCTGGTCGGCTTACTGGGGACGTAACACTCTCTCGACATACGTGAACTACCCACCCTTGTCCCTACCACCCTGGTACGGGACTCGAACCCACGCTCTGGTCGGCTTACTGGGGACGTAACACTCTCTCGACATACGTGAACTACCCACCCTTGTCCCTACCACCCTGGTACGGGACTCGAACCCACGCTCTGGTCGGCTTACTGGGGACGTAACACTCTCTCGACATACGTGAACTACCTACCCTTGTCCCTACCACCCTGGTACGGGACTCGAACCCACGCTCTGGTCGGCTTACTGGGGACGTAACACTCTCTCGACATACGTGAACTACCCACCCTTGTCCCTACCACCCTGGTACGGGACTCGAACCCACGCTCTGGTCGGCTTACTGGGGACGTAACACTCTCTCGACATACGTGAACTACCCACCCTTGTCCCTACCACCTTGGTACGGGACTCGAACCCACGCTCTGGTCGGCTGACTGGGGACGTAACACTCTCTCGACATACGTGAACTACCCACCCTTGTCCCTACCACCCTGGTACGGGACTCGAACCCACGCTCTGGTCGGCTTACTGGGGACGTAACACTCTCTCGACATACGTGAACTACCCACCCTTGTCCCTACCACCCTGGTACGGGACTCGAACCCACGCTCTGGTCGGCTTACTGGGGACGTAACACTCTCTCGACATACGTGAACTACCTACCCTTGTCCCTACCACCCTGGTGCGGGACTCGAACCCACGCTCTGGTCGGCTTACTGGGGACGTAACACTCTCTCGACATACGTGAACTACCCACCCTTGTCCCTACCACCCTGGTACGGGACTCGAACCCACGCTCTGGTCAGCTTACTGAGGACGTAACACTCTCTCGACATACGTGAACTACCCACCCTTGTCCCTACCACCCTGGTACGGGACTCGAACCCACGCTCTGGTCGGCTGTCTCAAGGTTGTACTGGGGACGTAACACTCTCGACATACGTGAACTACCTACCCTTGTCCCTTCCACCCTGGTACGGGACTCGAACCCACGCTCTGGTCGGCTGTCTCAAGGTTGTACTGGGGACGTAACACTCTCGACATACGTGAACTACCCACCCTTGTCCCTACCACCCTGGTACGGGACTCGAACCCACGCTCTGGTCGGCTGTCTCAAGGTTGTACTGGGGACGTAACACTCTCTCGACATACGTGAACTACCCACCCTTGTCCCTACCACCCTGGTACGGGACTCGAACCCACGCTCTGGTCGGCTGTCTCAAGGTTTTACTGGGGACGTAACACTCTCTCGACATACGTGAACTCGCACATGCGGGATCTTCGGCAAGACTGAGGAGAACAGGGAATCTAGGTTATGTTGAATCACAAGACCTTTGGTTCGAATCTTGAGGAACCATATTTATTATTACTTACATTTATCCTATACGTGGCTTTAGCGTGGCAAACCTGACTATGGTCATAATCAGCCTGAAGGGCACATTCCATCTGTTAACGAGGGCCAGTGCTCCATACCTCATTACCACGTTTCCAGCTGGCAACCGTCCACCTGTTTGTCCTCCAATCGCCTGTCGTGTCCGCGTCTTCGTCCTCAGATCCGTCCGTCCTCTTGCCACGTCCAAATCGTTCTCCTCCGCTCGTCTCCCACGTACCCTCAATCTTCGCCCAGGCCGCTAGGACATGCTTCCCCCGTTCCACCACATCTTCCCTCGCGGGGTCAGCCCTCCACGGCGGCCACGGCCTCCTTGGCTCACGCACCTACCGGACAACCATCTTGCTCGGACAAGACAGAAGACAGTATAACAGGCTCCCTAATTTTGTTAGTAATCAGTTTTTCTGCAGGCTGCACTTCACTGTTTCCTATTGTAGGCATATGCAAAGATTACTGAGTGGAGAAGATGTTTCATCGCCGTGTTAAAATATCCGCGCGAGTTTTTTTGAAATTTTCTAAGTCTCACCACTAGTTCGAGTTCTGACCGCAAGGAGCGCTAGCCCTGCACGTTTGACCAAGGTCCACTAAATCCCCTGGCGGCTACTAGCGATCTAGTAGACCTTGCGTTTGACTTCGTTACGATAGTACGACTGGTACCATTTAATATGGAAGGTGGCGGCGACACAGTTTGCAGCGCTCTGGGTGGCGCGGAGTGACCCTAAGCCCGCGAATTCAAATCTGCTGCCAGAGAGCTATAGCATTTTCAGATAAAGTTTCATCAAATACTTACATACTAACATTGACTTTACCATAACTTTCTATTTACAAAATTACTTGAACCGTTCATGATGATCCTTTTTGTTTCAGTAATGCATATCATCATGTTCTACAATCTCGTACAATATGATATGTAACTTTGTTATGGAAGTACGACGTTCCGTACAACTATGTACCTATTCACAGCATGATCATAAGTTTTCTTGAGGCTCTGTGCATAGCAGAGATTGGCAGTGCTCTTGTCTAACAAATAAATATTATTTAGACAAATCATATGCCGGCCAACGGCCACAAACTTCAAAACAACATGAAGAAGAACGTGCGTAGAATCAGCTGTTGGGGATGAGGAGCATGGACATAAACGAAGCAGAGCAGAGGTTCTACTTCGACAACAAATGTGTATTTGCATGTAGTTACTGCAATGAGCAGATGATCTGTTAATAGGCTTACATTATGGTTTTAATAAAACAATATAAATTGCTAGCAAAGGAAAATATCAGATCAAGGAAGGCAGGGTCTAGGCCTACCATGGGCTTATTATTGCCTGCCCTGTACTGGTTGTGGAATTTAAATAAAATTTTGGTGAGTTAGTGTATGCACGCCCGCTAAGGTTTCTGAATGATAACCCCCCACTCCCAACCCATACCCCCACTGAGACACCAATATGCAATAATGCTTTTCTAAACCATTCAGCTGATTGCGATACAATTTTGGGGAGTTAGTGTATGCGCGCCCGCTAAGGTCTCTGAATGATTACTACCCCCTCCCAGCCCCCCTCACCCCTCACCCCCACTGAGACACCAATATGCAATAATGCTTTCCTAAACCATTCATCCGACTGCGTTAACATTTTGGTGAGTTAGAGTATGCACGCCCGCTAAGGTTTCTGAATGATTACAACCCCTCTCCAACCCCCCTCACCCTCCCACCCCCACTGAGCCATCAACATGCAATAAAACTTTAGTAAGTTATTGTGCGCACGTTCGCGAAGGTTTCTGAATGACACAACCCCCCCCCCCCCCTCCCCCTTTGTGTACCAACAGACGGAAAAATATATTGTGTCTCAAAAAACACTTCAATAAACAGAATTTAAACACTTTATTTCTTTCAGTGGCATTGCAACGCATGCCGGTTTTGCTAGTTGTAATTAAATTAACCCTTTTATTTATACATCCACGTGGGAAAGTTAGTAGCTCATAATCATATAGACCAGGCCTACGGTTATAATTCGTCGTCAAAAGTACGATCACATAAGGGATGTGTACGATACGATAAGTGTCCAAAAGTAGTGTCAACTAATCACCGGTACCTAGTTGACAACCGCACAATTCAAATTCCCACCTAAATCGTATTTGTTTAGAGTGAATTAACTATTAAAGGGATAGTCGGGTGAAAAACTAAATAACTACCATTTGTAGATGTCCACCTTTAAATATAAAAAACATGACTAAAAGATACCATACTTTAAAAGCAGGCGGTTAAAAAATTAAAGAAAACGCGATTATTTGGTTTGGTGCTACCAAGTAGCACCGAGCAACTTTTCTCATGGTAATTCCCATATAAAAAAATGTTGCCTTGAGAAAGTAAAACCACCGCTAAAATAGGGCACTGATCAAAAATCGATCACGAGGTTTAATGTGCATCGTTTCTCTACCGATAATATGCTTCTTAGTACGAACGTTTACTTCTACAAAATACCCTGCAATTAATTTTTTTGTGACATGATGTGTAGAAAAGTTGCAATCTGTTTTGAGCGGTAGGCCTACTGTCCGCAGTCGCCGAGCGTTTCGCGGAGCGCGGGCTGGTCTCGTATAACACAATAGGTTCGTTCATTTGTCCGTTCCGAACAGTCTCGAACAGGTTGTTCGTTGTTCATCTGTAAAAAAACATATGTTCTGGTGGTGTTCAGTTGGCCGCCGGCAACTGTTTGCAAACAGGCCGAACATGTTCGAACTGTCCGGAATGAAAAAGAGGAGTGAGTTGAGTAGTTCTAACAAGATGTACAGCGGGAATACAAATTAGACATAGCGGTAACGTGTTAATTAATAATATATTCTAATTCAGATTACAACATATCCGTCGTCCAATTGAATAGGGTCGTTATGGTAGTTACATTAAGGTAAGAAAATAATTATTTACCGTTTATTTAGTCCAATAGGCCTACCTAACCTCATTTAAGCCTAGACGCCCGTACTCTCGTTGCTTATCCCGTACGTTTAATTGAACCATCACAAACTTGGCTTAGGCCCTACCAAAGATTAATTCAGTTATATTACGGCCTATTTAATTTAAAGATAGTTTTAACCTAAAATTAACAGGTGTCTCTGACTAGATTGGCGTTCATTTGTGTGAAGGCAGAACGCGTGCGTACTTTTAGCTCCAAGTATTTCCAGCTCCCAAAACCAAACAAACAGCAGATGTGCTGCCACCTATCATGAGTCTCCTCAACTACCAGTACTTCCGAGAACTCGCGAATAGAAATCAAACAAGTGGCTAAACCAATAATTGCTACACAACCAAACGTAACCCTTAAAATTATGTATGAACCACTATTACGATAGACATTGAGCGTCATACGAGACTAGCCACAAAATGATGCATTTTATAACACTACCCCCCAAAAAGAATTTCCACATAACCTTTGAATTTGAGGCAACCACTACAAATTTTGAATTAAAAATCAACAACCTTATCAATACGAGCCAAAGAGATCAAGGCCTAAAACGGCTAACTTCATACTTTTCATACAGAAAAATAATGTATTCGTTGTACGTACCTGAGAAGCGTTTTAGGAGCTATTCCTCCTGCTGGTAAACGAGAAGTGAACATTCAGAGATTGACATACATTACAATAGGCAACTTAAATCCGCATCTAAAAAACACACCCTTATTGTTGCACACTTCATACTTTTTTTTCCAAAAAAATAAAAACTTTATTAAATTCTATTATTTTTCAAATAAATATGATTTGAGAAGTGAACATTGCAAGATTTCTATTCACACATTATAAACCAACTATTCCACATCATAGAAACATACCCTTAATGTTGCACACTTCATACTTTTTATACAGAAAAATAATATGTTCATTGTACCTGAGAAGCGTTTTTGGAGCTCGTCCTCCTTCTCGTAAACGAGGAGTGAACATTGAAAGATGTACATACATTATTATTAACAACAAACAACCGCATTTAAAAAACGTACCCTCATTGTTGCACACTTCATACTTTTTAAACAGAATAATAATGTATATTCCATGTACCTGAGAAGCGTTTTTGGAGCTCGTCCTCCTGCTCGTAAACGAGAAGTGAACATTCTAACATTGACATACCTTATTAGAAACAACTAAATTACGCATCTTAAAAACCCACCCTCAATGTTGCACACTTCATACTTTTTAACAAAAGAAAAAAACTAAATTAAATTCTATTATTTGTCAAATAAATATGACTTGAGAAGTGAACATTACAAGTTTTCTATTCACAGATATTAAAACAACTATTCCACATCATAAAAATATACCCTTAATGCTGCACACTTCATACTTTTGATACAGAAAAATATGTAATATGTTCATTGTACCTGAGAAGCGTTTTTGGAGCTCGTCCTCCTGCTGGTAAACGAGAAGTAAACATTCAGAGATTGACAAATAATATTAGAGACAACTAAAGTGCGCATCTAAATTACCCACTCTCATTGTTGCACACTTCATACTTTCTTTCCAAAAAAATAAAAACTTAATTAAATTCTATTATTTTTCAAATAAATAGGATTTGAGAAGTGAACATTGCAAGTTTTCTATTCACACATATTAAAACAACTATTCCACATCATAGAAACATACCCTTAATGTTGCACACTTCATACTTTTTATACAGAAAAATAATATGTTCATTGTACCTTAGAGGCGTTTTTGGAGCTCGTCCTCCTGCTCGTAAACGAGGAGTGAACATTGAAAGATGTACATACATTATTATAAACAACTAAAATTCGCATCTAAAAAACCTACCCTCATAGTTGCACACTTCATACTTTTTAAACAGAAAAATAATGTATATTCCTTGTACCTGAGAAGCGTTTTTGGAGCTCGTCCTCCTGCTCGTAAACGAGGAGTGAACATTGAAAGATGTAAAGATAATATTAGAGACAACTAATTTGCGCATTTAAATAACCCACCCTCAATGTTGCACACTTCATACTTTTTAAAGAACAAATAAAAACTAAATAAAATTCTATTATTTTTCAAATAAATATGATTTGAGAAGTGAACATTGCGAGTTTTCTATTCACAAAAATTAAAACAACTATTCCACATCATAAAAACATACCCTTAATGTTGCACACTTCATACTTTTTATACAGAAAAATAATATGTTCATTGTACCTTAGAGGCGTCTTTGGTGCTCGTCCTCCTGGTCGTAAACGAGGAGTGAACATTTAAAGATGTACATACATTATTATAAACAACTAAAATCCGCATCTAAAAAATCTACCCTCATAGTTGCACACTTCATACTTTTTAAACAGAAAAATAATGTATATTCCTTGTACCTGAGAAGCGTTTTTGGAGCTCGTCCTCCTGCTCGTAAACGAGGATTGAACATTGAAAGATGTAAATATAATATAAGAGACAACTAATTTGCGCATTTAAATAACCCACCCTCAATGTTGCACACTTCATACTTTTTAAAAAACAAATAAAAACTAAATAAAATTCTATTATTTTTCAAATAAATATGATTTGAGAAGTGAACATTGCAAGCTTTCTATTCACAAAAATTAAAAAAACTATTCCACATCATAAAAACATACCCTTAATGTTGCACACTTCATACTTTTTATACAGAAAAATAATATGTTCATTGTACCTTGGAGGCGTTTTTGGAGCTCGTCCTCCTGCTCGTAAACGAGGAGTGAACATTGAAAGATGTACATACATTATTATAAACAACTAAAATCCGCATCAAAAAACATACCCTCATGGTTGCACACTTCATACTTTTTATACAGAAAAATAATGTATATTCCTTGTACCTGAGAAACGTTTTTGGAGCTCGTCCTCCTTCTCGTAAACGAGGAGTGAACATTGAAAGATGTACATACATTATTATAAACAACTAAAATCCGCATTTAAAAAATTTACCCACATTGTTGCACACTTCATACTTTTTTAACAAACAAATAAAAACTAAATAAAATTCAATTATTTTTCAAATAAATATGATTTGAGAAGTGAACATTGCAAGTTTTCTATTCACAAATATTAAAACAACTATTCCACATCTAAGAAACATACCCTTAATGTTGCACACTTCATACTTTTTATACAGAAAAATAATATGTTTATTGTACCTGAGAAGCGTTTTTGGAGCTCGTCCTCCTGCTTGTAAACGAGGAGTGAACATTGAAAGATGAAAATACATTATTACAAACAACGAAAATCCGCATTTAAAATACCTACCCACATTGTTGCACAGTTCATACTTTTTATTCAGAAAAATAATGTATATTCCTTGTACCTGAGAAGCGTTTTTGGAGCTCGTCCTCCTGCTCGTAAACGAGAAGTGAACATTCTAAGAATGACATACGTTGTTAAAGAGGACTTAAGTGCGCATCTAAATAACTCACCGTCAATGTTGCACACTTCATACTTTTTTAACAAACAAATAAAAACTAAATAAAATTCTATTGTTTTTCAAATAAATATGATTTGAGAAGTGAACATTGCAAGTTTTCTATTCACAAATATTAAAACAACTATTCCACATCATAGAAACATACCCTTAATGTTGCACACTTCATACTTATTATACAGAAAAATAATATGTTCATTGTACCTGAGAAACGTTTTTGGAGCTCGTCCTCCTGCTTGTAAACGAGGAGTGAACATTGAAAGATGAACATACATTATTATAAACAACAAAAATACGCATCTAAAAAACCTACCCACATTGTTGCACACTTCATACTTTTTATTCAGAAAAATAATGTATATTCCTTGTACCTGAGAAGCGTTTTTGGAGCTCGTCCTCCTGCTCGTAAACGAGAAGTGAACATTCTAAGAATGACATACGTTGTTAAAGAAGACTTAAGTGCGCATCTAAATAACTCACCCTCAATGTTGCACACTTCATACTTTTTTAACAAACAAATAAAAACTAAATAAAATTCTATTATTTTTCAAATAAATATGATTTGAGAAGTGAACATTGCAAGTTTTCTATTCACAAATATTAAAACAACTATTCCACATCATAGAAACATACCCTTAATGTTGCACACTTCATACTTTTTATACAGAAAAATAATATGTTCATTGTACCTGAGAAACGTTTTTGGAGCTCGTCCTCCTGCTTGTAAACGAGGAGTGAACATTGAAAGATGAACATACATTATTATAAACAACAAAAATCCGCATCTAAAAAACTTACCCACATTGTTGCACTTTTCATACTTTTTATACAGAAAAATAATGTATATTCCTTGTACCTGAGAAACGTTTTTGGAGCTCGTCCTCCTGCTCGTAAACGAGGAGTGAACATTCAAAGATGTACATACATTATTATAAACAACTAAAATTCGCATTTAAAAAACTTACCCACATTGTTGCACACTTCATTCTTTTTTAACAAACAAATAAAAACTAAATAAAATTCAATTATTTTTCAAATAAATATGATTTGAGAAGTGAACATTGCAAGTTTTCTATTCACAAATATTAAAACAACTATTCCACATCATAGAAACATACCCTTAATGTTGCACACTTCATACTTTTTATACAGAAAAATAATATGTTTGTTGTACCTGAGAAGCGTTTTTGGAGTTCGTCCTCCTGCTCGTAAACGAGGAGTGAACATTGAAAGATGTACATACATTATTATAAACAACAAAAATGCGCATTTAAAAAACTTACCCTCATTGTTGCACACTTCATACTTTTTATTCAGAACAATAATGTATATTCCTTGTACCTGAGAAGCGTTTTTGGAGCTCGTCCTCCTGCTCGTAAACGAGAAGTGAACATTCTAAGAATGACATACGTTGTTAAAGAGGACTAAAGTGCGCATCTAAATAACTCACCCTCAATGTTGCACACTTCATACTTTTTTAACAAACAAATAAAAACTAAATAAAATTCTATTATTTTTCAAATAAATATGATTTGAGAAGTGAACATTGTAAGTTTTCTATTCACAAATATTAGAACAACTATTGCACATCATAAAAACATACCCCCAATGTTGCACACTTCATACTTAAAAAATAAAATAAATAAAAATATTACAGTAACGCATCACGTTATTGATTTAGCGTTTTTGGAGCTGAGCCTCCTGCTCAAAACTGACGGATCAGATTTTCTTGCTTTCGAGATATTAAGAATAAGATACCCTCAATACGAATCTACTCCCTATGTTGTAAACCGTATACTTTTTAAACAAAAAAATTAATACACAAATATATTTTTTTAATTTCCACAGTATTTTAATTAGAGATGTGAATATTGCATATTTTTTGGTCTCCAATATTAAAACGAACAATGCACAACATCCAAAGATACTCCTTATGTTGCTCATGTCATCCTTTTTAAACAAAAGATTATATAAACCACATTATTCAATGGCGTTTTTGCATTTTAACCAAGGGATGAGTATTTCTTGTTACCTAGGATCTACAATTATTAATAAGCTCTTAATGCGCTTCAAGTAATCCTGCCCTCTCTGTTGTACATCTAATACTTTTTATAGATTTGGAATTTTTGTATGTTTTTATTATTATTTTATTGAATGTATCACAATCATACAATCTCGGTCAAAACCGGCGTTAACGTGTTATACGGTCGTAATGTCAAGTATTTTCATGTGTCTATACCTTATTTAACTTCACTTATCACATGTTACTAGTTAAAACAGTCATCAATCTCGGTCAAAGCCGGTGTTTACATGTTAACGGACAATACAGATGTAATGTCAAGTATTTCCATGAGGTACCTTGTTCAACTTCAGTCGTTACTGTCTTATTATTACTTGTTCATAGTATACACTGCATAATGATATGATTTTATTTGCGTTGTCTTCGTGTGTGTCTTCTTTGCGTCGTGTTACTGTGTGTATGGTCGTGGCCGATTTCTCGATGCCATCCTAGTAATTCTACTTTATGGACAATGGAAAACTACGAAAACCATGTCTCATTATTATTATTATTATTATTATTATTATTATTATTATTATTTTATTGTTGCAATACATACAAACTCGGTCAAAACCGGCATAAACATGTTGTACGGACACAAATGTCAAGTATTTCCATGTGTTTACCTTATTAACATCTACTTAGAACTACTTAATATATCTTCTTCTTCTTCTTCTTCTTCTTCTTCTTCTTCTTCTTCTTCTTCTTCTTCTTCTTCTTCTTCTTCTTCTTCTTCTTCTTCTTCTTCTTCTTCTTCTTCTTCTTATGCTTCTCAAATGCCCACATTTGGCTATACTACTTAATATATCATATTATTATTATTATTATTATTATTATTATTTTTATTATTATTATTATTATTATTATTATTATTATTATTATTATTATTATTATTATTATTATTATTATTATTATTATTATTATTATTACTATTATTATCAGGCTTTATATAGATAGATAGCCCAGATTCACAAAGGTGCTTGTGCTAAGACGTCCTAGTTTAGGCAAATCTTAGTGATATAAATAACGCATGTCGTTCTGCAATGTCATATAAAGATAAAATATGGTAAAATATCAACAACTTATCTAATAATGTTTTATTTGTTTTTGTGTAGTTATACCCAGAAATGATTTACCTAGCTAGGATTTGCCTAACTTAAATAGGCATAGAGCAACATAGAACAACTTAGAGTTAGGCATCTTTGTGAATCCAGTCATGCCCCCCTTGCCACCCCTTGCGGCGCCCATGGCCTCTGAATTTGGACATATCATACTTCCCAATTTCCATACAAAAAATGGAATGTGATTCGCGTTTTCAGATTTCTGTTTACTGCTCTGAAACGGAAGTTGACCATTTTAAGTTTTGTATTCATCTTTGATTCGTACAACAAATCATAGAGTCGTCAAATAATCCTAAATAAAGCTAAAGAATATGTACAGTTACACGTGTTAGTTTAACGAATTAACTTTGGTCTTTCTAATTTTATGCACAATCTTCTATATTTATAAAAGCAAGTTCTTGAGTTACGCTGACTGATTC
The DNA here is from genome assembly GCA_945910005.1 of Isoperla grammatica. Taxonomy (NCBI): domain Eukaryota; kingdom Metazoa; phylum Arthropoda; class Insecta; order Plecoptera; family Perlodidae; genus Isoperla; species Isoperla grammatica. The sequence goes on from OX246744.1 coordinate 35,429,456, forward strand.
ATTGACACTTTTTGGTCTTGGGTGTGAAGTATTTTCAGTGCATTTCTTCAACGATATTTTCACAATATACTGATAACCCCGTTACCGGTAGCCCGATAGATTAAAACCATTCTAAACATAATATTGTTTAAGACGGCTTAGGACTGGTGAAAATTTAGATTTGGGAATCGGCAAATAGTTCATGCAGGCGTTACTCTTGAGTTTCGGGCTATACATCTCGTATCGCGCCTCGGCATCCTGTGCTGAGTTGACAGGCTGTCCAGGCGAAGGGGTAATAAATCTTGAGCAATATGAGTACGTAGGCCAGATGGCTTCGGTGCCTTTGCGCTCGAGGCAAGTAGGGCACTACAACACCAAAAAACAACAATGAAACAAATGAATTGAATTGATGGACAAACAACAAGCTGTCAAAAAATAATTTCGTCTGATGTTGGAAAACAAAACAAAAAACAAACAAATTTTAAATACACATACAAAACGTTCACTTAGTCGTTGTCTATCATTAAAAGTTTTAAATGGCGAGCAGTGCTACACATGTTTTTATTTCTATGGTTGCAATTTTATTATTTTGACAGCTGATGGTTTGTCCATCAGTTCAATTCATTTGTTCCATTGTTGGCTTTCGGTGTTGCTAGTGCCCTATACCGTACTCGAAAGGAAAATAATTCAAGTAAAACGCGTAAAATATACATATTATGAAATATACGCATAGCACTTTGTTATTAAATTTAAAACACCAATAAAACAATAGGAACTGTTTCCATCGAAGTATATACAATAATACAACAGACACATGTACAACCCACCGTACAATGAGTATTTAGCGGTAGGCCTACGCAGCTTGTAACAATGAGTAATGAATATGGCTACTAATGTATAACATGGCACAACAATAGGAAATCACACCACACAATAAGCGTTTCTTATAGTTCGAAACACCGTATCATTGGTAAGTTTACTAATTTATATCAGAAAGCACAACCAACTATTAAATACGCGTCTGGCAATTTGTACTTACTAACGCGTAACAATGGAAGTATGTATAACACATGGGCCAACTATACGAGAAAACACATTATAATACGGGTTTCGTAGTTTGTACTTACAAACACGTAACAATGGAAGTATGTATAACACATGGGCCAACTATACGAGAAAACACATTATAATACGGGTTTCGTAGTTTGTACTTACAAACACGTAACAATGGAATGGAAGTATGTATAACACAGGACTCAACTATACGAGAAAACACATTATAATACGCGTTTGTATGTAAAAAACAAAACGTACCGTAACAATGACAAAATGGAAATACTTTATAACACATGGCACAATATTACATGGCTCTACCTTACAAAATGTAACAATGAAAGTGCTTAATCATTTTAACACAAGGGACATAATACGTAGTAATTTAACCCACTTTATATGTCCCTAGTTTTTAACAATAAAAAACGCTTTGTATTATGGAACATAATTATACAAAACGAAAACTGCTAAGAAACGTGAATACATTTACTAATATATAGGCCTCACATTCTATTGTAAATTTGTATTTGCAATGAACTGTTTATATGGGAATGGGATTTCCCATCTAATGGTATCTGTTCTGGGATGTACACACGAGGCTACGTTTTGTTTGCGGTTCCGTAGTTGGCAAGAGAGTAGCCTATCTGCAGCTTCAAGTTTTTCTTTCCTTTTTGTGTTATGTTGTTTGATGGCTTCGATTATGTAAGGAGGGTCACGAATTGGCATAGAGCCTCGGAGACGTGGGTCAACCAGTTCTGGGAGAACACAATCTAGGTACAACGTTTTAAGTTTTGAAACCATTTCTGACTCCCAAAATGTATCATCCCGTTCGACTTTTTCAATTTTTAAACCAAGCGGAGTCCAAACTGCAAACATACAGTACTTGCGCCCAGTGATATGGAGCTGTCCTTGTATTTGGAAATGGTATTTTTTGTGCTTTTTGTTAAACCCTGTTATTGTTTTGGTTTTTCGATCAGTGTTCCACGCTGTAATTTTTCTTTGAATAATGGCTTCATCGGGAGTAAGATACTGCGCAGATGATGGACATTTAATTTCGACAAGCCCGTCCTCTCCAATCAGACAGTCAGGAGCAAAGATAGTAAGATATACCCTGTCTGGTCAGGAGAGGCTCCCATGGTACATCTCGGTCAATGAAAAGTCCGCATTCTTGCATCCATCTTCACCATCTTCACCATCATCCATCTTCACTACACACGTTTCATGATAGTATAAGATACGTCCGAATATCACACATCTCTAATATGCACTGGTGCACTAGTTTAAACGAAACAGACACTGACAGAGAAAGACGGAGATAGGCAAATCACTCCCCTCTTCTTTAACTACTCGTAATCGGAGTAGAATTGTCGCGTGCCTCGACCGAGTAGCGAGAACAAAGACAGGACTGTTCCAGCCATAGCCCGACAATCTACAAAAACCCGAGTAAATAAATATCTTAAATTTTAATGTTTATTTGTATACTTTTTTAGAAGTTTATAATATTCATAAAGCTTTCTTAATGCAAGTTCTTCAATATGTGAGAACGCAGGCCCCCAGAGAATAAGATTTACTGGCAACACAAAAAAACGCGCTTACTTCCGATTTTTTTAGCAGATCTAGAAGGATAGCCAGAATCAAAGTGTGTTGTGTTCTTGAACCACAATAAAATGTGTGTATCACCATTCACCATCGCGTACTACGTGCAGGCAGTATATTTATGATTGAGCGGATTGTTTGCAATATTGGCGGTAACGGCCGCTGAAAAATTGAGAAAAAAATACTTATGGAACTTTCCGAAATCAATGTCTCAATTTCAAAGTTAATCTTTTGCATGTAATGCATATTTTAGAAAACTATCGATGCACATCCTATATGCAAGAAAAACAGTAAATCTCCATTTTGTGATCGCGACTTTTGCGAATATTTGGATGAGAACGTCATGCCTGTATGTATCATTCGTTTCATGTTGCAATGAAAAGAAATACGTCCTGAATGTAAAAATGTATTAGTAATTTTTCGTAGGAATCTTTATGTGCCCCTCTTCAGGTAACTAACTATGTATATTCGGGTGTCTGGATAGTTAGGAAGGATGTCCGAGGGCTGATAGTATCCCGGCATTCGCCTTTATGACTGAGGAAAACCTCGGAAAAAGTCATCAGTCAGGACTGCTGGTGGCCGGAATCGATCCAGCGACCTCCCTGAATTAGAATCTCGCGTCTTACCGCTGAGATACCTCTATCGGTCTGAATGTAATCAAGTCAATCAACTTATTATTCTCTTATGTCCGACTGTTATGTTTATTCAAGTTTCAAGCTTGGGTCATTTTCTCTTTTCTGCAGTTATATCATGTCATGTGTATTATAATTTTATAAATTATAAATTCTTAATCATGTGAGATTTGCTTCATCCAGAAAAAAAAAACTAGATTCGATATTATTGTTATCTTATCTTGCCTCGGTTGGTAGCCGACTACCACGCGCAAAGATTGTAACAGTATACCCTTGCGTGCGCCAGCCATAGGCGCCAGCAGGTGTAGGTGTGGACTGGTGTTGGATTGTGGGGGAGGGGGGGGGGGGGGGGGGACGCCGGCTGATTGTTTGCTTGTCTGTCGCTGCTTTCTGTCGAAATGCCGGAGGCCCGGTAAAATACACCGCAGACACAGGCGCGAATTTGTCACATTATTGTAAAATAAAAATGTAACAGTGGTTGTCTAGTGGGTGGCAGGAGGGGAGGTTGCACGTTACTCACAGGGAGGGAAGAGATCTGATTTTTGTGGTGGACACGTATAGGAATAATGTAACTACTAGGAAAACGGAAGTGCTCCGCGTTGACAGATGAGCTGTGTACTGGTGCTTGTGGAAATAAAAAAAAATTATAAAAAATCATTTTGAAACTTATCATTTTTTATGAATTTCTAAAAGTTAAAAATACAGCTCACTGGGAAAGGGTTTGAATGGCTTTAAGGTTGAATGATTTTATCAAGGGATTTCATGAAACAGTACTCTACTAAAAATGCGCTAATTCAAAAACCATTGAATTTATCCGGGTATATAAAAATTCATAATGTAGATACTAGTCAGTTTTATACCTCTATTGATAAATCATACAAAAACCGAATGCAAACCAGAAAAATACATTTTTAAATGTCGAAAAAACTCGATTTTAGCCGCACATAGCATCAAATAGATAACTCGACGCTATTGATGCTATTCTGTTGCATCTAGAAAGGTATATCTACTGCTGCCATTTACCATGGATTATGTGCATGTAACTTCAATGGTCCTTAAATGCGAAGCATTAGTGGAACAGTGTAAAGACTACAATATAAATTGCCGTAAACAGAAAGTAAATATTATTTTACAAAATGGCGGTGCAAGTTACAATTTTAAAACTTTCGCCAACACTGTTGGGAACATTAGTGTTGAACTTTATTTTAATCTCTCTGTTAGTTTTAATTAAAACAAATTGAAACTGGATTATTGTCGGCTAAATTCCTAGTTTCATTTTTCCGTATTTGCGGTGAAAGTCATCAAACATAGCACGTCATTGTAGCCATTGTATGACAGCTATCGACATTCCAAATACACAGTGAGAAAGGTCTGATTGCGTACGCTATACTTTTGGTGCATACTATGTGCATTTAATTTCAATGGTCCGCAAATGCGAATCATATCGATGGAACATCGTTAAAAATAAAACATATTTTTAGATGAGCGTAGCGAATCCCTCCATTCAAATCGATCGGCCCTTTGTGTGGGTCACGTGGGTCAGGAATATAAATACACAACTTTCATAACAGTTTTATCATATGAAAAGTATATGGTACCGTTGTCAAACCATTTTGGAATGCTATTTGCTGTAGTTCATTATATCGCAACTATTTTAACAACGCAACATTCATTTATTTATGTATATATTTATTTATTTATTTATTTATTTATTTATTTATTTATTTATTTATTCATTCATTCATTCATTCATTCATTCATTCATTCATTCATTCATTCATTCATTCATTCATTCATTCATTCATTCATTCATTCATTCATTCATTCATTCATTCATTCATTCATTCATTCATTCATTCATTCATTCATTTATTTATTTATTTATTTATTTATTTATTTATTTATTTATTTATTTATTTATTTATTTATTTATTTATTTATTTATTTATTTATTTATTTATTTATTTATTTATTTATTTATTTATGTATTTATTTATTTATTTATTTATTTATTTATTTATTTATTTATTTATTTATTTATTTATTTATTTATTTATTTATTTATTTATTTATTTATTTATTTATTTATTTATTTATTTATTTATTTATTTATTTATTTATTTATTTATTTATTTATTTATTTATTATTTGCAATGGTCCCTCACGTATCCACCAGGTTCAACAGTCACTACTGCTCGACAAATGGTTGATTTTGTAATACTTTATAAATTATATCTATTAACTGCAACTGCAAATAATCCAAAATGAAACCCTGTTTTCAGTTTTTTCCGTGGCATTCAGAACCTACTTGAACATACAATCGGTTAATCAGTGTTGAAAATCCAAGAGGATCCACATCCAAGTATATTTGAGTCAAATGCCCGCATTAGAGCTTCCTAAAATATATTAGTTGAGTATGGATTTAATGACGTGTCTGTAATTCGGGAGGTCGCCGGTTCGATACCGGCCACCGGCAGTCGTGACTGAAGGTTGTTTCCGAGGTTTCCCTCAGTCACGAGGCGAATGCTGGGATTGAGTCCTACTTTTAGCCCTCGGACAATCCTTCCTAACTATACCTAGTTAACCTGGAGAGAGGCACACTGTGCACCCTATAGCGGGGTTCCTACGAGAAATTTAATTTTTGTATGCATGTTATGTCGGGTGCTGGTTGTATTTTGCTTGGTACCTGTTGACGGAATAATCTTACGGTCGGGAAGTGAGTCAGCGCCAGCTAATGCGGCGGCCCGTGTATGTTATCTGTTGTGTCGAGGCTCAGATAACACATTCGGATAACACATTCTTTGTCGAGGTATGCGAGTGCTCTCATACGTGGGAAGGGAACCCCCTCAACCCGCCACAACGAAGAACTGTTCATTGCGACAGATCAAAACACATTTCCCCCGAATTAGAAACCAGTGCTACAAATACGTAGTTTCAATGAGACCGAGTGGGTACCAGCTCTTTAACAACGTATGTCATTCTTAGAATGTTCACTTCTCGTTTACGAGCAGGAGGACGAGCTCCAAAAACGCTTCTCAGGTACAAGGAATATACATTATTTTTCTGAATAAAAAGTATGAAGTGTGCAACAATGTAGGTAGGTATTTTAAATGCGGATTTTAGTTGTTTATAATAATGTATGTTCATCTTTCAATGTTCACTCCTCGTTTACAAGCAGGAGGACGAGCTCCAAAAACGCTTCTCAGGTACAAGGAATATACATTATTTTTCTGTATAAAAAGTATGAAGTGTGCAACATTCAGGGTATGTTTTTATGATGTGGAATAGTTGTTTTAATATTTGTGAATAGAAAACTTGCAATGTTCACTTCTCAAATCATATTTATTTGAAAAATAATTGAATTTTATTTAGTTTGTATTAGTTTGTTAAAAAAGTATGAAGTGTGCAACAATGTGGGTAGGTTTTTTAAATGCGGAATTAAGTTGTTTATAATAATGTATGTACATCTTTCAATGTTCACTCCTCGTTTACGAGCAGGAGGACGAGCTCCAAAAACGTTTCTCAGGTACAAGGAATATACATTATTTTTCTGTATAAAAAGTATGAAGTGTGCAACAATGTGGGTACGTTTTTTAGATGCGGATTGTCGTTGTTTATAATAATGTATGTTCATCTTTCAATGTTCACTCCTCGTTTACGAGCAGGAGGACGAGCTCCAAAAACGCTTCTCAGGTACAATAAACATATTATTTTTCTGTATAAAAAGTATGAAGTGTGCAACATTCAGGGTATGTTTTTATGATGTGGAATAGTTGTTTTAATATTTGTGAATAGAAAACTTGCAATGTTCACTTCTCAAATCATATTTATTTGAAAAATAATTGAATTTTATTTAGTTTTTATTTGTTTGTTAAAAAAGTATGAAGTGTGCAACAATGTGGGTAGGTTTTTTAAATGCGGAATTAAGTTGTTTATAATAATGTATGTTCATCTTTCAATGTTCACTCCTCGTTTACAAGCAGGAGGACGAGCTCCAAAAACGCTTCTCAGGTACAATAAACATATTATTTTTCTGTATAAAAAGTATGAAGTGTGCAACAATGTGGGTAGGTTTTTTAGATGCGGCGTTTTGTTTTTTATAATAATGTATGTTCATCTTTCAATGTTCACTCCTCGTTTACAAGCAGGAGGACGAGCTCCAAAAACGCTTCTCAGGTACAATAAACATATTATTTTTCTGTATAAAAAGTATGAAGTGTGCAACATTCAGGGTATGTTTTTATGATGTGGAATAGTTGTTTTAATATTTGTGAATAGAAAACTTGCAATGTTCACTTCTCAAATCATATTTATTTGAAAAATAATTGAATTTTATTTAGTTTTTATTTGTTTGTTAAAAAAGTATGAAGTGTGCAACAATGTGGGTAGGTTTTTTAAATGTGGAATTAAGTTGTTTATAATAATGTTTGTACATCTTTCAATGTTCACTCCTCGTTTACGAGCAGGAGGACGAGCTCCAAAAACGTTTCTCAGGTACCAGGAATATACATTATTTTTTTGTATAAAAAGTATGAAGTGTGCAACAATGTAGGTAGGTTTTTAAGATGCAACGTTTTGTTGTTTATAATAATGTATGTTCATCTTTCAATGTTCACTCCTCGTTTACGAGCAGGAGGACGAGCTCCAAAAACGCTTCTCAGGTACGATAAACATATTATTATTTTTCTGTATAAAAAAAATGAAGTGTGCAACATTAAGGGTATGTTTCTATGATGTGGAATAAATGTTTTAATATTTGTGAATAGAAAACTTGCAATGTTTACTTCTCAAATCATATTTATTTGAAAAAAAATAGAATTTTATTTAGTTTTTATTTGTTTGTTAAAAAAGTATGAAGTGTGCAACATTGAGGGTGGGTTATTTAGATGCGCACTGTAGTCCTTTTTAACAACGTATGTCATTCTTAGAATGTTAACTTCTCGTTTACGAGCAGGAGGACGAGCTCCAAAAACGCTTCTCAGGTACAAGGAATATACATTATTTTTCTGAATAAAAAGTATGAAGTGTGCAACAATGTGGGTAGGTATTTTAAATGCGGATTTTAGTTGTTTATCATAATGTATGTTCATCTTTCAATGTTCACTCCTCGTTTACAAGCAGGAGGACGAGCTCCAAAAACGCTTCTCAGGTACAAGGAATATACATTATTTTTCTGTATAAAAAGTATGAAGTGTGCAACATTCAGGGTATGTTTCTATGATGTGGAATAGTTGTTTTAATATTTGTGAATAGAAAACTTGCAATGTTCACTTCTCAAATCATATTTATTTGAAAAATAATTGAATTTTATTTAGTTTTTATTTGTTTGTTAAAAAAGTATGAAGTGTGCAACAATGTGGGTAGGTTTTTTAAATGCGGACTTTAGTTGTTTATAATAATGTATGTACATCTTTCAATGTTCACTCCTCGTTTACGAGCAGGAGGACGAGCTCCAAAAACGTTTCTCAGGTACAAGGAATATACATTATTTTTCTGTATAAAAAGTATGAAGTGTGCAACAATGTGGGTAGGTTTTTTAGATGCGGATTTTAGTTGTTTATATTAATGTATGTTCATCTTTCAATGTTCACTCCTCGTTTACAAGCAGGAGGACGAGCTCCAAAAACGCTTCTCAGTTACAATAAACATATTATTTTTCTGTATAAAAAGTATGAAGTGTGCAACATTCAGGGTATGTTTTTATGATGTGGAATAGTTGTTTTAATATTTGTGAATAGAAAACTTGCAATGTTCACTTCTCAAATCATATTTATTTGAAAAATAATTGAATTTTATTTAGTTTTTATTTGTTTGTTAAAAAAGTATGAAGTGTGCAACAATGTGGGTAGGTTTTTTAAATGTGGAATTAAGTTGTTTATAATAATGTTTGTACATCTTTCAATGTTCACTCCTCGTTTACGAGCAGGAGGACGAGCTCCAAAAACGTTTCTCAGGTACAAGGAATATACATTATTTTTCTGTATAAAAAGTATGAAGTGTGCAACAATGTGGGTACGTTTTTTAGATGCGGCGTTTTGTTTTTTATAATAATGTATGTTCATCTTTCAATGTTCACTCCTTGTTTACAAGCAGGAGGACGAGCTCCAAAAACGCTTCTCAGGTACAATAAACATATTATTTTTCTGTATAAAAATTATGAAGTGTGCAACATTCAGGGTATGTTTTTATGATGTGGAATAGTTGTTTTAATATTTGTGAATAGAAAACTTGCAATGTTCACTTCTCAAATCATATTTATTTGAAAAATAATTGAATTTTATTTAGTTTTTATTTGTTTGTTAAAAAAGTATGAAGTGTGCAACAATGTGGGTAGGTTTTTTAAATGCGGATTTTAGTTGTTTATAATAATGTATGTACATCTTTCAATGTTCACTCCTCGTTTACGAGCAGGAGGACGAGCTCCAAAAACGTTTCTCAGGTACAAGGAATATACATTATTTTTCTGTATAAAAAGTATGAAGTGTGCAACAATGTGGGTAAGTTTTTTAGATGCGGATTTTAGTTGTTCATATTAATGTATGTTCATCTTTCAATGTTCACTCCTCGTTTACAAGCAGGAGGACGAGCTCCAAAAACGCTTCTCAGGTACAATAAACATATTATTTTTCTGTATAAAAAGTATGAAGTGTGCAACATTCAGGGTATAATTTTATGATGTGGAATAGTTGTTTTAATATTTGGGAATAGAAAACTTCAAACGTTCACTTCTCAAATCATATTTATTTGAAAAATAATTGAATTTTATTTAGTTTTTATTTGTTTGTTAAAAAAGTATGAAGTGTGCAACAATGTGGGTAGGTTTTTTAAATGCGGAATTAAGTTGTTTATAATAATGTATGTACATCTTTCAATGTTCACTCCTCGTTTACGAGCAGGAGGACGAGCTCCAAAAACGTTTCTCAAGTACAAGGAATAGACATTATTTTTCGGTATAAAAAGGATGAAGTGTGCAACAATGTGGGTAGGTTTTTTATATGCGTATTTTTGTTGTTTATAATAATGTATGTTCATCTTTCAATGTTCACTCCTCGTTTACAAGCAGGAGGACGAGCTCCAAAAACGCTTCTCAGGTACAATAAACATATTATTTTTCTGTATAAAAAGTATTAAGTGTGCAACATTCAGGGTATGTTTTTATGATGTGGAATAGTTGTTTTAATATTTGTTAATAGAAAACTTGCAATGTTCACTTCTCAAATCATATTTATTTGAAAAATAATTGAATTTTATTTAGTTTTTATTTGTTTGTTAAAAAAGTATGAAGTGTGCAACAATGTGGGTAGGTTTTTTAAATGCGGAATTAAGTTGTTTATAATAATGTATGTACATCTTGCAATGTTCACTCCTCGTTTACGAGCAGGAGGACGAGCTCCAAAAACGTTTCTCAGGTACAAGGAATATACATTATTTTTCTGTATAAAAAGTATGAAGTGTGCAACAATGTGGGTAGGTTTTTTAGATGCTGATTTAAGTTGTTTTTAATAATGTATGTTCATCTTTCAATGTTCACTCCTCGTTTACAAGCAGGAGGACGAGCTCCAAAAACGCTTCTCAGGTACAATAAACATATTATTTTTCTGTATAAAAAGTATGAAGTGTGCAACATTCAGGGTATAATTTTATGATGTGGAATAGTTGTTTTAATATTTGTGAATAGAAAACTTGCAATGTTCACTTCTCAAATCATATTTATTTGAAAAATAATTGAATTTTATTTAGTTTTTATTTGTTTGTTAAAAAAGTATGAAGTGTGCAACAATGTGGGTAACTTTTTTAAATGCAGAATTAAGTTGTTTATAATAATGTATGTACATCTTTCAATGTTCACTCCTCGTTTACGAGCAGGAGGACGAGCTCCAAAAACGTTTCTCAGGTACAAGGAATATACATTATTTTTCTGTATAAAAAGTATGAAGTGTGCAACAATGTGGGTAGGTTTTTTAGATGCGGCGTTTTGTTGTTTATAATAATGTATGTTCATCTTTCAATGTTCACTCCTCGTTTACAAGCAGGAGGACGAGCTCCAAAAACGCTTCGCAGGTACAATAAACATATTATTTTTCTGTATAAAAAGTATGAAGTGTGCAACATTCAGGGTATGTTTTTATGATGTGGAATAGTTGTTTTAATATTTGTGAATAGAAAACTTGCAATGTTCACTTCTCAAATCATATTTATTTGAAAAATAATTGAATTTTATTTAGTTTTTATTTGTTTGTTAAAAAAGTATGAAGTGTGCAACAATGTGGGTAGGTTTTTTAAATGCGGAATTAAGTTGTTTATAATAATGAATGTACATCTTGCAATGTTCACTCCTCGTTTACGAGCAGGAGGACGAGCTCCAAAAACGTTTCTTAGGTACAAGGAATATACATTATTTTTCTGTATAAAAAGTATGAAGTGTGCAACAATGAGGGTAGGTTTTTAAGATGCGGATTTTAGTTGTTTCTAATAATGTATGTACATCTTTCAATGTTCACTCCTCGTTTACGAGCAGGAGGACGAGCTCCAAAAACGCCTCCAAGGTACAATGAACATATTATTTTTCTGTATAAAAAGTATGAAGTGTGCAACATTAAGGGTATGTTTCTATGATGTGGAATAGTTGTTTTAATATTTGTGAATAGAAAACTTGCAATGTTCACTTCTCAAATCATATTTATTTGAAAAATAATAGAATTTTATTTAGTTTTTATTTGTTTGTTAAAAAAGTATGAAGTGTGCAACATTGAGGGTGGGTTATTAAGATGCGCACTTTAGTCCTCTCTTACAACGTATGTCATTTTTAGAATGTTCACTTCTCGTTTACGAGCAGGAGGACGAGCTCCAAAAACGCTTCTCAGGTACAAGGAATATACATTATTTTTCTGTATAAAAAGTATGAAGTGTGCAACAATGAGGGTAGGTTTTTAAGATGCGGATTTTAGTTGTTTCTAATAATGTATGTACATCTTTCAATGTTCACTCCTCGTTTACGAGCAGGAGGACGAGCTCCAAAAACGCGTCTCAGGTACAATGAACATATTATTTTTCTGTATAAAAAGTATGAAGTGTGCAACATTAAGGGTAAGTTTCTATGATGTGGAATAGTTGTTTTAATATTTGTGAATAGAAAACTTGCAATGTTCACTTCTCAAATCATATTTATTTGAAAAATAATAGAATTTAGTTTAGTTTTTATTTTTTTGGAAAAAAAGTATGAAGTGTGCAACAATGAGAGTGGGTTATTTAGATGCGGAATTTAGTTGTTTATAATAATGTATGTACATCTTTCAGTGTTCACTCCTCGTTTGTGAGCAGGAGGACGAGCTCGAAAAACGCTTCTCAGTTACAATAAACATATTATTTTTCTGTATAAAAAGTATGAAGTGTGCAACATTCAGGGTATGTTTTTATGATGTGGAATAGTTGTTTTAATATTTGTGAATAGAAAACTTGCAATGTTCACTTCTCAAATCATATTTATTTGAAAAATAATTGTATTTTATTTAGTTTTTATTTGTTTGTTAAAAAAGTATGAAGTGTGCAACAATGTGGGTAGGTTTTTTAAATGCGGAATTAAGTTGTTTATAATAATGTATGTACATCTTGCAATGTTCACTCCTCGTTTACGAGCAGGAGGACGAGCTCCAAAAACGTTTCTCAGGTACAAGGAATATACATTATTTTTCTGTATAAAAAGTATGAAGTGTGCAACAATGAGGGTAGGTTTTTAAGATGCGGATTTTAGTTGTTTCTAATAATGTATGTACATCTTTTAATGTTCACTCCTCGTTTACGAGCAGGAGGACGAGCTCCAAAAACGCTTCTCAGGTACAATGAACATATTATTTTTCTGTATAAAAAGTATGAAGTGTGCAACATTAAGGGTATGTTTCTATGATGTGGAATAGTTGTTTTAATATTTGTGAATAGAAAACTTGCAATGTTCACTTCTCAAATCATATTTATTTGAAAAATAATAGAATTTAGTTTAGTTTTTTTTTTTTTTTATAAAGTATGAAGTGTGCAACAATGAGAGTGGGTTATTTAGATGCGGATTTTAGTTTTTTATAATAATGTATGTACATCTTTCAATGTTCACTCCTCGTTTACGAGCAGGAGTACGAGCTCCAAAAACGCTTCTCAGTTACAATGAACATATTATTTTTCTGTATAAAAAGTATGAAGTGTGCAACATTAAGGGTATGTTTCTATGATGTGGAATAGTTGTTTTAATATTTGTGAATAGAAAACTTGCAATGTTCACTTCTCAAATCATATTTATTTGAAAAATAATAGAATTTTATTTAGTTTTTATTTGTTTGTTAAAAAAGTATGAAGTGTGCAACATTAAGGGTGGGTTATTAAGATGCGCACTTTAGTCCTCTCTTACAACGTATGTCATTTTTAGAATGTTCACTTCTCGTTTACGAGCAGGAGGACGAGCTCCAAAAACGCTTCTCAGGTACAAGGAATATACATTATTTTTCTGTATAAAAAGTATGAAGTGTGCAACAATGAGGGTAGGTTTTTAAGATGCGGATTTTAGTTGTTTCTATTAATGTATGTACATCTTTCAATGTTCACTCCTCGTTTACGAGCAGGAGGACGAGCTCCAAAAACGCTTCTCAGGTACAAGGAATATACATTATTTTTCTGAATAAAAAGTATGAAGTGTGCAACAATGTAGGTAGGTATTTTAAATGCGGATTTTAGTTGTTTATAATAATGTATGTTCATCTTTCAATGTTCACTCCTCGTTTACAAGCAGGAGGACGAGCTCCAAAAACGCTTCTCAGGTACAAGGAATATACATTATTTTTCTGTATAAAAAGTATGAAGTGTGCAACATTCAGGGTATGTTTTTATGATGTGGAATAGTTGTTTTAATATTTGTGAATAGAAAACTTGCAATGTTCACTTCTCAAATCATATTTATTTGAAAAATAATTGAATTTTATTTAGTTTTTATTAGTTTGTTAAAAAAGTATGAAGTGTGCAACAATGTGGGTAGGTTTTTTAAATGCGGAATTAAGTTGTTTATAATAATGTATGTACATCTTTCAATGTTCACTCCTCGTTTACGAGCAGGAGGACGAGCTTCAAAAACGTTTCTCAGGTACAAGGAATATACATTATTTTTCTGTATAAAAAGTATGAAGTGTGCAACAATGTGGGTACGTTTTTTAGATGCGGATTGTCGTTGTTTATAATAATGTATGTTCATCTTTAAATGTTCACTCCTCGTTTACGAGCAGGAGGACGAGCTCCAAAAACGCTTCTCAGGTACAATAAACATATTATTTTTCTGTATAAAAAGTATGAAGTGTGCAACATTCAGGGTATGTTTTTATGATGTGGAATAGTTGTTTTAATATTTGTGAATAGAAAACTTGCAATGTTCACTTCTCAAATCATATTTATTTGAAAAATAATTGAATTTTATTTAGTTTTTATTTGTTTGTTAAAAAAGTATGAAGTGTGCAACAATGTGGGTAGGTTTTTTAAATGCGGAATTAAGTTGTTTATAATAATGTATGTTCATCTTTCAATGTTCACTCCTCGTTTACAAGCAGGAGGACGAGCTCCAAAAACGCTTCTCAGGTACAATAAACATATTATTTTTCTGTATAAAAAGTATGAAGTGTGCAACAATGTGGGTAGATTTTTTAGATGCGGCGTTTTTTTTTTTATAATAATGTATGTTCATCTTTCAATGTTCACTCCTCGTTTACAAGCAGGAGGACGAGCTCCAAAAACGCTTCTCAGGTACAATAAACATATTATTTTTCTGTATAAAAAGTATGAAGTGTGCAACATTCAGGGTATGTTTTTATGATGTGGAATAGTTGTTTTAATATTTGTGAATAGAAAACTTGCAATGTTCACTTCTCAAATCATATTTATTTGAAAAATAATTGAATTTTATTTAGTTTTTATTTGTTTGTTAAAAAAGTATGAAGTGTGCAACAATGTGGGTAGGTTTTTTAAATGTGGAATTAAGTTGTTTATAATAATGTTTGTACATCTTTCAATGTTCACTCCTCGTTTACGAGCAGGAGGACGAGCTCCAAAAACGTTTCTCAGGTACAAGGAATATACATTATTTTTTTGTATAAAAAGTATGAAGTGTGCAACAATGTAGGTAGGTTTTTAAGATGCAACGTTTTGTTGTTTATAATAATGTATGTTCATCTTTCAATGTTCACTCCTCGTTTACGAGCAGGAGGACGAGCTCCAAAAACGCTTCTCAGGTACGATAAACATATTATTATTTTTCTGTATAAAAAGTATGAAGTGTGCAACATTAAGGGTATGTTTCTATGATGTGGAATAAATGTTTTAATATTTGTGAATAGAAAACTTGCAATGTTTACTTCTCAAATCATATTTATTTGAAAAATAATAGAATTTTATTTACTTTTTATTTGTTTGTTAAAAAAGTATGAAGTGTGCAACATTGAGGGTGGGTTATTTAGATGCGCACTGTAGTCCTTTTTAACAACGTATGTCATTCTTAGAATGTTCACTTCTCGTTTACGAGCAGGAGGACGAGCTCCAAAAACGCTTCTCAGGTACAAGGAATATACATTATTTTTCTGAATAAAAAGTATGAAGTGTGCAACAATGTGGGTAGGTATTTTAAATGCGGATTTTAGTTGTTTATCATAATGTATGTTCATCTTTCAATGTTCACTCCTCGTTTACAAGCAGGAGGACGAGCTCCAAAAACGCTTCTCAGGTACAAGGAATATACATTATTTTTCTGTATAAAAAGTATGAAGTGTGCAACATTCAGGGTATGTTTCTATGATGTGGAATAGTTGTTTTAATATTTGTGAATAGAAAACTTGCAATGTTCACTTCTCAAATCATATTTATTTGAAAAATAATTGAATTTTATTTAGTTTTTATTTGTTTGTTAAAAAAGTATGAAGTGTGCAACAATGTGGGTAGGTTTTTTAAATGCGGACTTTAGTTGTTTATAATAATGTATGTACATCTTTCAATGTTCACTCCTCGTTTACGAGCAGGAGGACGAGCTCCAAAAACGTTTCTCAGGTACAAGGAATATACATTATTTTTCTGTATAAAAAGTATGAAGTGTGCAACAATGTGGGTAGGTTTTTTAGATGCGGATTTTAGTTGTTTATATTAATGTATGTTCATCTTTCAATGTTCACTCCTCGTTTACAAGCAGGAGGACGAGCTCCAAAAACGCTTCTCAGGTACAATAAACATATTATTTTTCTGTATAAAAAGTATGAAGTGTGCAACATTCAGGGTATAATTTTATGATGTGGAATAGTTGTTTTAATATTTGTGAATAGAAAACTTGCAACGTTCACTTCTCAAATCATATTTATTTGAAAAATAATTGAATTTTATTTAGTTTTTATTTGTTTGTTAAAAAAGTATGAAGTGTGCAACAATGTGGGTAGGTTTTATAAATGCGGAATTAAGTTGTTTATAATAATGTTTGTACATCTTTTAATGTTCACTCCCTCGTTTACGAGCAGGAGGACGAGCTCCAAAAACGTTTCTCAGGTACAAGGAATATACATTATTTTTCTGTATAAAAAGTATGAAGTGTGCAACAATGTGGGTACGTTTTTTAGATGCGGCGTTTTGTTTTTTATAATAATGTATGTTCATCTTTCAATGTTCACTCCTCGTTTACAAGCAGGAGGACGAGCTCCAAAAACGCTTCTCAGGTACAATAAACATATTATTTTTCTGTATAAAAAGTATGAAGTGTGCAACATTCAGGGTATAATTTTATGATGTGGAATAGTTGTTTTAATATTTGGGAATAGAAAACTTCAAACGTTCACTTCTCAAATCATATTTATTTGAAAAATAATTGAATTTTATTTAGTTTTTATTTGTTTGTTAAAAAAGTATGAAGTGTGCAACAATGTGGGTAGGTTTTTTAAATGCGGAATTAAGTTGTTTATAATAATGTATGTACATCTTTCAATGTTCACTCCTCGTTTACGAGCAGGAGGACGAGCTCCAAAAACGTTTCTCAAGTACAAGGAATATACATTATTTTTCGGTATAAAAAGTATGAAATGTGCAACAATGTGGGTAGGTTTTTTAGATGCGTATTTTTGTTGTTTATAATAATGTATGTTCATCTTTCAATGTTCACTCCTCGTTTACAAGCAGGAGGACGAGCTCCAAAAACGCTTCTCAGGTACAATAAACATATTATTTTTCTGTATAAAAAGTATGAAGTGTGCAACATTCAGGGTATGTTTTTATGATGTGGAATAGTTGTTTTAATATTTGTTAATAGAAAACTTGCAATGTTCACTTCTCAAATCATATTTATTTGAAAAATAATTGAATTTTATTTAGTTTTTATTTGTTTGTTAAAAAAGTATGAAGTGTGCAACAATGTGGGTAGGTTTTTTAAATGCGGAATTAAGTTGTTTATAATAATGTATGTACATCTTGCAATGTTCACTCCTCGTTTACGAGCAGGAGGACGAGCTCCAAAAACGTTTCTCAGGTACAAGGAATATACATTATTTTTCTGTATAAAAAGTATGAAGTGTGCAACAATGTGGGTAGGTTTTTTAGATGCTGATTTAAGTTGTTTTTAATAATGTATGTTCATCTTTCAATGTTCACTCCTCGTTTACAAGCAGGAGGACGAGCTCCAAAAACGCTTCTCAGGTACAATAAACATATTATTTTTCTGTATAAAAAGTATGAAGTGTGCAACATTCAGGGTATAATTTTATGATGTGGAATAGTTGTTTTAATATTTGTGAATAGAAAACTTGCAATGTTCACTTCTCAAATCATATTTATTTGAAAAATAATTGAATTTTATTTAGTTTTTATTTGTTTGTTAAAAAAGTATGAAGTGTGCAATAATGTGGGTAACTTTTTTAAATGCAGAATTAAGTTGTTTATAATAATGTATGTACATCTTTCAATGTTCACTCCTCGTTTACGAGCAGGAGGACGAGCTCCAAAAACGTTTCTCAGGTACAAGGAATATACATTATTTTTCTGTATAAAAAGTATGAAGTGTGCAACAATGTGGGTAGGTTTTTTAGATGCGGCGTTTTGTTGTTTATAATAATGTATGTTCATCTTTCAATGTTCACTCCTCGTTTACAAGCAGGAGGACGAGCTCCAAAAACGCTTCGCAGGTACAATAAACATATTATTTTTCTGTATAAAAAGTATGCAGTGTGCAACATTTAGGGTATGTTTTTATGATGTGGAATAGTTGTTTTAATATTTGTGAATAGAAAACTTGCAATGTTCACTTCTCAAATCATATTTATTTGAAAAATAATTGAATTTTATTTAGTTTTTATTTGTTTGTTAAAAAAGTATGAAGTGTGCAACAATGTGGGTAGGTTTTTTAAATGCGGAATTAAGTTGTTTATAATAATGTATGTACATCTTGCAATGTTCACTCCTCGTTTACGAGCAGGAGGACGAGCTCCAAAAACGTTTCTTAGGTACAAGGAATATACATTATTTTTCTGTATAAAAAGTATGAAGTGTGCAACAATGAGGGTAGGTTTTTAAGATGCGGATTTTAGTTGTTTCTAATAATGTATGTACATCTTTCAATGTTCACTCCTCGTTTACGAGCAGGAGGACGAGCTCCAAAAACGCTTCTCAGTTACAATGAACATATTATTTTTCTGTATAAAAAGTATGAAGTGTGCAACATTAAGGGTATGTTTCTATGATGTGGAATAGTTGTTTTAATATTTGTGAATAGAAAACTTGCAATGTTCACTTCTCAAATCATATTTATTTGAAAAATAATAGAATTTTATTTAGTTTTTATTTGTTTGTTAAAAAAGTATGAAGTGTGCAACATTGAGGGTGGGTTATTAAGATGCGCACTTTAGTCCTCTCTTACAACGTATGTCATTTTTAGAATGTTCACTTCTCGTTTACGAGCAGGAGGACGAGCTCCAAAAACGCTTCTCAGGTACAAGGAATATACATTATTTTTCTGTATAAAAAGTATGAAGTGTGCAACAATGAGGGTAGGTTTTTAAGATGCGGATTTTAGTTGTTTCTAATAATGTATGTACATCTTTCAATGTTCACTCCTCGTTTACGAGCAGGAGGACGAGCTCCAAAAACGCGTCTCAGGTACAATGAACATATTATTATTTTTCTGTATAAAAAGTATGAAGTGTGCAACATTAAGGGTATGTTTCTATGATGTGGAATAGTTGTTTTAATATTTGTGAATAGAAAACTTGCAATGTTCACTTCTCAAATCATATTTATTTGAAAAATAATAGAATTTAGTTTAGTTTTTATTTTTTTGGAAAAAAAGTATGAAGTGTGCAACAATGAGAGTGGGTTATTTAGATGCGGAATTTAGTTGTTTATAATAATGTATGTACATCTTTCAGTGTTCACTCCTCGTTTGTGAGCAGGAGGACGAGCTCGAAAAACGCTTCTCAGTTACAATAAACATATTATTTTTCTGTATAAAAAGTATGAAGTGTGCAACATTCAGGGTATGTTTTTATGATGTGGAATAGTTGTTTTAATATTTGTGAATAGAAAACTTGCAATGTTCACTTCTCAAATCATATTTATTTGAAAAATAATTGAATTTTATTTAGTTTTTATTTGTTTGTTAAAAAAGTATGAAGTGTGCAACAATGTGGGTAGGTTTTTTAAATGCGGATTCTAGTTGTTTATAATAATGTATGTACATCTTTCAATGTTCACTCCTCGTTTACGAGCAGGAGGACGAGCTCCAAAAACGTTTCTCAGGTACAAGGAATATACATTATTTTTCTGTATAAAAAGTATGAAGTGTGCAACATTGTGGGTAGGTTTTTTAGATGCGGATTTTAGTTGTTCATATTAATGTATGTTCATCTTTCAATGTTCACTCCTCGTTTACAAGCAGGAGGACGAGCTCCAAAAACGCTTCTCAGGTACAATAAACATATTATTTTTCTGTATAAAAAGTAAAAAGTGTGCAACATTCAGGGTATAATTTTATGATGTGGAATAGTTGTTTTAATATTTGGGAATAGAAAACTTCAAACGTTCACTTCTCAAATCATATTTATTTGAAAAATAATTGAATTTTATTTAGTTTTTATTTGTTTGTTAAAAAAGTATGAAGTGTGCAACAATGTGGGTAGGTTTTTTAAATGCGGAATTAAGTTGTTTATAATAATGTATGTACATCTTTCAATGTTCACTCCTCGTTTACGAGCAGGAGGACGAGCTCCAAAAACGTTTCTCAAGTACAAGGAATATACATTATTTTTCGGTATAAAAAGTATGAAGTGTGCAACAATGTGGGTAGGTTTTTTAGATGCGTATTTTTGTTGTTTATAATAATGTATGTTCATCTTTCAATGTTCACTCCTCGTTTACAAGCAGGAGGACGAGCTCCAAAAACGCTTCTCAGGTACAATAAACATATTATTTTTCTGTATAAAAAGTATGAAGTGTGCAACATTCAGGGTATGTTTTTATGATGTGGAATAGTTGTTTTAATATTTGTTAATAGAAAACTTGCAATGTTCACTTCTCAAATCATATTTATTTGAAAAATAATTGAATTTTATTTAGTTTTTATTTGTTTGTTAAAAAAGTATGAAGTGTGCAACAATGTGGGTAGGTTTTTTAAATGCGGAATTAAGTTGTTTATAATAATGTATGTACATCTTGCAATGTTCACTCCTCGTTTACGAGCAGGAGGACGAGCTCCAAAAACGTTTCTCAGGTACAAGGAATATACATTATTTTTCTGTATAAAAAGTATGAAGTGTGCAACAATGTGGGTAGGTTTTTTAGATGCTGATTTAAGTTGTTTTTAATAATGTATGTTCATCTTTCAATGTTCACTCCTCGTTTACAAGCAGGAGGACGAGCTCCAAAAACGCTTCTCAGGTACAATAAACATATTATTTTTCTGTATAAAAAGTATGAAGTGTGCAACATTCAGGGTATAATTTTATGATGTGGAATAGTTGTTTTAATATTTGTGAATAGAAAACTTGCAATGTTCACTTCTCAAATCATATTTATTTGAAAAATAATTGAATTTTATTTAGTTTTTATTTGTTTGTTAAAAAAGTATGAAGTGTGCAATAATGTGGGTAACTTTTTTAAATGCAGAATTAAGTTGTTTATAATAATGTATGTACATCTTTCAATGTTCACTCCTCGTTTACGAGCAGGAGGACGAGCTCCAAAAACGTTTCTCAGGTACAAGGAATATACATTATTTTTCTGTATAAAAAGTATGAAGTGTGCAACAATGTGGGTAGGTTTTTTAGATGCGGCGTTTTGTTGTTTATAATAATGTATGTTCATCTTTCAATGTTCACTCCTCGTTTACAAGCAGGAGGACGAGCTCCAAAAACGCTTCGCAGGTACAATAAACATATTATTTTTCTGTATAAAAAGTATGCAGTGTGCAACATTTAGGGTATGTTTTTATGATGTGGAATAGTTGTTTTAATATTTGTAAATAGAAAACTTGCAATGTTCACTTCTCAAATCATATTTATTTGAAAAATAATTGAATTTTATTTAGTTTTTATTTGTTTGTTAAAAAAGTATGAAGTGTGCAACAATGTGGGTAGGTTTTTTAAATGCGGAATTAAGTTGTTTATAATAATGTATGTACATCTTGCAATGTTCACTCCTCGTTTACGAGCAGGAGGACGAGCTCCAAAAACGTTTCTTAGGTACAAGGAATATACATTATTTTTCTGTATAAAAAGTATGAAGTGTGCAACAATGAGGGTAGGTTTTTAAGATGCGGATTTTAGTTGTTTCTAATAATGTATGTACATCTTTCAATGTTCACTCCTCGTTTACGAGCAGGAGGACGAGCTCCAAAAACGCTTCTCAGTTACAATGAACATATTATTTTTCTGTATAAAAAGTATGAAGTGTGCAACATTAAGGGTATGTTTCTATGATGTGGAATAGTTGTTTTAATATTTGTGAATAGAAAACTTGCAATGTTCACTTCTCAAATCATATTTATTTGAAAAATAATAGAATTTTATTTAGTTTTTATTTGTTTGTTAAAAAAGTATGAAGTGTGCAACATTGAGGGTGGGTTATTAAGATGCGCACTTTAGTCCTCTCTTACAACGTATGTCATTTTTAGAATGTTCACTTCTCGTTTACGAGCAGGAGGACGAGCTCCAAAAACGCTTCTCAGGTACAAGGAATATACATTATTTTTCTGTATAAAAAGTATGAAGTGTGCAACAATGAGGGTAGGTTTTTAAGATGCGGATTTTAGTTGTTTCTAATAATGTATGTACATCTTTCAATGTTCACTCCTCGTTTACGAGCAGGAGGACGAGCTCCAAAAACGCGTCTCAGGTACAATGAACATATTATTTTTCTGTATAAAAAGTATGAAGTGTGCAACATTAAGGGTATGTTTCTATGATGTGGAATAGTTGTTTTAATATTTGTGAATAGAAAACTTGCAATGTTCACTTCTCAAATCATATTTATTTGAAAAATAATAGAATTTAGTTTAGTTTTTATTTTTTTGGAAAAAAAGTATGAAGTGTGCAACAATGAGAGTGGGTTATTTAGATGCGGAATTTAGTTGTTTATAATAATGTATGTACATCTTTCAGTGTTCACTCCTCGTTTGTGAGCAGGAGGACGAGCTCGAAAAACGCTTCTCAGTTACAATAAACATATTATTTTTCTGTATAAAAAGTATGAAGTGTGCAACATTCAGGGTATGTTTTTATGATGTGGAATAGTTGTTTTAATATTTGTGAATAGAAAACTTGCAATGTTCACTTCTCAAATCATATTTATTTGAAAAATAATTGTATTTTATTTAGTTTTTATTTGTTTGTTAAAAAAGTATGAAGTGTGCAACAATGTGGGTAGGTTTTTTAAATGCGGAATTAAGTTGTTTATAATAATGTATGTACATCTTGCAATGTTCACTCCTCGTTTACGAGCAGGAGGACGAGCTCCAAAAACGTTTCTCAGGTACAAGGAATATACATTATTTTTCTGTATAAAAAGTATGAAGTGTGCAACAATGAGGGTAGGTTTTTAAGATGCGGATTTTAGTTGTTTCTAATAATGTATGTACATCTTTCAATGTTCACTCCTCGTTTACGAGCAGGAGGACGAGCTCCAAAAACGCTTCTCAGGTACAATGAACATATTATTTTTCTGTATAAAAAGTATGAAGTGTGCAACATTAAGGGTATGTTTCTATGATGTGGAATAGTTGTTTTAATATTTGTGAATAGAAAACTTGCAATGTTCACTTCTCAAATCATATTTATTTGAAAAATAATAGAATTTAGTTTAGTTTTTTTTTTTTTTTTTAAAGTATGAAGTGTGCAACAATGAGAGTGGGTTATTTAGATGCGGATTTTAGTTTGTTATAATAATGTATGTACATCTTTCAATGTTCACTCCTCGTTTACGAGCAGGAGTACGAGCTCCAAAAACGCTTCTCAGTTACAATGAACATATTATTTTTCTGTATAAAAAGTATGAAGTGTGCAACATTAAGGGTATGTTTCTATGATGTGGAATAGTTGTTTTAATATTTGTGAATAGAAAACTTGCAATGTTCACTTCTCAAATCATATTTATTTGAAAAATAATAGAATTTTTTTTAGTTTTTATTTGTTTGTTAAAAAAGTATGAAGTGTGCAACATTAAGGGTGGGTTATTAAGATGCGCACTTTAGTCCTCTCTTACAACGTATGTCATTTTTAGAATGTTCACTTCTCGTTTACGAGCAGGAGGACGAGCTCCAAAAACGCTTCTCAGGTACAAGGAATATACATTATTTTTCTGTATAAAAAGTATGAAGTGTGCAACAATGAGGGTAGGTTTTTAAGATGCGGATTTTAGTTTTTTCTATTAATGTATGTACATCTTTCAATGTTCACTCCTCGTTTACGAGCAGGAGGACGAGCTCCAAAAACGCGTCTCAGGTACAATGAACATATTATTTTTCTGTATAAAAAGTATGAAGTGTGCAACATTAAGGGTATGTTTCTATGATGTGGAATAGTTGTTTTAATATTTGTGAATAGAAAACTTGCAATGTTCACTTCTCAAATCATATTTATTTGAAAAATAATAGAATTTAGTTTAGTTTTTATTTTTTTGGAAAAAAAGTATGAAGTGTGCAACAATGAGAGTGGGTTATTTAGATGCGGAATTTAGTTGTTTATAATAATGTATGTACATCTTTCAATGTTCACTCCTCGTTTGTGAGCAGGAGGACGAGCTCGAAAAACGCTTCTCAGTTACAATGAACATATTATTTTTCTGTATAAAAAGTATGAAGTGTGCAATATTGTGTGTAGGTTTGTATGATATGCAATAAATCTTAAAATGTTATATGAATACTTTTCTTTAATGATTGTTGTTTTCGAACGCACAGAAGTACATTAAAGTGATAATATTATTATTGTTAGAATCCATTGAATATAGTTGGTATTGCAGCGGACTACTTGGTCGACTACGGTTTGGGAGCTGGGAGAGTTGGAGCCCGTTTCACAGACGTAGGCAGAACACATGTTTTTTCGTACTAGACTCGGCCAACTTCCTGTTCGATGACGCGTTTCCGCTGTGTTCCAACTTGTTACCGAACAGTTACGAACTCGACAAATGAACGAACCTAATGAGTCCTCTGTCTATCGGGAAGGCGCCAGCGACCTCAGAACCGATACAGTTACACTACGCTTTAGAAGAAAAATGCAGCAAGAGCTGCCGAAGGGAATCTAGTAGAAGAGCTAATTGTTCACTATTTTTTTTCTTGCATTGAAGCAACCTATATCAATTGTATTTTACACATTACTGAATTTCATGGACTAATGACTAATTGGTGATTTTTTAGTTCTTCATCTGACTATCCCTTTAACTATTAAATTATACTATTTAAAATACGTGTTTGGTGGTTTTACAATACTACAGCTTAGTCAAAGCTACTATTATCAATATAACATGTGTCTTCATCTTATTTTACCCGTAATCGTAGGTCAAATCGAGCTTACTCGGCATACAAATTGCATGCTTAGCTCCCGCGATGAACGTTGTTGGTACTCCGCGCCGCCTCAGCGCTAGTGTCGGAGCTGTCGCCATGATTTCCTGGGAGTCGATTATTTGATAATAGCTATGGAAATTAGAAACAATTTTGTAATGCGCATTCTTGATCTGTTGTTAATTGTTGTTTGTATTAGCATTGAAATCTTTTCGCCAGAAAGTTCGTAGATATTGACGCGCTCGCTTATCAACGCGTCTAACATAGCGTTTTCCTAGTATATATAGAAGAGTATTGTAGCTAAACAAGTGTCCAAGTTCCTTTTATTGGTGGGGCTCAAGACAAAATGTGTTGATAGCAATTTTGTAATCTTTTTTAGTTGTCCGCTCTAAATCGCACAGATTCCCACTAAAACTTCCACCGCGAGAAAAAAATCGGGGGGCCAGCCCCCCGAATAACTCTACTTATGGGTCATTTTCTCTATATCACTGATTAAATTCCCCCTTTTCGAATTCAGGATACGCTACTGCATACATTAATTTGCAATGAACACATTTACATAGTCCTAATACATAAAGTGTGGTTCAATCTCCAACAAATAACAACACGCCAAAGGTACTGACAGCTTTTTTCCCTCACGTTATCTAACTTATCTGCCTATATTGCAAAAAATAACATGTACAAGATTGTTCAATGAATAACAGACATGCCCTCGTATCTAAGTGCAAGTGTCCTCCTTTTTGCTCTTACACACATGATAACCCTACGGATATGAAAGATAACCGACATTGATAATTACTAATCAGCTATGTTGCACAAAGCTCCCAACAGGCATGTTTCAAGAAGGATCTCCATTGGCGAAACATTGGTTTTGGTTAAGCGTAGTAATTAATTTTGAAGCCCAGTTACTATAAAAACAATAATACCAAACCTATTTTCATAGAATATCAGTAAATATTGGGTGTTGTTATTCATATGAAGCAGACTTGACAACGGCTTGCGTAAAGATTTTGACAAGGTTAGCTTGATGACCTTGTAAATGTGATTGTTTCGTCTAGGAGGCGGTGGCAAAGTCCAAGGAGGTTATATGCAAAGTCATTCATATAAGCAGTGATTTTCATGGCATGTGACGTCACATACCGTTTAAAAATAATAGTGCGGGAAACAGATAATCAAAATCTTTGAACATGCATAGAAGTATAATGAGTTAATTTTAAAACTTTTAAATTAGGTTTGTGATGTCTTTAGATGAATAACAATATATTCCACGTACTTTCAGAGCTGTAGAAAATTCATGCAAGTTCCCTATTCTGTTGAACCATCAAGTAAACATAATCTACCGTACGCATATTTAGTATTTTTGTGTGAAATATATCAATTTAAAAAAAAACTCCAATATGTGAGTAGGCCTGAATGTCAATTTATGTTAGGACTACCTACGCACTTTTTTTTACACAGCATCTATGAAATATATTTTTAAAAATGATTTATTTAACGGCACAAAACAGAAAACATTGTGTATTTTTTTTAGACTGAATACCATAGCAGCATGCATTTTGACACCTACGCAACTGCGTAAGCGCCGAACTCATTCGGATTTTAAAACACTTCGTATTGAGAGAATATTTGTTTCGCTCGCCGGTTGCTCACATTGTGGCATAGATCAACAAGGTATTGATTGTCAATTTTAACATGTTTACTGCCCGACAATAATGTTGATCATGTAATTCACTCATCTCTATCGCCGTCTATATAACACACAGCGAACACCGGCCATCATTCCGTAACCTATCCCGGCTGGACTAGTTCTCGATTTGTCCGCAAGAGTTCAGCCACTTTGGATTTAAACGCGAATCGCCATTCATTCATATATCGAGTTTCTTGCCAAGCCATAGCAAGAGTCTTTTATAAGAACCTAGTAATTGGACTGTGCACTGTTCCTTGTCACATATAAAAACAATTAAAACGCAATATTTCGAACCCTGATCAGAGCTCTTCAACAGGCGAAAACACACTAGCTCGCAACTGACAGCTGACACAAACCCCACCGCCACCTCACTCCCACCAACCCACACCAAGGCGGTGCACGTCGAAATCTCCTGGGCTGCGTACCAACTATAGGCCATATCACATTAGGTTCCGAACTGACAATTGCAATCGTAGATTCGAGCTTACGATTGGCGGCGCATGCGCAGTAGCTCAGTGCGGCCAGTCTACGGTTGCAATCTTTTTATAGACCGAGCTCTAAAATAGGGAATCGTAGATCCAAGTCACGTGAACCAATCAGGAAGGAGAACGGTTAAATACGAATTGAGCACTGTCACAACATAACCTCAAGCAACAACTACTTTAATGGAAACAAAGAGCCAATAACTTTAATTATATATTTGTTTGTGATTAAGGCTTGTCTTATTAGTTATTATTATTGAATTTATTTCCTAGTTGAACGATTTTAGGATTGTCAGCTGGTCAAGTGTGATTGGATAATTGAAGATTGCGATTGCAATTGGCGACTCCAGTCTACGATTCCAATTGTAGTGTGATATGGGCTTATGACTGGGAGTGACTGCAGTGACTGAGATCCGTACCAGCTTGACTCGCAGTCAAGCTGCAGTCACTGCTTTTTGCGTACCAGTTCACCTCGCAGTTACCCCTCCAGTCACTGCGATGACTGGGCCGAGAAGATCTAGCTATCGCAGTCAAGGGGGGCGTGGCTAATAATTTTACCGCGAATTATGAATTTATAGACAATATTATATTGTTTAAATAGTAAGTGACATCACAACACCATATAATCTCATCTTAGAAGTCCCATAAGCGTTAAATTATTAATGTTATGTTGTAAGGTTAATTAACAGATGGCTAATGTTGCTTTTATGAATGACAAGTTCTCTACCTACCACTCAAGTGTAAACGTTTCCCTAAAACGGGCGTCTTATCTCACCTGACAAGAGTCTGTCAACTGTTCATATATAAATTTAAAATGTTAAGATATTATGGTAGGGTGGAAGAACAAAAATGTATTTTTTGAACCTCGCCTTTTTTTCTTGTAACCCTGTATTCATACATGTTAACATGAAAAATAAAGAAATACTTACTTACTTACTTACTGCTGTTGTCTGCTTTCGCTGTGACTGTGACTGCATCCCGTACCAGCTGCTGCGTTCACTGCGTTGACTGGGCTACCCCCACCACCAGTCACAGCCACAGTGAACGCAGTCAAAGTTGGTACGCAGCCCTGTGTCAACTGTCAGTTGCGAGTGCCTGTTCTACTGTTTCCGCTTTAATTTAATTTTTTTCTTGTGAGCTGTCACATACTCACTTTTCGCAGGGTCTGCCTATCACTACAGGTGCAAACATACGCCATAACAAAAACCTTGAATGCAATATTTTCGTGCCATTTCAAAATTAGGTAATATATAGATTATATAGTTTGTAGTCAATTTATTTCCGGAGGGGGGCGAATTACAATTCCCCCCGGGTGTTCATAGCTGAATTCAACACTGCATATGACAGGTAGGGGTGGGGGGGTCCGGAAGATAGGGATAAGGACGTAAAGGTGTAGAAAAGGTAAAGGGGAGGATTTCGTCTGGCTCCTCCCCCTCGACCTGTCCGGCCGGCTAGGGTGGCCCTATACCAGAAGCCAGCAGCCGGCATAGCTCTCAGGGTCCACTTGCCCACTTCACTTAGTACTCACCTTAGTACCTTAGTAGTTCACCTCGTACTTCAGCCAACCTTTTTATTACCATACAGGACATAAGAACATTTACATCACAATTCTTCCAGACAATCCAGCCTAGGCCAGGCCTGGCTACAATTAATTACCCTTCAAGGAGAACAACCCAAGAGCATGTTAACGGGATGGCAAGAACGGGATTCTTTATGAAACAGGTGGTGTTAAGGAGAATGCAACAATGTAATTCGTGTCATGTCCTCTTTACTTGCTTAAAACATTATTTGAAGGTTACATTTAAGGTATCAAAATTATGAATATAAAATATAATCAACAAGCATTGAAAAACTTCAACATTGGCCCCAACCCAGTTCGCTAAGTTGTAAAATCTACAATCTACATAGAAATTAATAATATAACACAATGCAAAAACACTTCGTAAACACAGTTTAAAGATAATAGCATATGTTTTAAAAAAGCAGAAAAGCATTGAAAGCTAAAAATATAAATTGTAAAAAAAGAAAATACCATAGTTGCACACAAACAAAAAGATCAACACATCACTTAGGTTAACGCACATACAATGAGAATAATGCAATACGTGCACTCGTGGTCGATGGTTTCAAGAATACATTGAATCTAGCAGAATGATTTCAATTCAATGCATTCAATTTCTAATAAATGTTCAGAAAAAGAAATATGGTAAAAAATCTAAATTAACATTTCACATACTTAATGAGAACACAATAAGAACAATGCACCTGTGCAATACATGCACGCACACCTTGTCAACACAGACTCCAGTTATCATTTCATCTAGATGAATGATTATACCAACATATAAAAATAGTTGAGGTGATTACTTGAAAGTAGTAAATAGTGGTTCAATGCAAGCAATGTTCAACAAGGATATTAGTGGGCAGCTTGTCAGGCTGCCTAACTGATGAAAACCCACCTTGGCCTGCAACAGAGCCAAGAACGTAACTGAACACTTACTTGTATACTTGGCCCAAGATACCCTTACATATGCTTTCATCACAGGCAAGGCACTCATAGCCAACCAGCGAACCGCCAAAGACACAACCGCCCAAATACCAATCGCTGATTGGCTATGAAACCGTCGCCTGTGATGAAAGCATATGTAAGGTAGTGTAGGGCCAACTATACATAGAAGGGTTTAGTATTTTCTCTGCACTCGTCGAGTGCAACGTGGTGTAACGGTATACATGTTGAAACCCAATCGCCCGGATCACACTTTCAAGATGGCCGCCCGACACGTCAGATCGCCGTTTTGGAGAAACGCGTCAAGACATTTCACCTTCACGCTCACACAGTTGGAAGACCTGAACATGTCTTCGACGCTCTCGATGTCGGAACAAACCTTCCTGTGGTAAGTATTGTGCATGTCTTTGGTGAGAAGTGTGAGTTCGAACCTGAACGCGTGCCTGTCCTCGGGCGCGCCCACGTACCTGACGGCCGCCCGGAAAGTGCGCCCCTCCCCGTCGTACCCGCGATGTAGCGTGAACACTCTGCCGTGCGCCGCGAGCACGTCCGTGAGCAAGAGTCCGCGCCGCTGCACAAACCTGCGTGGCATGTCGGGCCACGTCCGGTCCGCGTGGGCCGAGAGGGCGTGGCCCAGCATCGCTTCGGGCCGGCCCCTCCAACCGCCGCACGCCAGGGGACAGTCGTAGTCGCGGCGGGGACAGACCGCGCCGTGTCCCCCCAGCTCGCACGCGGGCATGCGCAGCAGGCATTCCGTGCACGGTAGCCGGATGTCGGTACTCAGACCCTCCAAGGTAAGATTCCTCCCAGCAGAGAGCTGTCCGCGACACAGCGGACAAACTGTGATCCTGTCGTCAGACCAGCAAGCGTTACACAGGTTGTGCCCCGCGGCGCACTGATGTATCGGTGCGCACATGTCCTTAAAACAGACGGGACACTCCAGGTTCCGCATTATGATCTGCCTCAAGTCCGTTATGTCTTCCCTCAACTTTTCATCAATCCCTATCCCGCGCTGCGCTGAAGGTGCGACGATTGACGTGACCAACAGTAGTGAATATGTATCAGCAAAAGCCACCTGTTGTACCACCAGCCCCGGTGACTTCGGCAACAGAGTCGCCACCGAGAGGGTTTTCTTCCCGTGACCCAGTTCACCACTTGTTCTTCGGCCACACACAAAAACGTCCCCTGCCCGTGTCAACACCGCAGTGTGGTTATATCTAGCGATAACCTGGGAGACAGTCTGGTCCTCGAGGCCAATCATTCTAGTGGGGGCGGATCTGTTGGTTGTGTCACCGGTACCCAACTGTCCTTCATCATTACGACCCCAAGCCCAGGTCGTCCCATCAACTCCGAGGGCCACAGTGTAGTAATGACCGCAGGACACGGCAGCCACGGCTGTTGACGGCACCAATGCTCGTGTGAAGCTAGACACGCTTATGGCTGTACCAAGCCCAAGTTGACCACTGTCATTCCACCCAGCCATCAAGAGGACCCCAGAGGCCGAGACAAGAGCTGTATGCCTCGCGCTACACGATATGTCAACGATGGCCTCGGGGAGGTTGGGCACGAGAGTGAATGAGGTTTGCTGCTTTGTATGACCGAGTCCTAGTTGGCCGTAGCAGTTGTATCCACACACCCAGACATCACCGCCTGTCGCAAGAACCACCGTGTGGTACAACCCAGCAGCAACCTTCTTGATGGGCGGCAGACCGGCAACCAGGACGGGTGTGGGGGTGTTACGGGTGTGACCGAGGCCAAGCTGACCGTAGTCATTCAGCCCACACGAATACACCTCACCCTTGTCAGTGAGGAACACAGGGTGTCTACCTCCGCAAGCAGCCTGGGTTATGCTAACAGTGCTGAGAGTGTCAACAAGCCTCGGCTCAGCCACCGAGCCTTCGTTCTTCATCCGTCCTGTGTCTAGTGTTACACAGAAGGTGTAGACGCGGCCTGACTCGCAGACAACTGCAGAGTGGTTAAAACCGCACGACACCTGAACGACGGTCTCGTCTTGGGAGAACGACACAACGTTCGATCCAGCAGGCAGGTCTTCACCCAACACCAGGACACCAGGCTTGGTTATAACGAACCGAGCGTCATCGTTCTCAGCCATGCTGCAACCAAACGAGATGTTGAACACAAGAGGAGACTTGAGTTAGAGTGGGGGGATGATTCCCAGATAAATATAAGACTCAAATATCTTTATTTATCCATAACTTCATATTTCATCCACTCATCGTTTCGATTAGCCAAGTTGCAAAAATATGGGATTTAAAACCCAAATATCAATTAACAAATCAGATTTACATTTGATTACATTATTGTTTTGTATTGCAAACGTGGGACCTCGGTCCTGTTGGCAAAAAAGATTAAATAATAATATTTTAAAATAAGATAATATAAATAATAATAATAATCATAATAATAAATATAATAATAATAATAATAATAATAATATTACAAATAATAATAGTAATAATAATAATAATAATAATTTTTTTTTTTTTTTTTTTTTATTATCATTTATTTATTTATTTGCGCATTAAATAAGAATTCCCACTAAGCTAAAACCTTAGCTTAACAGTGGGTTGCATAAACACAAACATTGCAGAGCGAACTGGTACAATTTTAACAAAACAATAATAAACAAAATACACCAACAACAAAATTCTTAAGATAAAGTCCAATAACACTTTCATGTGAACAATTATAAATATAACATGCATAAATAATAGACACAATACATGATACTGGAAGTCTTCAAACTCATTTTAAACTCATAATAAATAGACACTAGACAGGATACTGGATGGCTTCAAACTCAATTTAAACTCATAATAAATAGACACTAGACAGGATACTAGATGGCTTCAAACTCAATTTAAACTCATAATAAATAGACACTAGACAGGATACTAGATGGCTTCAAACTCAATTTAAACTCATAATAAATAGACACTAGACAAAAAACTGGATGGATTCAAACTTAATTTAAACTCATAATAAATAGACACTATACAGAATACTGGATGGCTTCAAACTCAATTTAAACTCATAATAAATAGACACTAGACAGGATACTAGATGGCTTCAAACTCAATTTAAACTCATAATAAATAGACACTAGACAGGATACTGGATGGCTTCAAACTCAATTTAAACTCATAATAAATAGACACTAGACAGGACACTGGATGGCTTCAAACTCAATTTAAACTCATAATGAATAGACAATAGACAGGATACTGGATGGCTTCAAACTCAATTTAAACTCATAATGATAGGATACTTTATAAAAATTAAATAGTTAAAAGGTAGCTTTTTAAATATTGCTTGACTTCCCATAAATGTGTGATGGTGGACAAATCAATAGGCAACTCATTAAATAACTTAGGAACTAGATATTCTAAACGCTTTTGGCCATGTTTGTTATTAAAAGAGGGGACTTTGTACATAATTTTGGAATAACTACGTGTAATTTTATGCTTTTGAACTAGCTCTTTATAGGAATCTTTAAAATAAAAATTTAGAATAAGTCTGTAAGTAAAAAGTTTCTCAACCGGAAGCACGTTAGACATTATATAAGAATCACGAATTGGAAGAAAGTTGTAATGGTCAGGTCTCATAATTTGTAGTTTTTGAATATGATGCAAATGACAGCGTGAAGCGTTGCCCCAAGCAAGCAAACCATAAGAAATTAATGATTCGGCAAGAGCCAAATACACGCTACGCAACATAGAGAATGATAAACAATATTTTAAAGAGTAAATTTGACCTACACAAGATCTTAGTTTCTTACAAATCAATTTAATGTGAGGTTCCCATGTAAAATGTTTGTCAATAGTTAATCCCAAATATACGTGACTAGTTACATTTTCTATAAGTTCTACACATTTACAAACAGACTAATCAATTTTGTGATGTAAACATTCGTAATTATGACATCTAATTTTGACTTCTTCTTTGCCGTTTTTAGCATAGGGTGTACATATATAATAATAATAATAATAATAATAATAATAATAATAATAATAATAATAATAATAATAATAATTATAATAATAATAATTATAATAAAAATAATAATAATAATAATAATAATAATAATAATAATAATAATAATAATAATAATAATAATAATAATAATAATAATAATAATAATAATAATAATAATAATAACCTGTGTGAACCGGGTCCAAGAGTCACGTAAAAATTTGCTCCTAATTAAAAATGTAATTTCCATGATAGAAGGAAGAATCGGTCCCAGTTTTTGACATAGGGGTGTTCCATAAGATGTCTACTACGAGGGAAATTGAAGGCAAGTACTAGTTTGCATTTACATTCAAATAAATAATAGTTTAATTTAGTTTTAAGTGGTTGTTCCGAGATAGTCAGGACTCCGTTTTGTTTAACATAGAAACAAAAGAAAGTAGATAATTTTGGCAAACAAATTAGGTCAATATGGGCGTAGATTTAGTTCATATTATTCATTACACATAATTTACCAAGATTATTTGAATACACTTAGATGTATTAGCTGTTGTACGTAAGCACTTTTCAATCTTTTCAGAATTGAGAGGACTTTTCGTCTTTGAAATCTGAGAAGTAATTGAAATTTAAGAGATGGTAGTCCACAAATTTGCCGCTAACAGCGCGCGTGGTTCTGGAGTTCGACGAGACCTCACCAGGGGAATCGCGAGAGGACTCCTATCAAGGACGTTGAAGGGAAATAAAAGTGGACTTTCAATCAAACTGGGAAGTGTATCGACTGAGTGCATTGACTTTTCGAAACAACAAAACGAACTTTGACAGCTGTTATAGAAAATAATTTTGACAGAACATGACGTGAACATTAACATACCGAAGAACATTTAGAACTACTTTAAACTTATGAGAGTGAATCCTTCGAGACAACATCCATCCTGACATGGTTTTCGTGGTTTTCCATTGTCCATAGAGTAGAATTACTAGGATGGCATTGAGAAATCGGCCACGACCGTGCACACAGTAACACGACGCAAAGAAGACACACACGAAGACAACGCAAATAAGATCATATCATTATGCAGTGTATACTATGAACAAGTACTAATAAGACAGTAACGACTGAAGTTGAACAAGGTACCTCATGGAAATACTTGACATTACATCTGTATTGTCCGTATAACATGTAAACACCGGCTTTGACCGAGATTGATGACTGTTTGAACTAGTGACATGTGATTAGTGAAGTTAAATAAGGTAGACACATGGAAATACTTGACATTACGTCCGTATAACATGTTAACGCCGGTTTTGACCGAGATTGTATGATTGTGATACATTCAATAAAATAATAATAATAATAATAATAATAATAATAATAATAATAATAATAATAATAATAATAATAATAATAAAAATAAGGGATGGCTTCAAGTCATCCAGTGTGAAACTGATCCAATACCCAACTCATCCAATCAATTCGACGAATATTACCATTTATTATATTAATATAAAATAAAATGAGTTTTGCGGCAAGTGATCCAGAGCTCAAGTCATCCAAACAATTACCTGCCTGAAATAATCGACGAATAATACATCAAATAAAAATAATATTAAATTAATTACTGCATCAGTTTCACATTGGATCACATGCGCCCTGGATGAGTTTCACCACTCCGTATTTAAAATAATAATATAAATATTCAGCAGTTTAATACGAAACAATTCAAGTCATCCAAAGAGAGAGACAGAAGACTCGATCCACGCGGCAGGCGGCGAGCACGCTACCAAGTAGCGCGCGAAACAAGGACATTCGCGCTTAAGATGACACCTCCTCTTGTGTTCAGGAGATTTTGTACTTTGAGTTCATCGAGGTGTACGAGACTTTAATGAGGAATCCAAAAATCGAAACCTCAAATCTCTGATTACTATACTTCCCTCCCGTTTCACGATGTATAATTTGAAAAGTGTATTTTCACCGAAAATTTTAGTTTTCACAAAAAAGTGAATAAACCCCCCCACATATTTCAAAATAAACAAAATTATTCCTGTAGTTTCAGCGCTAAAAATGCTACTAAAGTGTTCAGTTTGAAAATTTCAAATATGTGCTACGATGCAGATACCACCACGAAGTACAATTTCATAAGTTTAGAAAAAGAGTTCCGTCGGTAGCGTTTCCGAGTCATCACCCTCCTATAGAACGGAACACACCATTAGTGAGACCCGCCCCCCCCCCCCCCCCCTGTGGAATTTTGGAGACCTATATATTATGATAGAGTGATGAATTTGGAGTAGAATTTGACTTGTTGGCCACATGGCCAGTGGTGGGTGTGGCACCCAGGGGTGTCCAAAGGGTGAATTTTGCCGAATTTGTGACCATAAATTATTTGTTAACAGCCAACCCAATGAACAAATTACAAATGTGATTTCATATTCGTGTTTAGAATCACAAATTTAGTTTTATTCATATTTTTTGAACTCCCATATTGCCCGGAAATCAAAATTTTGATTTTGGGGCCATGTCCTTAAAATGGTCAAATCATATCCTTTTCAAAAAATCTTCAATAATTAGGTAGCGTCGTATATTTTAAGTAAAAATTAGTTTGTTGGTCACTTTTTAAGTCCTGAGTATGGCACCCAGGGGTGCCCAGATGTTGCATTTTTCTGTTGATTTAATTATTACAATATTTTTTTTACAGCTAAACCAATAAATACATTGCCAAAATAATTTCAGATTCGTATTTAGAATTACAAAGTTAGTTTAATCCATATTTTGTGAACTCCCATATTGCCTGGAAAGCAAAATTTTGATTTTAGGGTTATGTCCCTAAAATAGTCAAATATTACCGTTTTACAAAAAATCTTTAATAATTAGGTAGCGCGATATATTTTAAGTAAAAATTACGTTGTAAGCTACTTTTAAAGTCGGGGGTGTGGCATCCAGGGATGCCCAGATTTTGCACTTTTCAGTTTATTTGTTTCGTATAAACTATTTATTTTAGAGCCCCACGAATAAATATAACAGAGTTATGATTCCATATCAGTGTTTTTTTTTTTTTTTTTTTTTTTTTTTTTTTTTTTATCATATGCCCACATTTGGCTTAATCAGGCCATCATGTAAGATCTGTGTTAATAATGACAAATCTAGCTTTATTCGTATTTTTATAGTTTTACCCCCCTGAGTAACTCGTGTAATAAGCCTCAGGGGGTACTTGATCTCTAGTGTCTAGTGATGTATCACCTTCCACGAATTACGTACCGATTCCGATAACGATGGTTCATAGGTCTCTAATTCGTGAGGTCGCCGGATTGATTTCGTACACCGGCAATCCTGAATGACGGTTATTCGAATGTTTTCCTCAGTCATAAAGGAAATTGTGTCCTCTTCACAACTTTCTTAACAGTCCACCCAAACATACCTAGAGTCAGTCATCTAAAGGGGGCACATTTGGTAATGCTGATGTGGTCATTGTTAGATCCCGGAAAACCATCCAGGCCTCCTCACCCTCTTCCCTTCTTCTGTCCATATGTTGTTTTAATGTGTTATGTTAATCAGTCAATATCTGTCCCTGTATACCAAGTATAGAGTCGGTAAGGGGGTGGGAAGTTCCTACCATCACTTGGACCTCGGGAAGATTAAGGGTACGTGGGAGACGAGCGGAAGAGTACGATATGGACGTGGCAGAGGACGGAAGGATCTGAGGACGAAGACGCGGATACGGACAGGCGATTGGAGGACCAACGGGTTGACGGTTGCCAGCTGGAAATGCGGTAATGAGGTATGGAGCACTGGCCCTCGTTAGATCAGGTGGAATGTGCCCATCAGGCTGATTATGACCATAGTCAGGTTCGTCACGCTAAAGCCACGTATAGGATAAATGTAAGTAATAATCAATATGGTTTCTCAAGATTCGAACCAAGGGTCTTGTGATTCAACATAACCTAGATTTCCTGTTCTCCTCAGTCTTGCCAAAGATCCCGCATGTACGAGATCACGCGCCGACCCACCCTTGTCCCTACCACCCTGGTACGGGACTCGAACCCACGTTCTGGTGGGCTGTCTCAAGGTTTTACTGGGGACGTAACACTCTCGACATACGACATCACCTCGACATAGATCAAAGATATTATAATATGCTCTCTCTAGATCTTCAACGACAACAATGTACAATAGGGAATGGGCACCTTCAAATAACTGTCAAGGACCCTTAGTTAGAGTTAATCTCGGTCTTTTAATTATTTTTGAAAATCATCTTTTGGGCTTTGCACTGCGACATTATCCCACTAACAGCGCCAGCGCCGCGCGCTCATTGGTTCGTGCACCGTGGCAGAGCGTGTCAGCCAATCACAGGGCCCGATCTGACTTCTTACCGTGGCGGGATTACAAAGATGTCTGTTTTATTCCGTGGTTTAAAAGAATATTTCCCATACCGTTGTGTTGATAGTAAACCACGTACTCGTTTATTCATAGATTAATAAACTAATCGTTACATTAAGTTCATAATAGGAATGGTGAAACTTAAGTGATATTTATTTGTAATTCGCTGATTATTTTCTCAGGTGTATGTGACTCGTTGCTACGAAGAAGCAAATAGAAGGCGCGAACACCTTTATTTTAAATGGGGGGGGGGGGGGGGGGGGGGCGGTCACGAATTACACAATTTGCATAACAATTTCGTTATAGGTTGTAGAATCGTTTAGCATGCTATTTGCCGTAGTAAATTAGTTTTCAACTTTTGCAACTTTTCCCGCAGGAATCCATTTAACGTTTCTACCAGGTTCAGAAGTCACCACAGCTCGACAAATGCTTGATGACATAAATGTGCTCTGTATACTATTAACACAAAATTGAATCAGGATGTTATTTGTACTTAATTTTGGTTTTTGCAGCAGTGGGAGCCCAAAATTTCATCCCACTAGTGTTTTTTTCGGGTATTTGGATGCTTGCTGTGGTAATCTTGTAATGAACGAATTAACAGGTTCGGGGCAAAGCCCCAGCAGCTGGACGCAAAAACGTTATACGAAATTCTCTTATCAAGTGCCCGGAAATGACTTCTAGATTAATTCGATATTCACTCAGAAGGATTTTTGAGAGTTAAACTTATTATTACAACTGATACCATTTTAAAGTTAAAGGGGTGTGGGGGTAAGGAGTGCAAGTCTTATACCCATATGTGGTCCTTTGGTCGGACAATCATGGGGAGCGATGGGTAGATCGCTCTCCCCCCCACGCTGTATCTGCTTTGCTACTGTACCTTTATTAAAAACAAATTAATTTTAAAATGCAAATAAATTTTGTTCTTTTTACTGTGATTGTATATATTTAAATTGAAAATAAAAGCAATCTTCAAACGTTTTTTGTAAATGAGGATAGCTCAAAACTCAAAGTATGTTAGTTGTAGACCAAGTGGTTTTCCAGGGAGGGGGTCAGAGAGTAGTGTGGGGGGTTTAATTGCCCCCTCACCCTTTGTTACGCGCCTAGCAATTAGTGGACGTAGCAGAGGTACAGACTACAGGTACTAGATTGAACCAAAATTTGAACTACGAACGTTCAGTATTAGACACGGGAATACACGAGTGGTAAGGGTTCGTTGGTGGGCGCGTGTATTCGGACCTTTGAGATTCATCGGTGGATTTATATAGCCTACATAAAATCATATCTCAAAGATACGAGTAGTATGAAGTATGAACCACATCGGGTGAAAAGTGAAATGAAAGTCATGCCTTACCTATTTTGTATTTGTGTTTTGTTTGACCCATTGTTGCTTTGGATTTGTTTTCTGTACGGGAAATAACATGCAAACAACTGTCACCTTGGTCACAAAGGGTGCCCCTAGATGTATGGGAAGTATGAATTCTAGCCTAAGGGAGTGTTCTTTTCTGTCAAATTGAAATAGTAACGAAAAGCTGACAAATAAAGATTGCCCATTCTATTCAATACTACAGAGTAAACGATATCTAAAGACAACAATCAAATCCTGACGAAATCAGCTAAACTTTGTACAAACTCAGATCCCTAAGTAACATGCCCAGCCAGGCCCTGTAATGAAGATGGAGCATTCAAAATAAAAGTATCCCAAGCCAATAGTTGCAATATATTTTAAACTAGGAAAAGAAGTGCTTTTGTGGTGTCAGAAAGATAACAAGCTGAAATTTTCAGAATATGTTCTTATCAGTTCCATTATACTTCTGTAAAAATGTTTCACATAAAAGCGTGTCGGAACACCAGCAAAAAGTTATAAAACACCTAATTTTGATCTTTTAGGCTGATGCATATTTTCTGTAATAACTTCAAAAATAACACACTTATATGCCTTATTTACCACTAAGAATGTGTATGTACCTTATATCTACCCATATTCATTCAAATTAGTTAATTCTTTTATTATTTTCTACATAATATATTAAATAATTTGCAAAAACAATTGGAAAAAATCGTTTCGCCCGTTTTCCAAGTCGATCACAAGTTACAAACAAAAATTAAGAAAATAATTACTTGCACCACTAGATAGGCCTATTCATTGGATAAAAATTGTGTGTTTCAGTTTTCGTTTTCTAAACGTCGTCGCATTGATTGTTGCGTTGTTTGAGAGACTGTATTCTCCATACGAACCGTAGCGCCGCCTCTGCCGGCTATACAGTATGCACATAAGCTATCCGCTAGTGCAAGCGAATCTCGACCACCTTGACTTCACACAAGTGTTACCAATCCCTTTCAACACATGCTAATCAACACACAACAAAATAAATAAAAATAAAATAAAAAATAAATTCACATTTAGAGTCTACCCACTCAGTAACGAAACTGATTTGCAGTGGGGGACTTAAATTTAAAGCGACTAAACCAACCCTGTAGGCTCCGAACACCATCGGCGAGTGAGCGATAACCAATCGCAGATCGATATTTCAAATACGAAACATATGAATCAGTGATTCTTAGCATGTCTAGAAGGTGGAAACCCTTCTACCACTAACTCCTTTCATTCTATTGCTTTCTGCTAATGAAACTTACGATTGCGTACTTCATTCGAACTACAGGTATTTCGGTTGTTTTGCACTGGACAGTGTGAATGCACACGTGCACTTATCCAGTATATTATAAGTATATTACCCTTTTAGCTTCACCGATGTGGGATGTGTCACACGTGCACACAGAAAAGGTTTCTTGTGTAACTATGTAGCTTGTTTGACGTATAATGTGCCGACCACAGATAACTAATTATCACGAAGTGAATTTATTATCTGTGGTGCCGACAATACAATTTGCGGACAACGCTAAAGAGTCCACTGCTTGCTTTAATAAATGAAAAACAAATTGATCAAAAACTTTGATGGAGGGGGGTGGAAGGGGAGTGGGGGTAGTGGGCCTATTTAGGCTGCTGCATAATACCACATTAATCTAACCCTTCGATATAGAACATTATTTTTTCCGTTAGCGTTAGTTCAATTAAAAAGGAATCACGTGTGCCAAGTGCAAGTGCAAATAAGTGATTTGTGTAAGTAAGAGTTATTATAAGTGCAATGAGTAATGGCAGTGCTATGGGGTAATGGGTAATGGGTAAGTGCATTGTTTAAGTGTTCAGCACGGACTGCACACAACAATAAGATTGTGATTTTCTTTTAGTTTCCTCGTACTTTCTCACAATCGCTAATAGTTGTCAATAGTGTGAATACATTGGCCTTCCTGAAGACATGACTACTTTAGCTTACAATGGGTAAGTAATATAATGGTATGACATTAAAAGCCACAGTTTGTTGTGTTTTTAGAGACTATATGGTAACTACTTTTAGTTTTCATTTTAACTGATGATGATTGTGGCCCCTTCACCGTCAAAACCCAATTCCAAAACGACGAGTAAAATAGTTTTGCAACGGGGAAAATGCACCGTTATTGCCAAATGATTTGTTTGCGGTTTTAATTGTCAAAGGTTATGAAACAATTGGATCAGCTTACCGTGAACGAGATGATCCAATCACCCACAAAATATTGGAGCACAAGACAAAGACATTATGCGAGTTCCCCCATAAATTTCATCGAGTGTGTAGGAGGAGCGCATATGTCGGCAAAAGACGAATTGCCACCAAGCAAAAAAGTGCGGAGAATGATGACGATATTCCAACCCCGTCAAAACGCGCATTGCGTGCAGAAAGTGCACAGTTTGATTGGAATGTCCACTGTCTTCTCTGTAGTGAAGTGAAATTCAGGACAAACATAAGAAGGACCACACATTTTCTTACGTCAATATGAAGCCTGATTTGGTTAAGGAAAATGTTTTAACTGCCGCAGAAAAGCGCAATGAAGAAAATATTAGACAAGAATAGCACAGCTTACAGTGTAGATCTTTTCGCAGTAAATGCCAGGTACCACATACCTGAACCACATTAGAACCTGAACACATTGTTACCTGAACTACATTAGTGAAACAATTATTCAGGGGCAATTAAATTAAGAGAAAAGTCATGCTATGATCAAGCCGCCTATTTTGCTTTAAAATTTTATAAAGAAGACTTCATTAGACTACAATTAAATAATTGCTACGTCTTCTACAAATAAATGTAAATCGATTTTTGCGGTTCAATATCGATTTATTGGCGCTTTTATAAAGCAATAGGTAACACAATGGTAATTATAATAATTTTTTATAGGAATTACCTGCCCGGGTGACTAACTAAGGTGTTGCAGTATTTGGAATAATTAGGGAGGAATATCTCACGGCTTATAGGATGACTCAGTCGCAGCGTTCGCCTTGTGACAGGAACACCTCAGAAAAACTTCAGTAAGGACTACCAGGGGTCGGTATCGAACCGTTGACCTTCCGCCAGACGTCAATTGTTGACAAGAGCAAACTATTTAATGACTTTAATATACGACACTTTTTGTTCTTCCGCCAACGGTTTGTTCTACACTAGTAAAAAACCGTTTTAAAACTAGATAATTTTTTTTTTATCAAGAACGGTTGCTCTTAGAAGACCGATTTAAGAAACGGGGTCACTGAAGTAGAGTGATATGTTCGATTTTTCAAAATCAGCCCAATCGGCTCGATCATTAGCGAGATATACAACAGAATGTATAACATTTATATAAGTGCGAAATGTCTGAGTGTTTATTAACATATCTACCTGGACCTTTCGCTTGAAGTAGTGTCACGAGGGAAAATATCTCATACGATTGCAATGTTACGGCACATTCTTAAAAATGTACTTCGTGGTGGTACCTGCATCGTACTACATTTTTGAGATTTTCAAACTGAACACTCTAGTAACATTGTTGGCACTGACGACTAGATGAATCATTTTGTTTATTTTGAAATATGTGGGGGGGTTAACCACTTTTTTGTGAAAACTAAAATTTTCAGTGAAATTACACTTTCCAAATTATACATCGTGAAACGGTGGGGAAGTATAGTAATCAGAGACTTGGGGTTTCGATTTTTGGATTCCTCATTAAAGTCTCGTACATCTCGATGAACTCAAAGTACAAAATCTCCAGAACACGAGCGGAGGTGTCATCTTAAGCGCGAATGTCCTCGTTTAGCGCGCTACTTGGTAGCGTGCTCGCCGCCTGCCGCGTGGATCGAGTCTTCTGTCTCTCTCTTTCTGCTGAATATTTATATTATTATTTTAAATACGGAGTGGTGAAACTCATCCAATGTGAAACTCATCCAATGTGAAACTCATCCAA
This sequence comes from Isoperla grammatica, assembly GCA_945910005.1. Taxonomy (NCBI): domain Eukaryota; kingdom Metazoa; phylum Arthropoda; class Insecta; order Plecoptera; family Perlodidae; genus Isoperla; species Isoperla grammatica. The sequence goes on from OX246744.1 coordinate 35,473,090, forward strand.
TGTGAAACTCATCCAATACCCAACTCATCCAAGATGAGTCCGCAGTACGTTTGGAGCACTTGCGCTTTGGACGAGTTGCAACATTTAATTAATAGCTTATTTATTTGGATGAGTTGAGCATTGGACGAGTTTCACACTGGATCACTTGTGGTAATCCCTAAAAATAATAATAATAATAAAAATAATAATAAATTCACCATTTGATTCATGTTCGAAAAATGAGATTTAAGCAATTTATATTCATTTAGGCTAAAAGAAAATACCAATGACTACAACTTACTGATGTAGACGGGGGTGGGAGGAGTGAGTGACCAGCGCAGCCACTAGCCAACGTTGTGGCGGGCTTCAATACTCACACACGCATTTCATAAAACCATCTATTTTCTCATTGTTTAAGCATCAAGACAACCTCCAAAAGAAATAACTATGGATATTAGGCAAAGATAAACATAAAAAAAATTCAATGGGAATTTTTCAATATTTTATTAAATCAAAAACACTCCGTGAAGCAATATTCACATCTGTCGGAGACATACTTCATTTAAAAAAAAAAACAACTAATGCAATCACAATTTCAAAATGATCATTGTGATGACCAGTATATGTCTATATACTAGCTTTAATGTATTCGCATACCGATCTCCGATCATTATCTACGGCCGCTTTCATAGGCGCTAGATGAAGGAACATCAACAGAACTCTGGCGTTCTTTTACACATTCCTACAATAGGCCTACATTCTACACATAAATACTGTAAGCTGCTGCTATTCCTTGAAATAAAGACACTTTTTCGACAGTAACTAGAGTGACTTTTATTTTTACCACACAGCTCGTACAAAAATACTTCAGCCTTACATACTTCCTTCTCTGCTTCGCACGCCACCATCGTCCAACTGCTCCCTCTTCCACACCTACAAGTCACCGCCTTCTCTATATCATAAGCTACATTACATTACACTAGCGGCTAATTTGAAATATAATTACCTTACTATTTTATTATCTCACAATACATCCTTACACACACACTACTATGCAGTAAGCTATTCATAGCTACGACAAGGTCTTCACGCCCCCTCCCAAACACCCTGCACCCCAGACAAACCACATGCTAACTGACGGGCTAGCCTGCCGCTGTTACGGGCACCGACCATTCTGTTATCTACCAGTCTTTGTTGCTACACTTAGTGTACTATGCAGTAAGCTATTCATAGCTACGACAAGGTCTTCACGCCCCCTCCCAAACACCCTGCGCACCAGACAAACCACATGCTAACTGACGGGCTAGCCTGCCGCTGTTACGGGCACCGACCATTCTGTTATCTAACAGTCTTTGTTGCTACACTTAGTGTACTATGCAGTTAGCTATTCATAGCTACGACAAGGTCTTCACGCCCCCTCCCAAACACCCTGCGCACCAGACAAACCACATGCTAACTGACGGGCTAGCCTGCCGCTGTTACGGGCACCGACCATTCTGTTATCTACCAGTCTTTGTTGCTACACTTAGTGTACTATGCAGTTAGCTATTCATAGCTACGACAAGGTCTTCACGCCCCCTCCCAAACACCCAGCGCACCAGACAAACCACATGCTAACTGACGGGCTAGCCTGCCGCTGTTACGGGCACCGACCATTCTGTTATCTACCAGTCTTTGTTGCTACACTTAGTGTACTATGCAGTAAGCTATTCATAGCTACGACAAGGTCTTCACGCCCCCTCCTAAACACCCTGCGCACCAGACAAACCACATGCTAACTGACAGGCTGTACCAGTCTTTGTTGCTACACTTAGTGTACTATGCATTAAGCTATTCATAGCTACGACAAGGTCTTCACGCCCCCTCCCAAACACCCTGCGCACCAGACAAACCACATGCTAACTGACGGGCTAGCCTGCTGCTGTTACGGGCGCCGACCATTCTGTTATCTACCAGTCTTTGTTGCTACACTTAGTGTACTATGCAGTAAGCTATTCATAGCTACGACAAGGTCTTCACGCCCCCTCCCAAACACCCTGCACACCAGACAAACCACATGCTAACTGACGGGCTAGCCTGCCACTGTTACGGGCACCGACCATTCTGTTATCTACCAGTCTTTGTTGCTACACTAAGTGTACTATGCAGTAAGCTATTTCATAGCTACGACAAGGTATTCACGCCCCCTCCCAAACACCCTGCGCACCAGACAAACCACATGCTAACTGACAGGCTGTACCAGTCTTTGTTGCTACACTTAGTGTACTATGCATTAAGCTATTCATAGCTACGACAAGGTCTTCACGCCCCCTCCCAAACACCCTGCGCACCAGACAAACCACATGCTAACTGACAGGCTAGCCTGCTGCTGTTACGGGCGCCGACCATTCTGTTATCTACCAGTCTTTGTTGCTACACTTAGTGTACTATGCAGTAAGCTATTCATAGCTACGACAAGGTCTTCACGCCCCCTCCCAAACACCCTGCACACCAGACAAACCACATGCTAACTGACGGGCTAGCCTGCCGCTGTTACGGGCACCGACCATTCTGTTATCTACCAGTCTTTGTTGCTACACTTAGTGTACTATGCAGTAAGCTATTCATAGCTACGACAAGGTCTTCACGCCCCCTCCCAAACACCCGCGCACCAGACAAACCACATGCTAACTGACGGGCTAGCCTGCCGCTGTTACGGGCACCGACCATTCTGTTATCTACCAGTCTTTGTTGCTACACTTAGTGTACTATGCAGTAAGCTATTCATAGCTACGACAAGGTCTTCACGCCCCATCCCAAACACCCTGCGCACCAGACAAACCACATGCTAACTGACGGGCTAGCCTGCCGCTGTTACGGGCACCGACCATTCTGTTATCTACCAGTCTTTGTTGCTACACTTAGTGTACTATGCAGTAAGCTATTCAAAGCTACGACAAGGTCTTCACGCCCCCTCCCGAACACCCTGCGCACCAGACAAACCACATGCTAACTGACAGGCAAGCCTGCCGCTGTTACGGGCACCGGCCATTCTGTTATCTACCAGTCTTTGTTGCTACACTTAGTGTACTATGCAGTAAGCTATTCATAGCTACGACAAGGTCTTCACGCCCCCTCCCAAACACCCTGCGCACCAGACAAACCACATGCTAACTGACGGGCTAGCCTGCCGCTGTTACGGGCACCGACCATTCTGTTATCTACCAGTCTTTGTTGCTACACTTAGTGTACTATGCAGTAAGCTATTCATAGCTATGACAAGGTCTTCACGCCCCTTCCCAAAAACCCTGCGCACCAGACAAACCACATGCTAACTGACGGGCTAGCCTGCCGCTGTTACGGGCACCGACCATTCTGTTATCTACCAGTCTTTGTTGCTACACTTAGTGTACTATGCAGTAAGCTATTCATAGCTATGACAAGGTCTTCACCCCCCCTCCCAAACACCCTGCGCACCAGACAAACCACATGCTAACTGACGGGCTAGCCTGCCACTGTTCTGGAGGGTAAGGCCTACAAACTGAATAATAAATGTATTTATCATTTGAAATAGTATAAATGTAAATATTATTTCATTAAATTACTTTTTAAATAAGTATTACTGTCATACTGATTATATTGGGTGATACATTTATCATTGAGTATGTAGGGCTCACCAAACCACAGCATGTTAATTACTCACATTACGTTTTTGAGGTGCATTCTTGAGATATATTTAAAACATGACAATTTGCTGAGGTTTTCGACGTTAAATTACCCATCATTTCATTCTTTAGACCACCAATCCGAGATAAGACCTCTTGCAAATCCAGCCCGCGGAATTCAATACACTTTCCGTGTTTATCACAACTGTGCCAATTATCTTTTGAGGCAACCTAATTTCTTACACAGTAGGTAGTCATCGCAAAAATCTGGTATGTGTTTTTCTCAAATAGTGTAAGCTATTGATTTTCGTGATGAGCTAGCCATGGCTTATGACTTGTACACTTAACTGATCACCATGAATTCAAGAGAAGGTGAGTAGATTGTCTTGGACCTGTAGGCCCTACATACCTCGTCTCGGGCTTCTTAGCGGGATCTGCTGTGACAAGGGTATATCTCGGAAGACAACTATCTGCAACAACAATACAAGTCAATCAAAACAGATCCTGTGTGTCCATTAACTGATCACGTTACTAGATTGTCTTGGACCTGTAGGCCCTACATACCTCGTCTCGAGCTTCCTAGCGGGATCTGCTGTGACAAGGGTATATCTCGGAAGACAACTATCTGCAACAACAATACAAGTCAACCAAAACAGATCCTGTGTGTCCATTAACTTATCACGTTAGTAGATTGTCTTGGACCTGTAGGCCCTACATACCTCGTCTCGGGCTTCTTAGCGGGATCTGCTGTGACAAGGGTATATCTCGGAAGACAACTATCTGCAACAACAATACAAGTCAATCAAAACAGATCCTGTGTGTCCATTAACTGATCACGTTAGTAGATTGTCTTGGACCTGTAGGCACTACATACCTCGTCTCGGGCTTCCTAGCGGGATCTGCTGTGACAAGGGTATATCTCGGAAGACAACTATCTGCAACAACAATACAAGTCAATCAAAACAGATCCTGTGTGTCCATTAACTGATCACGTTAGTAGATTGTCTTGGACCTGTAGGCCCTACATACCTCGTCTCGAGCTTCCTAGCGGGATCTGCTGTGACAAGGGTATATCTCGGAAGACAACTATCTGCAACAACAATACAAGTCAACCAAAACAGATCCTGTGTGTCCATTAACTTATCACGTTAGTAGATTGTCTTGGACCTGTAGGCCCTACATACCTCGTCTCGGGCTTCTTAGCGGGATCTGCTGTGACAAGGGTATATCTCGGAAGACAACTATCTGCAACAACAATACAAGTCAATCAAAACAGATCCTGTGTGTCCATTAACTGATCACGTTAGTAGATTGTCTTGGACCTGTAGGCCCTACATACCTCGTCTCGGGCTTCCTAGCGGGATCTGCTGTGACAAGGGTATATCTCGGAAGACAACTATCTGCAACAACAATACAAGTCAATCAAAACAGATCCTGTGTGTCCATTAACTGATCACGTTAGTAGATTGTCTTGGACCTGGAGGCCCTACATACCTCGTCTCGGGCTTCCTAGCGGGATCTGCTGTGACAAGGGTATATCTCGGAAGACAACTATCTGCAACAACAATACAAGTAAATCAAAACAGATCCTGTGTGTCCATTAACTGATCACGTTAGTAGATTGTCTTGGACCTGTAGGCCCTACATACCTCGTCTCCGGCTTCCTAGCGGGATCTGCTGTGACAAGGGTATATCTCGGAAGACAACTATCTGCAACAACAATACAAGTCAATGAAAACAGATCCTGTGTGTCCATTAACTGATCACGTTGGTAGATTGTCTTGGACCTGTAGGTCCTACATACCTCGTCTCGGGCTTCCTAGCAGGATCTGCTGTGACAAGGGTATATCTCGGAAGACAACTATCTGCAACAACAATACAAGTCAATCAAAACAGATCCTGTGTGTCCATTAACTGATCACGTTAGTAGATTGTCTTGGACCTGTTGGTCCTACATACCTCGTCTCGGGCTTCCTAGCGGGATCTGCTGTGACAAGGGTATATCTCGGAAGACAACTATCTGCAACAACAATACAAGTCAATCAAAACAGATCCTGTGTGTCCATTAACTGATCACGTTAGTAGATTGTCTTGGACCTGTAGGCCCTACATACCTCGTCTCGGGCTTCCTAGCAGGATCTGCTGTGACAAGGGTATATCTCGGAAGACAACTATCTGCAACAACAATACAAGTCAATCAAAACAGATCCTGTGTGTCCATTAACTGATCACGTTAGTAGATTGTCTTGGACCTGTAGGCCCCACATACCTCGTCTCGGGCTTCTTAGCGGGATCTGCTGTTACAAGGGTATATATCTCGGAAGACAACTATCTGCAACAACAATACAAGTCAATCAAAACAGATCCTGTGTGTCCATTAACTGATCACGTTAGTAGATTGTCTTGGACCTGTAGGCCTTACATACCTCGTCTCGGGCTGCCTAGCGGGATCTGCTGTTACAAGGGTTTATATCTCGGAAGACAACTATCTGCAACAACAATACAAGTCAATCAAAACAGATCCTGTGTGTCCATTAACTGATCACGTTAGTAGATTGTCTTGGACCTGTAGGCCCTACATACCTCGTCTCGGGCTTCCTAGCGGGATCTGCTGTGACAAGGGTATATCTCGGAAGACAACTATCTGCAACAACAATACAAGTCAATCAAAACAGATCCTGTGTGTCCATTAACTGATCACGTTAGTAGATTGTCTTGGACCTGTAGGCCCTACATACCTCGTCTCGGGCTTCTTAGCAGGATCTGCTGTGACAAGGGTATATCTCGGATGACAACTATCTGCAACAACAATACAAGTCAATCAAAACAGATCCTGTGTGTCCATTAACTGATCACGTTAGTAGATTGTCTTGGACCTGTAGGCCCTACATACCTCGTCTCGGGCTTCCTAGCGGGATCTGCTGTGACAAGGGTATATCTCGGAAGACAACTATCTGCAACAACAATACAAGGCAATCAAAACAGATCCTGTGTGTCCATTGATTGATAATGGGCAAGTATACTCTTCTACCACTATTCAGTCTATTCATATTACATTCATTAGGGCATCAAAATATTGTATTTCCTTGCCCACTTTGATGCAAAGTAAATAAAATACCAACACTTATTTTTTTTACATGTATATTGTTGCTTTCACAGTTTTCACGTATTAATCAGTTTTTTCTGTTTTTTTTTTGTTTGGCGCAGATTCTAGAAAAACGTTACATCGGGATTTCACTGTTATCGACGTCACGCAAAACGTTTCATGTAAGAGACTTCGAAACTCAAATAAATGCTATTATTATTATCATTATTATTATTTTTTTTATTATTATTATTATTATTATTATCATTATTATTATTATTATTATTATTATTATTATTATTATTATTATTATTATTATTATTATTATTATTATTATTATTATTATTATAATTATTATTATTATTATTTTTATTATAATTATTATTATTATTAAATGAATATATAATTGTTAACATCACTTAATAATTGAAAAGTTAATCAATTAACAACAATTACAAAATTATATAAACTCTTGAAACATTTCGAGGTGGGAGAAACAAAATGAACACACTGTTCTTATGTAATGTAAAGTACGAAAGAATTTTAAAGCCAATACCATCCTACCTCTATACTGAGCCAATAATATGTGTGTGTTGTGTGTGTATATATGTGATTTCTTAGATTTTGTTGGTTCCAAATATAAATTAAGAAAACAATTTATAGGTAAAACCGTCCTACCTCCATATTGTGCCAATATGTGTGTGTTGTGTATATATATAATATATTAAAATGATATGGAGGTAGGACGTAGTGGAATAACCAGCATTTATTTTAATTTTATTGATATATATATATATATATATATATATATGTAAACACAACGGGTTGTTAAGTCACGTTTATCGCACTTACTTGTCATATAAGTCAACGTTTCTGAGCAACGTATGTGCTCTGTCATCAGGACACTATGTCACTGTGCTTAGTAACATAGTGTCCTGACGACAGAGTTGTTTTTGTTTTGTTGTTTTTAAAAAATCTTATGAACTTTTCACCAGAAAGTTCGTTGATATGTACGCGCTCGCTTATCAACGCGTCACACAAGGGCGTTTCCCTAATGTTAACATTAATGCGAATCAGCCAAGATTACTTACGGTCGTGTATGTTGTATGTTAGTGCGCCGTATGGCCAGGCCGTATTGTCGGGTAGATAGGCAGACTACTCAGCGAGATGTGTAATAAGCTGACACAACTAGTTTATTGACAATTATTTGCGACTCCAAATATAAAACTGTAACTATAGTGTGGCCGCTACCCTTGCCTTTGCTTTGTCTCTCACTGTCTGAAAATAAACCCGACCAACACTGCGCAATAGGCTGGCAGGTAGGTGCGGTGCTCAGTGATAAGAGATAAGCGAGGCAAATACGAGCCCGTGATGTGTCCACTTTGCCAATCTTCGAGATAAACGGAGTGTTGCGTTATAGGCTCCAGTGTTTTTTTTAGGCGAACACTTGAAATTAATAGCTTTTTACAAAATAAAACATTAAAAAAGTATCATTTATTATTCGGAATTATTTTATGTCATTATTTGTATAAAATCAATATTACACTACACCACCACTATGACATAGCAACAGTTTTTAAATAAAAACTAAGAAATTTATAATCTAAATACGTAGTATTTAATCAGTCTAGCAGCTAGCTGATAAGTTTTATCCGCCAGTAGATAAGTGCCTGACAAGTGTACACCATGGAAAAAAACTATTTTCTGGTTTTCCCTGCTGGAAATTTCCTCGCGTTTCGTTTTTATTTTAAAAGTAAGAATATGATGTTCAATGCGTACTGAACAGATTGATCCATATTATTAAGAGCATTCACTAGACCCGCATCTGCGGGCGTTTCAGTGTCAATGCAGGTGCACAGTTTAACAATCGCAACATTCTCAAATGTTTACTCTGTGGATACAAAAAATACACGAACATAAAGCACAACGTAATCTATGTTATTGCTTTATCGCTATTTAATTCCGTTAGTTAAATTAGCGAGAAAAAAGTCACAAAATATGAATAAAAATATATTTTTAACCATAATCAGACCAAAGTTTGGCCAGTTATGGGGGAAAATAGAAACGATATTGACGTATTTTTCTAAAGCACCAACCTAGCTTATAGTCTTTCGAAGAGTACAGACTCGAGCATATTGCTTTATTATAAAAAAAAAAAACAGTACTTGATCGGAAAAAACTATGCAATGATTTCAGCCAACAGAAAACAAAACACTCGAAATGTTCAATGCGAGATGAAGGGAGATAAGGACAAGGTCCCTGTTATCCGAGACAATGTAGTCACCTGGCCACATTGGAGCGATACGATAACTTACACTGAGGTGGGTAAGGAACGCTTACGCCAGTCAAGAAATTCTTTCCGTCGTGAAATGATAACAAAATTAAAATGCAAACCCTAATTTATATGACACTTTCATAATAACGATGCAATTTGAATGGAAGTTGTAGCGTAATTAGCAGTGCTGCTATAAATTAAATACGTTCTTGCTTCATTGTTTGAAAGTCAAGCCGAAGACTATCGTTCAAGATGGATCGCACTTCACAATGATATGTGTTTCCTTCTTTATACTTGGGGTACGTATACGTTGTTCGTACATGTAGGAAACATACGGAATTCAATGACGTGGGTTCGAACCATGGGCGCCGCCAGGATATTTTCCAAGGAGGGGCAAATCAATGCGGTATGAGCCATGGGCGTACTAACGAGGCTACGGCTATCCGTGAGTTGGAAACAACTGAGGGTATATCAGTTGTCAGTTGTGGTCTTGTTGTCGACGAGCATGTACCGTTCTTATGTGCTAGTCATGATGGCTTGATACCGCATGATGGCTTGGTGGAAGTAAGTGTCCATCTTCTGCTAAGGAAATGTCCCCAGATGAAGGCATCGCAATGTCGTCTACGTTGCATTTGTATGTTTTGCAGAACACATGTTGATACGTCGCAGAAATAATAAAGATACTTCTACTCTTCAAAATCATTTTTGGAATAAACGTTGTATATTATAGCTCGCCACATTCTTAGTTCCCTCGAAAGGGCGGAAGGTGTCTATAACGCCCAATACTATTTACGCAAAATAAGAAAGAACTCATTCTTCATGAAGGTCATATAAAAACATAAAATTGATTTTTACTGCAATCAGAACCAAGACAACCCCTAAACTAACGCATCATTGGGCGTATGATATAATTATATCCCATTATATCTGTCGTGTGTATCATTTTTATTTGAATATATTTGATTTTATTCCGCATCACCAGTGTCACGATCAAATCAACTGCGCCTACTAAACGTTTCCGTCGCAAGGAGTCGGTCTACATGGCGTATACGCTCCACCAGACCACTGCATTACGGTGACATAATATTACTTTTATAATTAAACTGTTGTGGTATCTTTTATATCGGATAATGTAGATAATACTTGCAGCGAAAGTCACCAGTGGCAAGATGACGTTTACCTGACGTTTCCACTAGGCGACTCTTACTGCAAGCATCGAAGTGCACCTAACTCGATGTTGCCCACGCAAAACCATAATTGACTTTTTAGAATAGAACATTTTCTTCAATCGGTGGGCTTTTACCACAAAACAACCCGTTTCAAATTCAATCCCGATCGGATGTTGCGTGTGGAAGGTATTAAGCCGTAAAGATCATTAAAAAATTCAAAAATTCTTCAGTTCATCGATGGTAATAGTTAGGTCTCCGTGGTTCGCTGGTGAGAGGATTGCAGCAGGCGGCTGTTTTAGGGACATGCAACATAGGGCGGGAAGTTGTCGGAATGAAATGTGGTTTCGCCCGGATTAGTGAGTTTGACCCGTCGTACATATAATAGTAATATCCGGCGAGAGTTGCCGAGATTCAGATGATGTAACAATGATAATTTGTTTTAATATTATTATTTCAATATCCAACATACAATAACAAATAGCGTACATACATTTTATGCTCCACTAAGCCAATTATGGCTTATCAGTGGGTCTGTATAACAAAAAGTATGTTTTTAGCGGAACAAAATATTATAAAATAAAAATTACCAACTTATAAGTAATAATAATAACAATAATAATAATAATTATAATAATAATAATAATAATAATAATAATAATAATAATAATAATAATAATAAAAATAATAGTAATAATAATAATAATAATAATAATAAAATAATAATAAATATAATAATAATAATTATACAATATTATTATTGATATTATAACCTAGCGAGCGAAGCGAGCGTCTCTATTAGACCTTTATGGCACTTCGTTCTGTTTTTTTTTTTTGTATAAAATTATATACTTTATTATTACTTATTATATACTTTAAATTTTATACTATAGTATAAAATTAAGTGCTATAAAAATAAGTGCTCGTTAGGTTCAGTTAGCTGTAGGTAATATATTGTATAATCTGTATTCTCATCTTCAACTCTAATATGTTAAATAAATAAATAAATAAATTCACATTTAGAGTCTACCCACTCAGTAACAATGTATATATGTAATAGTCGTAATTTACATTGTTTTGTTTTATTCATCTGTTACAATTTCTTAGTGTAAGTTCTTACCATTGTAAACAGCGCAAGCTCATGTTGGTAAATAAAAAAAATTAATAATAATAATATATGTCTGTCGATAACGGTCGAATAAAAAGTCCGATCAACATGAAATTTGGACCATCCACAAGCCTCGATGTGGACTGAAAGTGTATAGGTTTGTGAGAAAATCATTCGAAAAAAGGTTAATAAGTTACACCATAGTAACTGCAAAATATTTGTCTGAAACAAAATGGCGACTAAATTTGAGACAGCCATATTTTCATAAAGAGATTCCAGGTCACGACTATAATCATGTTATGGCGATTCGATAAGTATTAACAAAGTTACACAAACAATACTCGAAAATATTTTTCTGAAACACAGTAACGGCAAAATGTAAGGTGGCTATATTAAAGTGGATTTTCGTCCGGTTTCAAATAAACTACTTTAAACGCGAGCAGATACTTATTAAAGGCACAAATTAGCTTTCTATTGCTGTCAATAAGTGTTAGTAACGGTGGCGGGCCGTGTCGAAAACATGACGACAAAAAATCTTCAACGCACAATGCACTGCATTCAACGATGTTGGAAAGTATAATAGCTATAGCAATTCCAAAATCTTTGCAACGCGCCTTCTTCTATTGTTGTTAATTGTTGTTTTTAAAATTTTTGACAACTTTTTTCCAGAAAGTTCGTTTACATGTACGCGCTCGCTTATCAACGCGTCACACAAGAGCGTTATCCCAGTGTTAACATTAATGCGAATCAGCCAAGATTACTTACGGTCGTGTATGTTGTATGTTAGTGCGCCGTATGGCCAGGCCGTATTGTCGGGTAGATAGGCAGACTACGCAGCGAGATATGTAATAAGCTGACACAACTAGTTTATTGACAATTATTTGCGACTGCAAATTAAGCGAAATTAACAAATATAAAACTGTTACTATAGTGTGGCCGCTACTCTTGCCTTTGCTTCGTCTCTCACTGTCTGAAGATAAACCAAACCAACACTGCGCAATAGGCTGGCAGGTAGGTGCGGTGCTCAGTGATAAGAGATAAACGAGGCAAACATGAGCCCGTGATGTGTCCACGTTGCCCAAGTCTTGAGATAAACGGAGTTTTGCGTTATAGGCTCAGTTTTTGTTAGGCGGACACTTGAGATTGATGGCATATTACAAAATAAAACATAAAAAACAGAATCATTAATTACTATTAATTGTTTTATGTGATAATATCTATTGAATCAATATTACACTTCACCACCACTATTGCATAGCAACAGTTTTTAAATAAAAACTTATAAATTTATAACCTAATACGTAGTATTTAATCAGTCTAGCTGATAAGTTTTATCCGCCAGTAGATAAGTGCCTGACAAGTGTACACCATGGAAAAAAACTATTTTCTGGCGTTCCCTTCTGGAAATTTTCTCACGTTTCGTCTTTATTTTAAAAGTTAGAATAAGATGTTTAATGTGTGCCGAACAGATTGATCCATATTATTAAGTGCATTCACTAGACCCGCATTTGCGGGCGTTTCACTGTCAATGCCGGTGCACAGTTTAACAATCGCAACATTCTCAAATTTTCACTCTGTGGTTATAAAAAATACACGAACATAAAGCACAACGTCATCTATGTTATTGTTTATTCGCTATTATATTCTGTTTGTTAAATTAGGGAGAAAATTAGTCACAAAATATGATTTAAAATATATTTTTAACCATAATCAGACCAAAGTTTGGCCAGTTATGGGGGAAAATAGAAACGAGATAGACGTATTTTCCAAAGCCTTAACCTAGCTATAAGTCTTAACGAAGAGTACAGACCCGAGCATATTGCTTAATTATAAAAAAAAAAAAAACAGTACTTGATCGGACAAAACTATGTAATGATTTCAGCCAACAGAAAACAAAACACTCGAAATGTTCAATGCGAGATGAAGGGAGATAAGGACAAGGTCCCTGTTATCCGAGACCATGCAGTCACCTAGCCACTTTGAAGGGATAAGATAACTGACACCGAGGGGGGTGGGGAACGCTTACACCAGTCAAGAAATCTACTTTCTGTCGTGAAATGATAACAAAATTAAAGTGCAAACCCTATTTAAATGACACTTTCATAAAAACGATATAATTTCAATGGAAGTTGTAGCGTAAGTAGCAAAGCTGCTATAAATAAAATACGTTCTTAAAACTTGTTGTAGGCTTTCGCGGCCCGAGTCAATATTAATAATTCTTGGCTGTCGGGTGTCACCGCGTCTGTCGTTTTTTAAAACCTGACGTTTCGGACTAATTGCATGCATAGTCTATCTTCAGTGAAGAGACAGTCACTGAGAGAACCTACTCGATCCAGCTCTACCCAGCGACTGTGCCACACACTGCCGTGCAATCCCCGACGCGCGAACATCCCGCGCACGCGCGCTAGCTTGTTCTCGAACCTTCGCGAAGTGCTTCGCATGTTCCGCCCGCGCGAGTTTCAAGCGCTGCAACGTACGCTGTCAGACCCTACTCAGCTTTAATCCGTCCTCCCTATTGAAATTATCAGGTTGCATTTCAATTTCAATAGCCTCTCGTACCAGGCGGGGGCGGTAGTCTTTACTGGTAGCCAGGACGCGCGTGTTGTCAAAACTATAATGTGGCATTTGTCAACACTATGCTCTGCAATGGCTGACTTCTCAACATGTCCTAAACGTGCATGGCTCTTATGTTCTTTTACTCTTGTTGAGATTTTCGTCCTGTCTGGCCTATATAAACCTTATCCACACGCCCCACACGGTATTTGATACACGCCTGATACACCTAAGGGAGGGGGTTTGTCTTTTGCTGAGTTAAATAGGGTAATCAGCTTCCTGTCAGTATTAAATATTGTTTTTATATTGTGCTTCTTTAATAATCTAGCAATACGATCAGTGGTGTTCTCTACATATGGCAAGAAGGCAAGAGGCATCCTCGTTGCTGTCCGACTCAACTCGCTTGTCGCTAGTGGCACGGCTGGTACACACAGTCTTTTTCTCCATGCATTGGAAATGTCTCTACTGTTATAGCCATTCTGTCTTAACATTTCTCGGAGCATGAGACCCTCTTCCTCTACATGCTCGTCGTCAGAAATCCTATGTGCTCTACATGCTAGAGTATTAATCACAGCGCGTTTTTGAGACGGATGGTGGTGAGAAGCAGCATTTAAATAACGACCCGTGTGGGTAGCTTTCCTATAAACGGAGTGTCCTAAACTGCCATCTCCTTGCCTAGTCACCAATACATCTAGGAACGGAAGCTTTCCCCCAACCTCAACTTCCATAGGAAATTTTATACTTTCACTGAGACGGATGGTTTGACAACACGCGCGTCCTGGCTACCAGTAAAGACTACCGACCCACCTGGTACAAGAGGCTATTGAAATTGAAATGCAACCTGATAATTTCAATAGGGAGGACGGATTAAAGCTGAGTAGGGTCTAACAGCCTACGTTGCAGCGCTTGAAACTCGCGCGGGCGGAACATGCGAAGCACATCGCGAAGGTTCGAGAACAAGCTAGCGCGAAAAAGAGAAAAAAAGAGAAGAAAACAAATTAAAGTAACGTACAACATTTAATTTTTACTTGGTTTATCAATGCTTTTTATTTAAAAAGACTAATCTTGGCATGTATCCAAGTCAAACATTTCAATGTCAAAAACCCAACGCGGGTTATTATTACTAATAACAGGCCAATGACCGTTACACCAAATACCTTAGTAAACAACCTGTTACACCATGGTTACACTACGTTAGAATAGAGTATATTAGTGTGACGGCACGTTGCCCGTGTCAACCAATGGCGAACCGTATTTGTGACTCTAACAATCATGAAAGTTGACAACTGACAGATGGTTTTGTTTTTGCAAGCATTGTAACGAGGGCTATCCGTTCTGATATTTCGTTTTCCTTAACACGAAACAGTGAAACAGAAGATTAAATTAATAAGTCAAGTATTGTAATGATACAATTACTACTTTAAATAATAACTACGTTTCAGAACGTTGTTTGGAGTCAGATAGCTCGTCCGCCATTTAATCTGACGTCATCACTAATACTGTCTATTCCATGGGATGCTGACTGGCATGCAATGCCTTATTGTGTTGGCTATTTTGTCAAGGTCATCTTGATCTCCGCCTAGTCGGAGATCAACGACTAGCCGATGCTCGCCTAACTCGCAAGTTTGGAGTTCGACGAGCCTCCGCTAGGCGGAGATCAAGCGGACCTTGTCATTTAGTTGGTGATTTTCTTTCCCGTAATTAAAACTAATTATTTTGCTACATGGTCACTGTCCAAGATAGGATTCTGTCGATAGCGGTCGAACGGAAAGTCCGATCAACTTGAAATCTGGACCATCCACAAGCCTTGATGTGGATTGAAGGTGTATAGTTTTGAGGCAAAATCGTTTGAAAAGTTAAAAGTTACACCATAGTCACTGCAAAATATTTTTCTGAAACAAAATGGCGGCAAAATGTGAGATAGCCAGATTTTTTAACAGATTTTGCCGGTCACGAATATGTCAATGTAATGGCGATTTGATAAGTATTGGCAAAGATACACGAAAGTTACTCGAAAATATTTTTCTAAAACGTAGTAACGGCAAAATGTGAGGTGGCTATCTTATAGTAAATTTTTGTCCGGTCACGAATATACTAATGTAAACGCGCTCCGATACGTATTAGAGGCAGAAATTACATTTCTATTGCTGTCAAAAAGTGTTAGTAACGGTGGCGGACCGTGTTACAAACATGACCACGAAAATTCTTAGCAACGCACATTGCACTGCATACAACAATGTCGGAATGTATAATAGCCATGGAAATAAGATCAATGTTTGCAATGCGCATTCTTGAATTGTTGTTAATTGTTGTTCGTATCAGCATTGAAAACTTTTCGCCAGAAAGTTCGTAGATATTGACGCGCTCGCTTATCAACGCGTCAAACAGAGCGTTTTCCTAGTTTACGTTGTTTTGTTTTATTTATCTACTACAATTTCATACTGTAAGTTCTTACCATTGTAAAGAGCGAAAGCTCATTTTGGTAAATAAAGAATAATAATAGTATATATGTCTGTCGATAGCGGTCGAACGGAGAGTCCGATCAACTTGAAATTTTGACCATCCACAAGCCTCGATGTGGATTGAAAGTGTATAGTTTTATGATACTTTCATTCGAAAAAGTTACTAAGTTACACCATTGTTACTGCAAAATATTTGTCTGAAACAAAATCGCAGCTAAATTTGAGACAGTCGTATTTTTATAAAGATATTTCAGGTCACGAATATGTTCAGGTTATGGCGATCTGATAAGTATTAGCAAAGTAACACAAAAGTTACTCGAAAATATTTTTCTGAAACACAGTAACGGCAAAATGTAAGGTGGCTATATTAAAGTCGATTTTCGTCCGGTATCAAATAAACTTCTTTAAACGTGATCTGATACTTATTAAAGGCACAAATTAGCTTTCTATTGTGGTCAATAATTGTTAGTAACGGTGACGGACCGTGTCGAAAACATGACGACGAAAAATCTTAGCAACGCACACTGCACTGCATACAACAATGTCGGAAAGTATAATAGCTATAGCAAATACAAAAATGTTTGCAATGCGCCTTCTTCTATTGTTGTTAATTGTTGTTTTTAAACAACTTTGAGAACTTTTTGACAGAAAGTTCGTTGATATGTACGCGCTCGCTTATCAACGCGTCACACAAGGGCGTTTCCCTAATGTTAACATTAATGCGAATCAGCCAAGATTACTTACGGTCGTGTATGTTGTATGTTAGTGCGCCGTATGGCCAGGCCGTATTGTGGTAGATAGGCAGACTACTCAGCGAGATATGTAATAAGCTGACACCACTAGTTATTGACAATTATTTGCGACTCCAAGTTGAACGAAATTAACAAATATAAAACTGTAACTATAGTGTGGCCGCTACTCTTGCCTTTGCTTCGTCTCTCACTGTCTGAAGATAAACCCGACCAAAACTGCGCAATAGTCTGGCAGATAGGTGCGGTGTTCAGTGATAAGAGATAAACGAGGCAAACATGAGCCCGTGATGTGTCCACGTTTCCAAGTTTCGAGATAAACGGAGTTTTGCGTTATAGGCGCAGTTTTTGTTAGGTGGACATTTGAAATCGGTGGCATTTTACAAAATAAAACACAAAAAACAGAATCATTAATCATTATTAATTGTTTTATGTGATTATATCTATTAAATCAATAATACACTACACCACCACTATTGCATAGCAACAGTTTTTAAATAAAAACGTATAAATTTTTAACCTAATACGTAGTATTTAATCAGTCTAGCTGATAAGTTTTATCCGCCAGTAGATAAGTGCCTGACATGTGTAGGCCTACACCATGGAAAAATACTATTTTCTGGTGTTCCGTTCTGGAAATTTTCTCACGTTTCGTCTTTATTTTAAAAGTTAGAATAAGATGTTTAATGTGTGCCGAGCAGATTGATCCATATTATTAAGAGCATTCACTAGACCCGCATTTGCGGGCGTTTCACTGTCAATGCAGGTGCACAGTTTAACAATCGCAACATTCTCAAATTTTCACTCTGTGGTTATAAAAAATACACGAACATAAAGCACAACGTCATCTATGTTATTGTTTATTCGCTATTATATTCTGTTAATTAAATTAGGGAGAAAATTAGTCACAAAATATGAATTAAAATATATTTTTAACCATAATCAGACCAAAGTTTGGCCAGTTATGGGGGAAAATAGAAACGAGATAGACGTATTTTCCAAAGCACAAACCTAGCTATAAGTCTAACGAAAAGTACAGACCCGAGCATATTGCTTAATTATAAAAAAAAAAAACATTACTTGATCGGACAAAACTATGTAATGATTTCAGCCAACAGAAAACAAAACACTCGAAATGTTCAATGCGAGATGAAGGGAGATAAGGACAAGGTCCCTGTTATCCGAGACCATGCAGTCACCTAGCCACTTTGAAGGGATAAGATAACTGACACCGAGGGGGGTGGGGAACGCTTACACCAGTCAAGAAATCTACTTTCTGTCGTGAAATGAT
This sequence comes from Isoperla grammatica, assembly GCA_945910005.1. Classification (NCBI taxonomy): domain Eukaryota; kingdom Metazoa; phylum Arthropoda; class Insecta; order Plecoptera; family Perlodidae; genus Isoperla; species Isoperla grammatica. The sequence goes on from OX246744.1 coordinate 35,491,402, forward strand.
AACATAATTAAAGTGCAAACCCTAATTTAAATGACACTTTCATAAAAACGATATAATTTCAATGGAAGTTGTAGCGTAATTAGCAAAGCTGCTATAAATAAAATACGTTCTTAAAACTTGTTGTAGGCTTTCGCGGCCCGAGTCAATATTAATAATTCTTGGCTGTCGGGTGTCGCCGCGTCTGTCGTTTATTAAAACCTGACTCTAGTCTATCTTCAGTGAAGAGACAGTCACTGAGAGAACCTACTCGATCCAGCTCTACCCAGCGACTGTGCCACACACTGCCGTGCAATCCCCGACGCGCGAACATCCCGCGCGTGCGCGCTAGCTTGTTCTCGAACCTTCGCGATGTGCTTCACATGTTCCGCCCGCGCGAGTTTCAAGCGCTGCAACGTACGCTGTCAGACCCTACTCAGCTTTGATCCGTCCTCCAGCCAGGACGCGCGTGTTGTCAAAACTATAATGTGGCATTTGTCAACACTATGCTCTGCAATGGCTGACTTCTCAACATGTCCTAAACGTGCATGGCTCTTATGTTCTTTTACTCTTGTTGAGATTTTCGTCCTGTCTGTCCTATATAAACCTTATCCACACGCCCCACACGGTATTTGATACACGCCTGATACACCTAAGGGAGGGGGTTTGTCTTTTGCTGAGTTAAATAGGGTAATCAGCTTCCTGTCAGTATTAAAGATTGTTTTTATATTGTGCTCTTTAATAATCTAGCAATACGATCAGTGGTGTTCCCTACATATGGCAAGAAGGCAAGAGGCATCCTCGTTGCTGTCCGACTCAACTCACTTGTCGCTAGTGGCACGGCTGGTACACACAGTCTTTTTCTCCATACATTGGAAATGTCTCTACTGTTATAGCCATTCTGTCTTAACATTTCTCGGAGCATGAGACCCTCTTCCTTTACATGCTCGTCGTCAGAAATCCTATGTGCTCTACATGCTAGAGTATTAATCACAGCGCGTTTTTGAGACGGATGGTGGTGAGAAGCAGCATTTAAATAACGACCCGTGTGGGTAGCTTTTCTATAAACGGAGTGTCCTAAACTGCCATCTCCTTGCCTAGTCACCAATACATCTAGGAACGGAAGCTTTCCCCCAACCTCAACTTCCATAGTAAATTTTATACTTTCACTGAGACGGATGGTTTGACAACACGCGCGTCCTGGCTACCAGTAAAGGGTACCGCCCCCGCCTGGTACGAGAGGCTATTGAAATTGAAATGCAACCTGATAATTTCAATAGGGAGGACGGATTAAAGCTGAGTAGGGTCTAACAGCCTACGTTGCAGCGCTTGAAACTCGCGCGGGCGGAACATGCGAAGCACATCGCGAAGGTTCGAGAACAAGCTAGCGCGAAAAAGAGAACAAAAGAGAAGGAAACAAATTAAATGTAACGTACAACATTTAATTTTTACTTGGTTTATCAATGCTTTTTATTTAAAAAGACTAATCTTGGCATGTATCCAAGTCAAACATTTCAATGTCAAAAACCCAACGCGGGTCATTACTAATAACAGGCCAATGACCGTTACACCAAATACCTTAGTATACAACCTGTTACACCATGGTTACACTACGTTAGAATAGAGTATATTAGTGTGACGTCATGTTTCCCGTGTCAACCAATGGCGAACCGTATTTGTGACTCCAAACTTGTTTGTCTTAATAACTGCCTGTCCTGTGATGACTACGGTTAATTTAATTAACCTTGCTATTGTGTATTATGTGTGTACCTGTTTATTTATAAGCTTAGACCTATATGGCATATCTTTATTATATCTAATGTATTTGGGACGTATATCCTGTATTAGATAAATAGATAAATAAAAAAAATAAAAAATCATGAAAGTTGACAACTGACAGATGGTTTTGTTTTTGCAAACATTGTAACGAGGGCTATCCGTTCTGATATTTCGTTTTCCTTAACACGAAACAGTGAAACAGAAGATTAAATTGATAAGTCAAGTATTGTAATGATACAATTACTAATTTAAATAATAAATACGTTTCAGAACGTTATTTGGAGTCAGATAGCTCGTCCGCCATTTAATCTGACGTCATCACTAATACTGTCTATTCCATGGGATGCTGACTGGCATGCAATGCCTTATTGTGTTGGTTATTTTGTCAAGGTCATCTTGATCTCCGCCTAGTCGGAGATCAACGACTAGCGGATGCTCGCCTAACTCGCAAGTTTGGAGTTCGACGAGCCTCCGCTAGGCGGAGATCAGGCGGACCTTGTCATTTAGTTGGTGATTTTCTTTCCCGTAATTAAAACTAATTATTTTGCTACATGGTCACTGTCCAAGATAGGATTCTGTCGATAGCGGTCGAACGGAAAGTCCGATCAACTTGAAATCTGGACCATCCACAAGCCTCGATGTGGATTGAAGGTGTATAGTTTTGAGGCAAAATCGTTTGAAAAGTTAAAAGTTACACCATAGTTACTGCAAAATATTTTTCTGAAACAAAATGGCGGCAAAATGTGAGATAGCCAGATTTTTTAACAGATTTTGCCGGTCACGAATATGTCAATGTAGCCTAATGGCGATCTGATAAGTATTGGCAAAGATACACGAAAGTTACTCGAAAATATTTTTCTAAAACGTAGTAACGGCAAAATGTGAGGTGGCTATCTTATAGTAAATTTTTGTCCGGTCACGAATATACTAATGTAAACGCGATCCGATACGTATTAGAGGCAGAAATTACATTTCTATTGCTGTCAAAAAGTGTTAGTAACGGTGGCGGACCGTGTTACAAACATGACCACGAAAATTCTTAGCAACGCACATTGCACTGCATACAACTATGTCGGAAAGTATAATAGCCATGGAAATAAGAACAATGTTTGCAATGCGCATTCTTGAATTGTTGTTAATTGTTGTTCGTATTAGCATTGAAAGCTTTTCGCCAGAAAGTTCGTAGATATTGACGCGCTCGCTTATCAACGCGTCAAACAGAGCGTTTTCCTGGTTTACATTGTTTTGTTTTATTTATCTACTACAATTTCTTACTGTAAGTTCTTACCATTGTAAAGAGCGAAAGCTCATTTTGGTAAATAAAGAATAATAATAGTATATATGTCTGTCGATAGCGGTCGAACGGAGAGTCCGATCAACTTGAAATTTTGACCATCCACAAGCCTCGATGTGGATTGAAAGTGTATAGTTTTTTTAGACTTTCATTCGAAAAAGTTACTAAGTTACACCATAGTTACTGCAAAATATTTGTCTGAAACAAAATCGCAGCTAAATTTGAGACAGCCGTATTTTTATAAAGATATTTCAGGTCACGAATATGTTCAGGTTATGGCGATCTGAAAAGTATTAGCAAAGTAACACAAAAGTTACTGGAAAATATTTTTCTGAAACACAGTAACGGCAAAATGTAAGGTGGCTATATTAAAGTCGATTTTCGTCCGGTCTCAAATAAACTTCTTTAAACGTGATCTGATACTTATTAAAGGCACAAATTAGCTTTCTATTGCTGTCAATAATTGTTAGTAACGGTGGCGGACCGTGTCGAAAACATGACGACGAAAAATCTTAGCAACGCACACTGCACTGCATCCAACAATGTCGGAAAGTATAATAGCTATAGCGAATACAAAAATGTTTGCAATGCGCCTTCTTCTATTGTTGTTAATTGTTGTTTTTAAACAACTTTGAGAACTTTTTGCCAGGAAGTGCGTTGATATGTACGCGCTTGCCTATCAACGCGTCACACAAGGGCGTTTCCCTAGTGTTAACATTAATGCGAATCAGCCAAGATTACTTACGGTCGTGTATGTTGTATGTTAGTGCGCCGTATGGCCAGGCCGTATTGTGGTAGATAGGCAGACTACTCAGCGAGATATGTAATAAGCTGACACAACTAGTTTATTGACAATTATTTGCGACTCCAAGTTGAACGAAATAAACAAATATAAAACTGTAACTATAGTGTGGCCGCTACCCTTGCCTTTGCTTCGTCTCTCACTGTCTGAAGATAAACCCGCCCAACACTGCGCAATATACCGGCAGGTAGGTGCGGTGCTCAGTGATAAGAGATTAGCGAGGCAAATATGAGCCCGTGATGTGTCCACGTTGCCAAGTTTCGAGATAAACGGAGTGTTGCGTTATAGGCTCAGTTTTTGTTAGGCGGACACTTGAGATTGATGGCTTATTACAAAATAAAACATTAAAAAAGTATCATTAATTATTCTGAATTGTTGTATGCGATTATATCTATTAAATCAATATTACACTACACCACCACTATTGCATAGCAACAATTTTTAAATAAACACTTAGAAATTTTTAATCTAATTACGTAGTATTTAATCAGTTTAGCTGATAAGTTTTATCCGCCAGTACATAAGTGCCTGACAAGTGTACACCATGGAAAGAAACTATTTTCTGGTGTTCCGTTCTGGAAATTTTCTCACGTTTCGTTTTTATTTTAAAAGTTAGAATAAGATGTTCAATGCGTACAGAACTGATTGATCCATATTATTGAGAACATTCACCAGACCCGCATCTGTGGGCGTTTCACTGTCAATGTAGGTGCACAGTTGAACAATCGCCACACTCACATTTTTACTTTGTGGATACAACAAAATACACGAACATAAAGCACAACGTTATCTATGTTATCGCTTTCTCGCTATTAAATTTAGTTAGTTTATTAGCAAGAAAAAATTCACAAAATATGAATTAAAATATATTTTTAACCATAATTATACCAAAGTTTGGCCAGTTACGGGGGGAATTAAGAACGAGATAGACGTTTTTGTCAAAGCACCAACCTAGCTATAAGTCTAACGAAGAGTACAGGCCCAAGCATTGTGCTATATTATAATAAAAAACTACTTGATCGGACAAAACTATGTAATGATTTCAGCCAACAGAAAACAAAACACTCGAAATGTTCAATGCGAGATGAAGGGAGATAAGGACAAGGTCCCTGTTATCCGAGACCATGCAGTCACCCGGCCACTTTGGAGCGATAAGATAACTGACACCGACGGGGGTGGGGAACGCTTACGCCAGTCAAAAAAATCTACTTTATGTCGTGAAATGATAACAAAATTAAAATGCAAACCCTAATTTATATGACACTTTCATAATAATGATGCAATTTGAATGGAAGTTGTAGCGTAATTAGCAGTGCTGCTATAAATAAAATACGTTCTTGCTTCATTGTTTGAAAGTCAAGCCGAAGACTATCGTTCAAGATGGATCGCACTTCACAATGATATGTGTTTCCTTCTTTATACTTGGGGTACGTATACGTTGTTCGTACATGTAGGAAACATACGGAATTCAATGACGTGGGTTCGAACCATGGGCGCTGCCAGGATATTTTCCAAGGAGGGGCAAATCAATGCGGTATGAGCCATGGGCGTACTAACGAGGCTACGGCTATCCGTGAGTTGGAAACAACTGAGGGTATATCAGTTGTCAGTTGTGGTCTTGTTGTCAACGAGCATGTACCGTTCTTATGTGCTAGTCATGATGGCTTGATACGGCATGATGGCTTGGTGGAAGTAAGTGTCCATCTTCTGCTAAGGAAATGTCCCCAGATGAAGGCATCGCAATGTCGTCTACGTTGCATTTGTATGTTTTGCAGAACACATGTTGATACGTCGCAGAAATAATAAAGATACTTCTACTTTTAAAATCATTTTTGGAATAAGCGTTGTATATTATAACTCGCCACATTCTTAGTTCCCTCGAAAGGGCGGAAGGTGTCTATAACGCCCAATGCTATTTACGCAAAATAAGAAAACTCATTCTTCATTAAAGTCATATAAAAACATAAAAATTGATTGTTACTGCATTTAGAACCAAGACAACCCTAAACCAACGCATCATTGGTCGTATGCTATAATTATATCCCATTATATCTGTCGTGTGTATCATTTTTATTTGAATATGTTTGATTTTATTCCGGATCACCAGTGTCACGATCAAATCAACTGCGCCTACTAAACGTTTCCGTCGCGAGGAGTTGGTCTACATGGCGTATACGCTCCACCAGACCACTGCATTACGGTGACATAATATTACTTTTATAATTACACTGTTGTGGTATCTTTTATATCGCATAATGTAGATAATACTTGCAGCGAAAGTCACCAGTGGCCAGAAGACGTTTACCTGACGTTTCCACTACGCGACTCTTACTGCAAGCATCGAAGTGCACCTAACTCGATGTTGCCGACGCAAAACCATAATTGATTTTTTAGAATAGAACATTTTCTTTAATCGGTTGGCTTTTACCACGAAACAACCCGTTTCAAATTTCATCCCGATCGGATGTTGCGTGTGGAAGGTATTGCCGTAAAGATCATTCAAAAATTCAAAAATTCTTCAGTTCACCGATGGTAATAGTTAGGTCTCCGTAGTTCGCTGGTGAGAGGATTGCAGCAGGCGGCTGTTTTAGGGGCTTGCAACATAGTGCGGGAAGTTGTCGGAATGAAATGTGGCTTCGCCCGGATTAGTGAGTTTGACCCGTCGTACATATAATAGTAATATCCGGCGAGAGTTGCCGAGATTCAGATGATGTAACAATAATAATTTGTTTTAATATTATTATTTCAATATCCAACATACAATAACAAATAGCGTACATACATATTATGCTCCACTTAGCCAATTATGGCGTATCAGTGGGTCTATATAACAAACAGTATATTTTTAGGGGAACAAAATATTATAAAATAGAAATTACCAACTTAATAAAAATAGTTATAATAATAATAATAATAATAATAATAATAATAATAATAATAATAATAATAATAATTTTTTTTTTTTTTTTTTTTTTTTTTTTTCCTTTATTATAAGAACCCAGTTAATAACATTCGATACAATCCCACAAAGCTACACACGTAGCTTGTCTGTGGGGATAACCAACAAAACTAAATTAAAGTAATCTAAACTCCAACACCTATTACAACATTAATACATTTCTTAATACTAAATAATTAAATAATAATATAATATAATACAAAATTCAAAAACATTAAGCATTCTTCGAATGCTATTAACAAAGTGCGATAGTATCACGTAACAAAAACATTTTTAATTCCCTTTTTACAGTACCTACTTATACTATCCAAGTTCCTCAGGTCTTTGGGAAGCTTATTAAAATTAAATGGCACACAATATTCCAAAGCACGCTTGCCGTACTTATTGTCAAACTTAGGTATTTTAAAAAACTCGGCTTCTTTGGCACGAGTATACAAACTATGGTCTATTACGTTTTTAAACATTTCCTGGTAGTAAAACTTCAACACCAATTTATATATAAATAATGTATTAACAGGAAGGACATCACACAATCTATATAACCCACTTATTGTAAAACATAAATCATTTGGTTTATTATACGATATTAACCTAAGCATTCTGTTCTGCAGTAAAAGAATATGTTTTATATTTGAAAACGAAGCATTACCCCATGCTGTCAAGGCGTATGAAATGACGGACTCAGCAAGCGCAATATACACCGTTCTTAAAAGAGTAAAAGGCAGTATAAACTTTAATTTGTACAGTTGATTCAAACACGACCTAAGCCTACTACACACTCGTGATATATGTACATCCCAGCAAAAGTTTTGATCGATGTCCACTCCTAAATACGGATGGCTGTAAACTGAATCAATTTTAATTTTACTTTTACACTTGCATTGGATGCTGCTAACATTTTGACAAACATTGCTATGTAAACAATCAAAGGAATGGGTAAAAATATTTATACTTTCATTGTGATTAATATTATGAGGGGACGAAACGTGTACTATTTTTGTTTTCACTGAATTTATGATAAGTCCATCATCATGTGTCCACCTCAACAAGTTAATAAAATCCTCCTGCAAATAAAGCTCAGCCATTTTTATATTTTTATGAATTGCTACCAATGCCGTGTCATCGGCAAAGCAAAAAGAAAAACACTTCTTTATGAACAGTACCATTAAATTTACATAAACTAAATAAAGCACTGGCCCTAATATGGACCCTTGCGGTACCCCCGTTTGACATGGTCTAACTTCGCTATCAAACTCACCCACTCGCACAATAATTTTCCTTTCTGACAAATAATTTTCAAACCATGCTAACAAGGGCCCTCTTACGCCAATCCGTTCAAGAGCAAGCAGCAATTTTCTATGGTTTAGGGTATCGAAAGCTTTAGTAAAGTCGATGAACATACATAAAATGTGACAGTTTTTGTTAAGTTTAGAATTGATCAAATTAGAAAATTTTAAGAGTAGATCCGACGTACTTTTCCCTTTTTGAAATCCGTATTGATGCTCATTAATAATGTTAAATTTTTCTAAGTACTTGACTAAACAATTTGCAATGTATCTTTCCATAATCTTTTCAATGCTTGGCAACAACGCGATTGGTCTGTAATTAGTATATTCAAGGTGATTTCCTTTTTTATAAATTGGCCTCACAATCGATGTTTTTAGTTTTTCAGGAACTATGCCCTCAGTTAATGATAAATTAATTAACCGTGCAATAACAGGACTTATCTCACTAGAGATACTTTGCAAATCTTTTACTCGTATACCATCTATGCCTGCTTGCTTATTAGGACTCATACCGATAATAATATTTTTAACCTCAACTTCATCGATAGGAGGTATGAACATCGATTGTGGCTGCTGATAGCTTGTAATTGCGCCTCCACTCTCAATAGGTAAACATTGAACTTTACATTTATGAATAGTTTTATCAATTTCATCAACAAATGAATTGGCAAATTTATTTACAATTACCTGTTGACTCTCGCTTTTACCCAAATACCTGTTTATTACTGCCTCAACTGACTCTTTCTTACGCTTACCTGTAATTTCATTAATTGACTGCCAAGTTTCTTTAATGTTATGCTTATTTCTTTCAATGACGGCTTTGAAATATTGATTTTTAGCAGCATTGTATTTTTAATAATAATAATAATAATAATAATAATAATAATAATAATAATAATAATAATAATAATAATAATAATAATAAAAATAATAATAATAATAATAATAATAATAATAATAATAATAATAATAATTATAATAATAATAATAAAAATAATAATAATAATAATAATAATAATAATAATAATAATAATAATAATAATAATAATAATAATAATAATAAAAACAATAATAATAATAATATTATTATAATGATTATATGAAGAATAATATTTGATAATACATTATTATTATTGTTAGTACTGAGCGAGCGAATCGAGCGTCTCCATTAGACCTTTATGGCTTAATTTGTTTGTTTGTTTGTTTGCTTGTTTTTTTGATTGTTTTTTTGTTTATGTCTGTCGATATAGCGGTCGAACGGAAAATCCGATCAACTTGAAATTTGGACAATCTACAAGACTCGAAGTGGATTGAAGGTGTATAATTTTGAGGCAAAATCGTTCTAAAAAAGTACAAAGTTTCACCATAGTTACTGCAAAATATTTTTCTGAAACAAAAATATTGCGGCAAAATGTGAGAGTGACATATTTTTCTACAAAATTTTCCGGTCACGAATATGTCTATTTTATGGCGATTTGATCAATATTTGCAACGTAACACAAAAGTTACTTGAAAATATTATTCTAAAACACAGTAACGGCAAAATGTGAGGTGGCTGTATCATAGTAAATTTTCGTCCGGTCACCAATATATACTAATTTAAACGCGATCTGAAACGTATAACGTATTTTACCCACATTACACGTCATTCTTAATGAATTCAAGGACAAAATAAAAAACAGTTTTTGATTCACTTTTGTTCTTGAATTCAATAAGTTAAGGCCCGTCTACATCCACTTAGCGTACGTAACTTCCAGAAATTAGCGAGTTGGCCATATTAAATTTACATGTAACCATGCACATTGAAATTATGAAAATTATCGTACGTTTCACGACGCGAAAAGTTGATTCAACTCCAACTTTTTCCAATTTCTAAAATTTGGTTAATTGGCGCATGCAAACAAACGAACAGCTTACATTGTTTCTTTATCGAAGTGTCAAACCAAACCACATCACAACATTTCTATCATAGAGAAATAAAACAGCAATGAACGACTCACTTTCAATAAGCCCATAACTTCTACATTGTCATCCATTATTGAATTGATTTAAATACAAATAATGGTAAAGTAACTTCAAAAAATAATAAATATAGGCTTCTTGCGAGTTTGCGTTTTCTTCATAATGTTGCAATTTTATTATTTTGACAGCTCGTTGTTTGTCAATCAGTTAAATTCATTTGTTACATTGTTGTATTTCGTCTGTGAAGTCAGTTGCAAGTTCCCTTTGGTGGGAAATTCGTGAGCTCAGATTGGTTTACGTTTACTTAAGACAATTTTCAACATTCGATGGGAACGGCTAACGTAATTTCTATAATTTTCTATAATTTTCACGCGTACGCAAAGAGGATGTACACCAGCCTTTAGATTAAAGTATTGAGCCGTGTAATGTCGGCATTAGAGGCAGAAATAACATTTCTATTGCTGTCAATAAGTGTTATCGGTGGCGGACCGTGTTGAAAACATGACAACGAAAATTCTTAGCAACGCACATTGCACTGCATTCAACAACTTCGGAAAGTATAATAGCATTGCAAATTGGAACAACTTTTTGCAAAGCACATTCTTGAATTGTTTTTAATTGTTCTTTTTATAAGCTTGAAAACTTTCCGTCAGAAATTTCGAAGATTTGTACGCGCTCGCTTATCAACGCGTCCCACAAGAGCGTTTTCCTAGTTATTAATAAAACCAGGTGAAAAGTAATTAAGCGAGCGAAGGGAGCGTCTCCATTAGATCTTTATGGCACTTCGTTCTGTTTTTTGTGTGTTTGTTTATTTGTTTTTTTTATTTGTTTTTTGTTTATGTCTGTCGATAGCGGTCGAACGGAAAGTCCGATCAACTTGATATTTGGCCACGAGCCTCGATGTGGATTGAAGGTGTATAGTTCTGGGCGAATTTCGTTCGAAAAGCTACTTAGTTACACCACAGTTACTGCCAAATAATTTTTCTGAAACAAAATGGCGGCTAAATCTGAGATAGACATATTTTTATAAAGATATTTCAGGTCACGAATATGTTTATGTTATGGCGATCTGATAGTATTGGCAAGTTTCACAAAAGTAACTCGAAAATATTTTTCTGAAACATTGTAACGGCAAAATGTGATGTGGCTATAATATAGTACATTTTCGTCCGGTCTCAAATAAACTAGTTTTAACGCGATCTGATACGTATACGAGGCAAAATTAGCTTTCTATTGCTGTCAATAAGTGTTATGGTAACGGTGGCGGACCGTGTCGAAAACATGACGACGAAAAATCTTAGCAACGCACACTGCACTGCATTCAACGAGGTTGGAAAGTATAATAGTTATAGCAATTACAAAAATCTTTGCAATGAGCCTTCTTTTATTGTTGTTAATTGTTGTTTTTAAAAAACTTTGAGAACTTTGCACTAGAAAGTTCGTTGATATGTACGCGCTCGCTTATCAACGCGTCACACAAGGGCGTTTCCTTATAATGTTAACATTAATGCGAATCAGCCAAGATTACTTACGGTCGTGTATGTTGTATGTTAGTGCGCCGTATGGCCAGGCCGTATTGTCGGGTACATAGGCAGACTACTCAGCGAGATATGTAATAAGCTGACACAACTAGTTTATTGACAATTATTTGCGACTCCAAATTAAACGCAATTAACCAATAGAAAACTGTAACTATAGTGTGGCCGCTACCCTTGCCTTTGCTTCGTCTCTCACTGTCTGAGGAGAAACCCGACCAACACTGCGCAATAGGCTGGCAGGTAGGTGCGGTGCTCAGTGATAAGAGATAAGCGAGGCCAATATGAGCCCGTGATGTGTCCACGTTGCCAAGTTTCGAAATAAACGGAATTTTGCATTATAGGCTCCCGTTTTTGTTAGGCGGACACTTAAAAACGGTGGCATTTTACCAATAGTAGAGGAGCAAAAGGTATCTCGTGCGCCTTTCGTGAAAGAGTATTGCGGTAAACGGTATTCTGTTACGGCATACCATACGAGTATTTTGCACCTACCTGGCAGATCCTGGCACGCTGCAGAGGGCGCCAGGAGCGTCGTGACGTCATAGACACGTTTTAATTAATAACTTTTGAACGGTTTATGTCACAGAAAATATCAAGGGGAAAATTGTATGATGTCATACTAGACGAGAATTTATAACCTATCTGCCACATTCTGGCGGGATGCAGAGGGCGCCAGGAGCGTCGTGACGTCATATACACGTTTGAACTAATAACGTTTGAACGGTTCATTTCACAGAAAATATGTGGGGTACAATTCTACTATAAAATACTATACGAGTATTTTGCACCTACCTGGCACATCCTGGCATGCTGGAGAGGGCGCCAGGAGCGTCATGACGTCATAGACACGTTTTAATTAATAACGTTTCAACGGTTTATGTCACAGAAAATGTCAAGGCAACAATTCTATTACGAAATACTATTTGAGTATTTTGCATCTACTTGGCACATCGTGGCACGCTGCAGAGGGCGCCAGGAGCGTCGTGACGTCATACACTTTTTCATTAATAACTTTTGAACGGTTCATATCACAGAAAGTATCAGGAAAACAATATTATAGGGAATTTAAAAACAAATCGATTGATATGTACCAATAGGGTAATCATGTAATATTTAAGGGAGATATTGCTAACAAATAATAAAAATTAGATGTGTATATGAAATGCAGGGCATCCCTCATCGTAATATCTATTTATTACTATTTCGGAGTTATAATTGTATCACTGTGAAGGACTTAATAATCGTAGTCATCCCAACATACCCATGGATATCTGTTGTTTAACAATAATAATTATTATTATTATTGTATACTAGTTACTATTTATAGACTGATTAGTAAAACTCACGTTTGCTAGAAGTTCTCTCCATCTTCATCATCATCGTTTTCATCCTCATCTCCCATGTTGTCGGTATTCAAGCACTCTTGTTCCTCGTCTTCAGTAGAGCAGCCACAAAGCTCGGTGCACCTCATGTTATTTGCTTTGCAGCTGCATCTTGACGCACACCTTGATTTTAAGCAGTTGCACTTAACTAGTTGAATGACGGCAGCCGGTGCAGGTTCGAGGGTTGTCATGACTGCCACATTCTCGTTGCTCTCAAGTAGCCATCCGTAGTCTTCGGGTAATAAGTTGATAGGGTTGGCAACCTGGTCATTATGCCACACCCAGCATTGATGGTGAGCACGTAGTATAGCTTGGAGATATGCGACTTTGCTGGGTGGAAGCTTTTGGTGGGTGCTTGGCAAGACTTTTTGTGAAACATGCGCCATCGAAGGTCAGACACTGATCTCAGTTTAGTGAATGGACAGTACAGTTTGCAAACAAACTTCTCTAGACCACTTATCACGGAGTCTTTTAGACCAACAGTTAAACCTAGTTCTTTAAATGCTGAAAATATTTCATACTCGGATTCTCTGAAAGCTTTCCAGCACGAAAGCTTCCCCTTTCCTGAAAATCCCCCAGTGTTGTCGGAACCACTGAAAGCGTGAAATCCAGTTAGTCCTGAAACTTGATTGTGCCCCAGTGTGTTGTATAGTGACCCAAGTGCTATCCTTCTATTATTTCCCCCTTTACCTGTAATGAACACAGTATTTTTACAGAGATCGGTGTAACGTCGCAGTACTAGGATAAAGACATTCTGTATCTGGGGAAAAAATAGATATTTGAGTAGCTCCTCGTTTTGTCGCATCTACTGCATGAAGCAACATCCTAGTATTGGTTTCTTTCTGTTCACTATTTAAGTGTGATAGAAGTGTTTTTGCACTAATAGTCTTGTTACTCCATGCGAAAACTGTTTGTCGCTCCATGGCCTGTGAGGTTCGAATTATCTTCTGTGAAAAATATTCTGTCAGCTCATACTTGGTTTTGGTGTGACCAAGTAGTTGTGACATGCTTAAGTGCCCGATTGGCGTGTTGTCTGTAATGCGATAAGCTACAGCAGCTTTTCCCCCTTGCAAGTCTTTCGAGTAGCCAATTTTAATGAAACAGGAATGTCATATCTATCAAATACCACGTGGACCTCTGAAAACTCACTATAACTGTTGGTCAATGCGCATGACAAGAAGTTTGGCTAGATCCTCACAAGTGCTGGTGTGTGAAAGAATCCGACCATAAAATATTTTCAGCATTTAAAGAACTAGGTTAAACTGTTGCTCTAAAAGACTTCGTGATAAGTGGTCTAGAGAAGTTTGTTTGCAAACTCTACTGTCCATTCACTAAACTGAGATCAGTGTCTGACCTTCGATGGCGCATGTTTCATAAAAAGTCTTGCCAAGCACCCACCAAAAGCTTCCACCCAGCAAAGCCGCATATCTCCAAGCCATACCACGTGCTCACCATCAATGCTGGGTGTGGCATAATGACCAGGCTGCCAACCTTATCAACTTATTACCCGAAGACTACGGATGGCTACTTGAGAGCAACGAGTATGTGGCAATCATGACAACCATCGAACCTGCACCGGCTGCCGTCATTCAACTAGTTAAGTGCAACTGCTTAAAATCAAGGTGTGCGTCAAGATGCAGCTGCAAAGCAAATAACATGAGGTGCACCGAGCTTTGTGGCTGCTCTACTGAAGACGAGGAACAAGAGTGCTTGAATACCGACAACATGGGAGATGAGGATGAAAACAATGATGATAAAGATGAAGAGAACTTCTAGCAAACGTGAGTTTTACTAATCAGTCTATGAATAGTAACTAGTATACAATAATAATAATAATTTTTATTGTTAAACAACAGATATCCATGGGTAGGTTGGGATGACTACGATTATTAAGTCCTTCACAGTGATACAATTATAACTCCGAAATAGTAATAAATAGATATGACGATGAGGGATGCACTGCATTTCATTTACACATCTAATTATTATTATTGTTTGTTAGCAATATCTCCCTTAAATATTACATGATTACCCTATTGGTACATATCAATCGATTTGTTTTTAAATTCTCTATAATATTGTTTTCCTGATATTTTCTGTGATATGAACCGTTCAAAAGTTATTAATGAAAAAGTGTATGACGTCACGACGCTCCTGGCGCCCTCTGCAGCGTGCCACGATGTGCCAAGTAGATGCAAAATACTCAAATAATATTTCGTAATAGAATTGTTGCCTTGACATTTTCTGTGACATGAACCGTTGAATCGTTATTAATTAAAACGTGTCTATGACGTCATGACGCTCCTGGCGCCCTCTTCAGCGTGCCAGGATGTGCCAGGTAGGTGCAAAATACTTGTATAGTATTTTATAGTAGAATTGTACCCTACATATTTTCTGTAACATGAACCGTTCAAACGTTATTAGTTCAAACGTGTATATGACGTCACGACGCTCCTGGCGCCCTCTGCATCCCGCCAGAATGTGGCAGATAGGTTATAAATTCTCGTCTAGTATGACATCATAAAATTGCCTTCTTGATATTTTCTGTGACATAAACCGTTCAAAAGTTATTAATTAAAACGTGTCTATGACGTCACGACGCTCGTGGCGCCCTCTGCAGCGTGCCAGGATCTGCCAGGTAGGTGCAAAATACTCGTATGGTATGCCGTAACAGAATATCGTTTACCGCAATACTCTTTCACGAAAGGCGCACGAGAACCTAAATGTTACCTTTTGCTCTCCTACTACAAAATAAAACATAAAAACAGAATAATTAATTATTGTTAATTGTTTGTGTTTATAATTAAATTAAATCAATATAGCACTACACCACCACTATTGCATAGCAACAGTTTTTAAATAAAAACTTAGAAATTTATAATCTAAATTCGTAGTATTTAATCAGTCTAGCTGATAAGTTTTATCCGCCAGTAGATAAGTGCCTGACAAGACAGTGTACACCATGGAAAAAAACTGTTTTCTGGCGTTCCCTTCTGGAAATTTTCTCACGTTTCGTTTTTATTTTAAAAGATAGAATAAGATGTTCAATGTGTGCCGAACAGATTGATCCATATTATTAAGAGCATTCACTAGACCCGCATTTGCGGGCGTTTCACTGTCAATGCAGGTGCACAGTTTAACAATCGCAACATTCTCACATTTTCACTCTGTGGTTATAAAAAATACACGAACATATAGCACTACGTTATCTATGTTATTGTTTTTTCGCTATTTAATTCTGTTAGTTTAATTAGCGAGAAAATTAGTCACAAAATATGAATTAAAATATATTGTTAACCATAATCAGACCAAAGTTTGGCCAGTTATGGGGGAAAATAGAAACGATAGATAGACGTATTTTCCAAAGCACCAACCTAGCTTTAAGTCTAACAAAGAGTACAGACCCGAGCATATTGTTTTATTATAAAAAAAAAAAACAGTACTTGATCAGACAAAACTATGTAATGATTTCATTCTACAGAAAACAAAACACTCGAAATGTTCAATGCGAGATGAAGGCAGATAAGGACAAGGTCCCTGTTATCCGAGACCATGCAGTCACCTGGCCACTTTGGAGCGATAAGATAACTGACATGGAGGGGGCTGGGGATCGCCTACGCCAGTCAAAATCTACTTTCTGTCGTAAAATGATAACAAAATTAAAATGAAAACCCTTAAGTGACACTTTCATAATAACGATGCAATTTGAATGGAAGTTGTAGCGTTATTAGCAGTGCTGCTTTAAATAAAATACGTTCTTGCTTCATTGTTTTAAAGTCAAGCCGAAGACTATCGTTCAAGATGGATCGCACTTCACAATGATATGTGTTTCCTTCTTTATACTTGGGGTACGTACGTTGTTCGTACATGTAGGAAACATACGGAATTCAATGACGTGGGTTCGAACCATGGGCGCCACCAGGATATTTTCCAAGGAGGGGCAAATCAATGCGGTATGGGCCATGGGCCTACTAACGAGGCTACGGCTATCCGTGAGTTGGCAACAACTGAGGGTATATCAGTTGTCAGTTGTGGTCTTGTTGTCAACGAGCATGTACCGTTCTTATGTGCTAGTCATGATGGCTTGATACGGCATGATGGCTTGGTGGAAGTAAGTGTCCATCTTCTGCTAAGGAAATGTCCCCAGATAAAGGCACCGCCATGTCGTCTACGTTGCATTTGTATGTTTTGCAGAACACAATAGTCCTTTGCATAACGAGAATGACGGTATAAAATTTGGGTCAAAGGATGATATATATCAAATGAAAGCTTAAGATGAGCAATTTAAAAAAAAACATGATACACCTCTGGCAATTCCAGCTTTCTATCTCAAAATTAGGGTCAAAGGTATAATTTGTGTTTGTTTTAAATAATTTTTAATCAAGTAATGAAAAATGTTTGCAAGTTAAAGCATACACTTTTAGAAAGGTAAATGTATTATGTTTATTTAAAATAATTAAATTACAGACTTAGCCTTTTTGACCTTGATAGAGGTCAATTTCCTTAAAAATGGGTAATTTCTAACAATTTCTTAGATTTATTGACCAATATTCATTATATCAACGTACTGACTCATAAATACGTTAAAATGAATAGTTCTTATTGTTATCACATTGTTTGCACGGTATGAAAAAATATATGTGAATTATTATTTAATGTTTCTTGAATTACATATTAAATTAATTTTGAAGTTCATTAGCTTGAAGAGTTTACCGTTATTGCTTTTTATAGTACATAATATTTATAATATATTACCCAAAGCCAAATTACAAATTCATCGGCCTAGCTTATATTTACAAGAACAGTGTGTTCATTTTGTTTTTCCTACCTCGAAATGTTTCAATAAGTTAATTTAATTTTCTAATTGTTGTTAATATATTTATTTATCAATTATTAAGTGATGTAAACATTTATATATTTGTTTATTTCATTAACATTACTATATTTATATATCGTAAATAAAATATTTGGCTTAGGCACAATTTTAAAAAACACCCATTTAAATGTTGAGCCTCTTTAGAAATTGGTGTTTATTGTACCTGTGCCCTCTTTGGTTTGCAACGGTTTGTCTTCTCCGTTTTGGGCATGACCTCTTTTTTGCAAATTTTTTGCGCTTTTGCTTGGTTTATCAATGCTTTTTATTTAAAAAGACTAATCTTGGCATGTATCCAAGTCAAACAATTCGATGTCAAAAACCCAACGCGGGTTATTAGTGATAACAGGCCAATGACCGTTACACAAAATACCTTAGTATACAACCTGTTACACCATGGTTACACTACGTTAGAATAGAGTATATTAGTGTGACATCATGTTTCCCGTGTCAACCAATGGCGAACCGTATTTGTGACTCCAAACAATCATGAAAGTTGACAACTGACAGATGGTTTTGTTTTTGCAAACATTGTAACGAGAGCTATCAGTTCTGATATTTCGTTTTCCTTAACACGAAACAGTGAAACAGAAGTTAATAAAATTGATAAGTCAAGTATTGTAATGAATGATACAATTACTACTTTAAATAATAACTACGTTTCAGAAAGTTGTTTGGAGTCAGATAGCTCGTCTGCCATTTAATCTGACGTCATCACTAATACTGTCTATTCCATGGGATGCTGACTGGCATGCAATTCCTTATTGTGTTGGCTATTTTGTCAAGGTCATCTTGATCTCCGCCTAGTCGGAGATCAACGACTAGCGGATGCTCGCCTAACTCGCAAGTTTGGAGTTCGACGAGCCTCCGCTAGGCGGAGATCAAGCGGACCTTGTCATTTAGTTGGTAATGTTCTTTCCCGTAATTAAAACTAATTATTTTGCTACATGGTCACTGAACAAGATAGGATTCTGTCGATAGCGGTCGAACGGAAAGTCCGATTAACTTGACATTTGGACCATCCACAAGCCTCGATGTGGATTGAAGGTGTAAAGTTTTGAGGCAAAATCGTTCGAAAAGTAGCAAAGTTACAACATAGTTACTGCAAAATATTTGTCTGAAACAAAATGGCGGAAAAATGTTAATGGCGATGTGATAAGTATTGGCAAAGTTACACGAAAGTTACTCGAAAATATTTTTCTAAAACGCAGTAACGGCAAAATAGGAGGTGGCTATCTTATAGTCAATTTTTGTCTGGTCACGAATATACTAATATAAACGCGATCCGATACGTATAAGAGGCAGAAATTACATTTCTATTGCTGTCAATAAGAGTTAGTAACGGTGGCGGACCGTGTTGAAAACAAGACCACGAAAATTCTTAGCAACGCACATTGCACTGCATACAACAATGTCGGAAAGTATAAAAGCCATGGAAATAAGAACCATTTTTTCAATGCGCATTCTTGAATTGTTGTTAAAATATTGTTGTTCGTATTAGCATTGAAAACTTTTCGCCAGAAAGTTCGTAGATATTGACGAGCTCGCTTATCAACGCGTCAAACAGAGCGTTTTCCTAGTTTCCATTGTTTTGTTTTATTCATCTACTAGAATTTTCTTAGTGTAAGTTCTTACCATTGTAAAGAGCGCAAGCTCATTTTGGTAAATAAAGAATAATATTATAATATATGTCTGTCGATAGCGGTCGAACGGAGAGTCCGATCAACTTGAAATTTTGACCATCCACAAGCCTCGATGTGAATTGAAAGTGTATAGTTTTTTGAGACTTTCATTCGAAAAAGTTACTAAGTTACACCATAGTTACTGCAAAATATTTGTCTGAAACAAAATCGCAGCTAATATTGAGACAGCCGTATTTTTATAAAGATATTTCAGGTCACGAATATGTTCAGGTTATGGCGATCTGATAAGTATTAGCAAAGTAACACAAAAGTTACTCGAAAATATTTTTCTGAAACACAGTAACGGCAAAATGTAAGGTGGCTATATTAAAGTCGATTTTCGTCCGGTCTCAAATAAACTTCTTTAAACGTGATCTGATACTTATTAAAGGCACAAATTAGCTTTCTATTGCTGTCAATAATTGTTAGTAACGGTGGCGGACCGTGTCGAAAACATGACGACGAAAAATCTTAGCAACGCACACTGCACTGCATCCAACGATGTCGGAAAGTATAATAGCTATAGCAAATACAAAAATGTTTGCAATGCGCCTTCTTCTATTGTTGTTAATTGTTGTTTTTAAACAACTTTGAGAACTTTTTGCCAGAAAGTTCGTTGATATGTACGCGCTCGCTTATCAACGCGTCACACAAGAGCGTTTTCCTAGTGTTAACATTAATGCGAATCAGCCAAGATTACTTACGGTCGTGTATGTTGTATGTTAGTGCGCCGTATGGCCAGGCCGTATTGTCGGGTAGATAGGCAAACTACTCAGCGAGATATGTAATAAGCTGACACAACTAGTTTATTGACAATTATTTGCGACTCCAAATTAAACGAAATTAACAAATATAAAACTATAACTATAGTGTGGCCGCTACCCTTGCCTTTGCTTCGTCTCTCACTGTCTGAAGATAAACCCGACCAACACTGCGCAATAGGCTGGCAGGTAGGTGCGGTGCTCAGTGATAAGAGATAAGCGAGGCAAATATGAGCCCGTGATGTGTCCACGTTGCCAAGTTTCGAGATCGGCTAAACGAAGTGTTGCGTTATAGGCTCAGTTTTTGTTAGGCGGCCACTTGAAACTGGTAACATTTTACAAAATAAAACAAAAACAAAGTATCATCAATTTTTCTATAAATTGTTTTATGTGATTATTTCAATGAAATCAATAATAACACGACAACACTATTGCATAGCAACAATTTTAAAACAAAACGTTGGAAATTTATAATCTGAATTCGCAGCACTTGATAGGTCCAAGGTCTACTGGATTTACTCCTAGCGCAGTAATTTCGAAGCGCACTCACTGCGCGCGCGCTACAAGCAATCTGGTGGACCTTGGATCAGTCTTGCTCGACAAGCTGATTAGTAAGTTTTATCCGCCAGTAGGTAAGTACGTGGAACAAATATAGGCATCGTCACGATAAGATAGTATACCTCACCACAGCGGTAGCTCAGCAATACATCCACCTGCTATACCCCCATACATCCAGCTGCTATACCTCCATACATCCAGCTGCTTTACCCCCATACATCCAGCTGCTATACCTCCATACATGCAGCTGCTAAACCTCCATACATCCAGCTGCTAAACTTCCATACATCCAGCTGCTATACCTCTATACATCCAGCTGCTATACCTCCATACATTTAGCTGCTTTACCTCCATACATCCAGCTGCTATACCTCCATACGTCCAGCTGCTATACCTCCATACATCCAGATACTATACCCCCATACATTCAGCTGCTATACCCTATACATCCAGCTGCTATACCTCCATACATCCAGCTACTATACCTCCATACATCCAGCTGCTAAACCTCCATACATCCAGCTGCTATACCTCCATACATCGAGCTGCTATACCTCCATACATCAAGCTGCTATACCTCCAAACATCCAGCTGCTATACCTCCATTAATGCAGCTGCTATACCTCCATACATCCAGGTGCTATACCTCCATGCATCCAGCTGCTATACCTCCATATATCCAGCTGCTATACCTCCATAAATCCAGCTGCTATACCTCCATACATCCAGCTGCTATACCTCCATACATCCAGCTGCTGTACCTCCATACATCCAGCTGCTATACCTCCATACATCCAGCTGCTATACCTCCATGCATCCAGCTGCTATACCTTCATACTTCCAGCTGCTATACCCTATACATCCAGCTGCTATACCCTATACATCCAGCTGCTATACCCTATACATCCAGCTGCTATACCCTATACATCTAGCAGCTATACCTCCATACATCCAGCTGCTATACCTCCATACATCCAGCTGCTATACCTCCATACATCCAGCTGCTATACCCTATACATCCAGCTGCTATACACTATACATCCAGCTGCTATACCCCCATACATCTAGCAGCTATACCTCCATACATCCAGCTGCTATACCTCCATACATCTAGCTGCTATACCCTATACATCCAGCTGCTATCCCTCCATACATCCAGCTGCTAAACCTCCATACATCCAGCTGCCATACCTCCATACATCCAGCTGCTATACCTCCATACATTCAGCTGCTATACCTCCATACATCCAGCTGCTATACCTCCATACATCCAGCTGCTATACCTCCATACATCCAGCTGCTATGCCTCCAAACATCCAGCTGCTATACCTCCATACATCCAGCTGCTTTACCTTCATACATCCAGCTGCTATACCTCCATACATCCAGCTGCTATACCTCCATACATCCAGCTGCTATACCTCCAAACATACAGCTGCTATACCTCCATACATCCAGCTGCTATACCTTCATACATCCAGCTGCTATACCTCCATACATCCAGCTGCTATACTTTCATACATCCAGCTGCAATAAAATAATATAATAATTTTACGTTTTAATATGCACATGTTGTTTCTTTAAAGTCATTTAGGACACCAATTATATATTGAAGTTCAAATATCCGCTTAGATGTGCAGTTATAGATTTACCGTATTATCCTACTTTCCTCGATATACAGTCCGAGCGGTGAGTCAACTACCCAATAAGAAGTTTACATTGACCTACGTCACAAATAAGTGAGTAGGAACACATCACATACTATGGGTGATTAACGGATTATTAGAGACTTGGGTATATAAGATGGGTGGATCCAAACCCAGGAGGACAGTGATTTGATCGACTGGCTAGATTCTAGCCTGGTACACAGTTGTCGTTAGCTTCCGGCGTATTCCTAACAAGACGAGGGGTCTTGTTATATATACCTTATATACCTTTACTACTTCTTGGTAGACCATTGAGCCATATTTGCCGTGGTAAACCATAGTTGGGTTGGTTTTACAGAGAGTAATCTTGAGTAGTAACTGAGTATTAGGCTCTAACTGCATCTCTCAATAATTCTGTGTACTTACCGTGTTTTTGTGCATCAAGATACTTGTGAGTCTATAATATTGTATTTCTACTGTATTTGTGTCACTATTTGTTAATAAAATGGTCAAAGTTTATCTCAGCTTAAAGTTACCATGTAGCTTAAGAAACTATATTTACGCCTCCTTTATATTGCTTTCCTTAACTACTTGTTTTGTGGTCTCACTCCCACAGCCAATTGAGTGAGTGGTGGCAGCATTACGTTATTTACTTCAACTCAGGACCGCTCCACGTCACTTCAATGCAGGGAATCGCCCCGAGTGAAACCCATCCAGCAAATAGTTCAACAGAAAGAAGTGCAAGCCAACGGTTTAGCCGCGGTCGCCTAGCCGGTTTCCGTACGAAGACAGAAGTTAAGCAACCTCAGGCTAGGTCAGGAGGTGGATGGGTGACCAGTCTCCTCCGAAACACTAGTTAGCAGGGGCGCCGACTATGTGGGTGCTCAGGGGCTGAAGCACCCATCGGATTAGTTGGAGGGGTGCGCAGCACCCCTTTAAATATCCTGACTAAAATAAAAATTATGCATATATATATATCAGAGTTTTGAGGTCTCAGTTAAAAAAAAAGTTTTACATTTTTTTTACGATTTTGTTTCTATTTTAATCTTGGATACAATGAAAGTAATTAAATTATTGTTTTTTTTGCATTAATATATGTATATTATTATATATATATATATTTTAAATGTTTAAATGCATTATTTTGGCATTGCATTCAAGCCACTTTTACTCTAGAACGCACCAAACACACTCTAAAAACAGGGTTTAAAAATTTTCACCTGCGGCGCTATTATAGGGGGGCTCTGCCCCCCAACCCCCGTGCTTGGTCCCTTTTCTGCGAAGATGAGCAACCCTCGGAATTTGGAAAACCCGGCGCCCCTGCTAGTTAGTTACCGTTGGTTAGAGCAGATTGGAGGGTTCGAAAGCTTGTGTAACAGCTTCGTTCTTCTCGTCAACTGTTCGGCAGTCCAGGTTAGTGGAGGAACCTATATGACTGGTCAAAGTTACACCGTCCTTTTGGGTGGGACGTAGCCGATGTGTTGTTCAATTGCTTTTGGACACACAATATTTCTGTTTTTCCATCTGGTGCTTAGCCAAATAAATCAGAAGGTTTTCCGACGCGTGAGCAGGCCACATAACATGCAGCTGTCCGTGCGAGAGCAGGCCACATAACATGCAGCTGTCCGTGCGAGAGCAGGCCACATAACATGCAGCTGTCCGTGCAAGAGCAGGCCACATAACATGCGGCTGTCCGTGCGAGAGCAGACCACATAACATGCAGCTGTCCGTGCGAGAGCAGGCCACATAACATGCAGCTGTCCGTGCGAGAGCAGGCCACATAACATGCAGCTGTCCGTGCGAGAGCAGACCACATAACATGCAGTTGTCCGTGCGAGAGCAGGCCACATAACATGCAGCTGTCCGTGCGAGAGCAGGCCACATAACATGCAGCTGTCCGTGCGAGAGCAGGCCACATAACATGCAGCTGTCCGTGCAAGAGCAGGCCATGCACATAACATGCAGCTGTCCGTGCGAAAGCAAGCCAAAGAACATGCAGCTGTGAGCAGGCCACATAACATGCAGCTGTCCGTGCAAGAGCAGGCCACATAACATGCAGTGTCCGTGCGAGAGCAGGCCACATAACATGCAGCTGTCCGTGCGAGAGCAAGCCACATAACATGCAGCTGTCCGTGCAAGAGCAGGCCACATAACATGCAGCTGTCCGTGCGAGAGCAAGCCACATAACATACAGCTGTGAGCAGGCCACATAACATGCAGCTGTCCGTGCGAGAGCAGGCCACATAACATGCAGCTGTCCGTGCAAGAGCAGGCCACATAACATGCAGCTGTCCGTGCGAGAGCAGGCCACATAACATGCAGCTGTCCGTGCGAGAGCAGGCCACATAACATGCAGCTGTCCGTGCGAGAGCAGGCCACATAACATACAGCTGTCCGTGCGAGAGCAGGCCACATAACATGCAGCTGTCCGTGCGAGAGCAGGCCACATAACATGCAGCTGTCCGTGCGAGAGCAGGCCACATAACATGCAGCTGTCCGTGCGAGAGCAGGTCACATAACATGCAGCTGTCCGTGCGAGAGCAGGCCACATAACATGCAGCTGTCCGTGCGAGAGCAGGCCACATAACATGCAACTGTCCGTGCGAGAGCAGGTCACATAACATGCAGCTGTCCGTGCGAGAGCAGGCCACATAACATGCAGCTGTCCGTGCGAGAGCAGGCCACATAACATGCAGCTGTCCGTGCGAGAGCAGGCCACATAACATGCAGCTGTCCGTGCGAGAGCAGGCCACATAACATACAGCTGTCCGTGCGAGAGCAGGCCACATAACATGCAGCCGTCCGTGCGAGAGCCATGGATTTCCAAATTTAGTCTACACAGTTGTAGCGATTGTCCCTGTGCTTTGTTGATAGTCATTACAAATGCGAGTCGCACCGGAGACCGCAGACGTTTGAATTCGAATGCATATCTGTCAGAATCATTGGGATGCGTGCAACAATACTTACATATTTGGGAAAACGTTGTGCATTAATTCGTCTGTGGTTGTTGTGTTTGTACAGAAGCTTGTTAGCAATGTGGCACATTGTGTGGATTCATCGAT
This sequence comes from Isoperla grammatica, assembly GCA_945910005.1. Lineage (NCBI taxonomy): Eukaryota > Metazoa > Arthropoda > Insecta > Plecoptera > Perlodidae > Isoperla > Isoperla grammatica. The sequence continues at coordinate 35,516,959 of OX246744.1, forward strand.
TGCCGTGTTCCCGTAGTCAATATCCAATAATTGTTTTGCTAAACGTTCAGCGGATGCATCATGTTGTAGTTGTGCACGAATAAATAGTCTTAAGTCTATTTCTTATTTCTGTATGTTTCGCCATAAAACTGTTGATTTGAGACATGCATGCATTTAATTCAAGAGCAGCTGTTGCAATAACCATTGAGTTTATCAGTGTAGCTAATACACTCACCGGTATAACTGGTAGAGTTTGTCGAACCAGACAATGCAACAAGTGCGCCACCGAAGAGCTGTTCATTTCCTTCAAATCATTCAGTGTACGATGAAGCGCTTGCAATGCTTTGTTGTGCGCCATAGTACATTCGTCCCGTGTGATGAGGTGACATGATTGGAGTACTTTACCCATTACAGAATGTTGTTGATATTGCATGTTGGTGTCTCGGGGGGGGTGGGGGGGGGGGGGGTGGGGGGGGGTACTCATTTAGTAACCTTCGTGTGCGCGCGCACAACCCACCAAAGTTTTGTGTATATAAGATTAGGTTGCGTTTTAATGTATTGTCTGATAACATAAGAATTGCTTGTTGATCATACTGCAATGCATACCCGGTGGTAATCGCACCAATGTGGGAAGGCAAGTAGTTCTGGATCGTCGTCCCTAACATCTGAGAGATCTGAATCTGATGACGAATATGTAGGGTTACCACTTATGCTGGGTTTACACACCGGAATAAGGTTTAAGGTTTAACATTTAATATTTTGTTCTAAGGAAAGCATTTTCCAAACTGATTTACTAGGATCGCTACCATTGGCCGGATTTATAAAAGCTCGTCTCTCATTGGCTGGGCTAAGAATTTTTGGGATAAGAGCTAACAAGTTGGAATAGTTTCAACTTTCGTCCTAGCCCTTAAATCTTAGGAAGATATGTGAACGCCATGATGCTACTGGCTTGATTCAACTTTGTTAAACCTTAGACCTTAAACCTTATTACGGTGTGTAAACCGGGCTTTACCAAACGTCCGGCGGCCTTTTCGCAATTATCATATTGTCCGGTTATTTCTCATTGTGTGTTCTTATAAACAAATAGTGACACCAAAGTAAGACCAGACCCCTCATCGTCTAAAGGTTAGAAACACATAGACTGTAACGATGAATACGTAGTATAACTATTGTTGAAATCCAGTGGTTTATCCAAGAGGGAGGGGGCCTATGTGACAACCCATCTCTAAAAAATTTTTTAGAAATTGTGACTTTTACCTTTAAAAGAAAACATTAATTTTTAAAATTTAAATAGTATAAATGAAATGCTCAATCAATGCAACATCGAATTTTCTATTACCGTTTGAACTAATTAATTAATTAGTAAATTAATATTATTAATTAAGCTGTTATTAATTAATTAATGATTCAACATTTTACGATGATACAAGTTTGCCCCGACTGGGGAACAAACATCTAGTTTATTCATATTATTGTATATTATTATATGTGGAGCCGGAGGATCCTGGTTCTATTCCCAGTCGGGGCGAACTCTTATTACAGTTATACCTTCATACACTACCAGTATCCATTACGATGGATTTAGCTTTAGAAATTCAATGTCATTTGACAGTATGCGTTCAATTCAAATTGAAAATTGGAAAAAAGAGATCAAATTGGAAAGGTTATGTTTTGTGTTCTTAACGGGCAAAATATAAATAAATCATACTATAAAGACTAATAACACTAACAAAATACTCAGAAATGTTTATCCATATTTATTTTCATACAACCATTGCGATAACAATAGCAAGTGATACACTTATTTTCGTGAATGAAACACAATTTTACAAATAAATTACATAACATTACTCACTCGTATTTAAAATACTCAATTTATACAGCTTAAATGTTAGAACATAGTAATAAAAGTACATATCTATTATTTGCGATATTTATTCCAAAACTTCTTAAGGGATCAGGGATACGTACGCAACCTACCTTAAACTGCTGCAATTTAAGGCTGGTCCACACAGATGTTTTAAGCATAAGATTTAAGATTTTAAGACGTTGTTGCCAAGAACAACAATGAAAACAATGTCTTAAAACTAAAACTTTGTGTGAACGCCAGTACGTGTTTCCTATGATCCAACTTTACGACTACGCGTTAAACCTTAAATCTTATGCTTAAAAAATCTGTGTGGACCATCCTTAACAAGTATTATCCCCATTTAAATAAATAAATGTACCACGTAAATTTTTTGTGTATCGTTATTATCAACGACGCTATTTCTTTAATTCTCGATATGGTGGATGTGATGTGTGTTTGTTCTGATTCAAAACGTAATGTACTTGTTGAATGTCATGCATTTCGTCTTTTAGTGGTGTTTCAGTCTATGTGTGGCACACCTCAAATAGTGCCTAATGCTTACAAGTGTATAACACGTACCTTACTATGGTATTGTGTTAGCACGGGCGCGTTTGTTGTGTGTTATTACAAAGTGCATTATTTATACCACTTTCCTAGATGACATTTGGGGTTTTACGTCCCATATTTTTGCAACGAGGCTAATATTACATTTCGTTGAAGCTAATCGAAAAAATGCATACAAAATGAAAAAACAATATTAATTGTTTTAACGACATAATCAAACACAAGCATGGAAGCTGGCGCTGTTTGCAAAGAAGAGTTATTGAATGGGCCCGGTGTTGTTAAATTGCGTGAAAATTGAGTAGGCCTACGTGGTGAAAACATGCAGCTGGTGCATACGACATTCTAATATAACTGTAAGCATTGAGCATTTCATGTCAGGTGCTGAAAAGTATTTTGTGTCCCGAAATTAATATTGAAGGTCAACAAAGTAAAAAATTATCGTTCCATGCCAGTGCTTCAACCCCTACATTGCGGTACGTTGAGGGGTGGGAGTAGATTTTAAAACACAGCGTCTTCTCCTCTCAAGTTGTTGACACTGCAACACACTCTCATAGTAGGACCAAAGTATTTGACAGGTCAATATTACATCTCGCTGTACCCAGTGGAATGATAAGTGGGCAAATGATGTAATGCCGCAACCACAATTGTCGGCATCGTAATCGGGATTGGGATCGCAATCGTACAATTTCTCATGATAAATCATATTACGATTCTTACGATTTCATCTTATTACGATTTTATTGAACAGCGCCGTAAGAATTATGCAAGTAAACATTTTCGCGATTCCCGAATTGCGATTGCAATACCGAAACGGACTTCGTCCACGCAGATAGGACACAAACGCACACGAAATGTAAAAGTAAGCTTACTCTTCAAAGTTTATCACATTGTGAACAAATTTTAAAATCTGCAAGCATACGAGTATAGACGGAAATTAACATTTAAAGAGTTTATTGGTGCCATATAAGACGTATGCCCTACGGTGGCTTACCACATAACACATCACAATAAAAACAAATTAACGTTTTACATTTATTTATATAAATGTGGATAATACTTGTTAATTGCAAAAGTTTAAGGTAGGTTGCGTACGTATCCCTTTAAGAGTTTTGGAATATTAATCGAAAATAATATGTACTTATATTATTATGTTATAACAATTAATCTGTTTAAATTGAGTTTTTTGGAAAACAAGTGAGTTATGTTATACAATTATTAATTTATTTGTAAAATTGTGTTTCATCCTCGAATAATAAGTGTATCACTTGCTATTGTTATCTCAATAGTTGCATGCAAATGAATGTGGATAAACATTCTGAGTATGTAGTTAGAGTCAGAGTTATTATTAGTCTTTATCGTATGATATATTTATATTTTGCCCCTTTTGAACTCAAAACATAACAATTCACGTTTCAATTTGAATTGAACACATGCTGTCAAATGACATTGGATTTTTAAAGCCAAAACCATCGTTATGGATACTGGATAGTATGAAGGTATAACTGTAATAAGAGTTCACCCCGACTGGGAATAGAACCAGGATCCTCCGGCTCTTCATAATATAATATATATATTAAAATTCGAATTTACTAGAGGTTTGTTCCCCGGTCGGGCAAACTTGTATTATCTTAACATTTTTAATAATTAATTAATAATAGCCTAATTAATAATAATTATTAAGTAATTAATTAATTGGTTCAAACGGTAATAGAAAATTTGATGTTGCATTGATCGGGAATTTCATTTATACAATTTTAGTAACGAGTATAGATTTAAAAGTAGCGTAATGGTGACAATACACTTATAACGTATTTTAGTATGTTAATTAAATTATAATTACTATCAAACTAATTGTGAAGTGATTGTGATTTTAGTATAACATTAAAGCTGTTACTGCTATGTACCACTTGCATGATTATCACGTTACTAGAATTGTTAGATTCGATGTATATTGAGATTTCAAATTTAATTACTGTGATTTATATTTTTTATTACTTTAATCAACCAAACGATTACACATTTCAAATTTTTTAATTAAATTAAATACTTACACACTTGATTTAACCCTGTGGTTTATTTGTGAAAATGTGATGCCAAACTCTTAAAATTAATATTTTATTATTTTGTAATTTAATATGCAAATTTAATCAACTTCGACACCTTTGATTTTTCTAGACTTTTACAATGTTAAATAGGATTTTTTTCTGAATCCAGTACAAAATGATCATTTCTGTTGCAATTTGTTCAAGGTCGAGACCCCATATGTCGTAGGTCTCCTAGTCTATGCATGAAATATTCACACATCCACGACATATTACCGTTATAGCTGGCGGCTTTTGGGTTCTCATCAGGGGGTTGAGTGTTACAAGTTGTCAGGTATTGTGAGAGCTGAGTGAACAGTGGCCGGAGTCTCCTCGCTACCGGGAGAATATAACTATGCGACAGGGGGCGGAACGAAATACAGTGAACACGGCCTAATTTGTGGTCTTGCATATTGCCAACCCTCAACCACATCTATCTATCTATCTCAGGACGACGTCATGCAAGTGACAATTATTGTTAATGCATTAATTTTAATCTCACTTTCTGATTCATTATTATCGACAATGACTAATGGCGACTATGGTGATGGCAGAAGCAGAAAAGAATAATCCGATAATAAGAGGTGGGGGCGAGAAGTTAAAGAAACGAGACTAGAAACAATACCAATGTAAAACAATGTCGTTTTACAAGTATAATATGTATAGTTGATAAGATTGTATTGCTTGTTCTGAGCGAAACTGTATGTCAATTGAAAGAAAAAAATGAATGACAATTCCCCCCCCCCCCCCCCCCCCCTTCCGGGATCAGAGCTGAAAAAGATAGGGATAAGTAGGACGTAAAGAGGATGAAAAGGGGAAGGGGGGGATTTCGTCTGGCTCCTCCCCCTCGACCTGTCCGGCCGGCTAGGGTGGCCCTATACCAGAAGCCGGCCGCCAGGATAGCTCTCAGGGTCCACTTGCCCACTTGACTTAGTACTCACCTTAGTACCTTAGTAGTTCACCTCGTACTTCAGTCAACTTTGTTATTATCAAAAAGGACAAAAAACATGTAATCACAGTTCTTCCAGACAGACCAGCCTAGGCCAGGCCAGGCTACAATTAATAACCCTTCAAGGTGAACAACCCAAGAGCATGTTAACGGGATGGCAAGAACGGGATTCGTTATGAAACAGGTGGTGCGAAGGAGAATGCAACAATGTCATTCGTGTCATGTACACTTTACTTGCCTAAGAGATTGTTTTAATGTTACATTTAAGGTATCAAAATTATTAATATAAAATGTAAATCCACAAGCATTGAAAACATTCACAATTGGGCCCAACTCAGATAGCTTAGTTGTAAAATCTACAATCTACATAGAAATTAATAATAATGCAAACACACACACTTCGTAAACACAGTTCAAAGAAAATAACATATGTTTTTAAAAAAGCATTGAAAGGTTTAAACATAAGTTGTAAAAGTAAAGTTACCAAAGTTGCACTCAAAAATAGGTTAACATATCACTAAGGCTAACTTAAAAACAATAAGAATAATGCAATACGTGCACTCGTGGTTAATCGTCCCAAGAATACATTGAATCTAGCAGGATGATTTCAGTTGAATGCATTCAATTTTTATTAACTGTCAGGATAAAGAAATATAGTAAATAATCTAAATTAACATTTCACATACTTAATGAGAACACAATAAGAACAATGCACCTGTGCAATACATGCACGCACACCTTGTCAACACAGTCTGCAGTTTACATTTCATCTAGATGAATGATTATACCAATATATACAAACAATTGAGGTGATTAGTTTGAAAGTAGTAAATAGTTGTTCAATGCGAGCCATGTTCAACAAGGGTATTAGTTGGCAGCTTGTCAGGCTGCTTAACTGATGAACACCCACCTCGGCCCGGACACAAAAAACAGAGCCAAGAACGTAACTGAACACTTACTTGTATACTTGGCCCAAGAACCTTACATATGCTTTCGTCACAGGCGAGGCACTCATAGCCAACCAGCGAACCACCCGAGACACAACGGCGCAAATACCGATCGCTGATTGGCTACGAACCTGTCGCCTGTGACGAAAGCATGTGTAAGGTAGTGTTGGGCATAGCTGGGTTCAGTATTTTCTCTGCACTCGTCGAGTGCAATGTGGTGTAACGGTATACAAGTTGAAAGCCAACCGCCCGGATCACACTTTCAAAATGGCCACCCGACACGTCAGATCGCCGTTTTGGAGAAACGGGTCAAGATATTTCACCTTCAAGCTCACACAGTTGGAAGATCGAAACATGTCTTCGACGCTCTCGATGTCAGAACAAACCTTCCTGTGGTAAGTATTGTGCATGTCTTCGATGAGAAGTGTCAGTTTGAACCTGAACGCGTGCCTGTCCTCGGGCGCGCCCACGTACCTGACGGCCGCCCGGAACGTGCGCCCCTCCCCGTCATACCCGCGATGTAGCGTGAACACTCTACCGTGCGCCGCGAGCACGTCCGTGAGCAAGAGTCCGCGCCGCTGCACAAACGTGCGTGGCAGGTCGGGCCACGTCCGGTCCGCGTGGGCCGAGAGGGCGTGGCCCAGCATCGCTTCGGGCCGGCCCCTCCAACCGCCGCACGCCAGGGGACAGTCGTAGTCGCGGCGGGGACAGACCGCTCCGTGTCTCCCCAGCTCACACGCGGGCATGCGCAGCAGGCATTCCGTGCACGATAGCCGAATGTCGTCACTAAGCCCCTCCGCAAGACGATTCCTCCCAGCGGAGAACTGTCCACGACACATCGGACAAACTGTGATACTGTCGTCAGACCGGCAAGCGTTACACAGGCTGTGCCCCTCGGTGCACAGGTGTATTGGTGCGCACATGACCTTGTAGCACACGGGACACTCCAGGGTTCTTATAATGCTCTGCTCCCAGTTCGTTATGTCTTCCTCCACCTTATCATCAATTCCTATCCCGCGCTGCGCAGAAGGTGCGACGATTGTCGTGACCAACAGTAGTGAATATGTTCCAGCAAAAGCCACCTGTTGAACTACCAGCCCCGGTGACTCCAGCAACTGAGTCGCCACCGAGAGGTTATTCTTCCCTTGACCCAGTTCACTACTTGTTCCTTTGCCACACATAAACACGTTTCCTGCCCGTGTCAACACCGCAGTGTTTTCATACCCAGCGATAACCTGGGAGACCGTCTGGTCCTCGAGGCCAATCATTCTAGTGGGGGTGGATCTCTTGGTTGTGTCACCGGTACCCAACTGGCCTTCAACATTACAACCCCAAGCCCAGGTCGTCCCATCGACTCCGAGGGCCACAGTGTGGTTGTCACCGCAGGACACGGCAGCCACGGCTGTTGACGGCACCGATACTCGTGTGAAGCTGGACACGCTATCCACTGCACCAAGCCCTAGTTGACCACTACGATTAGACCCAGCCATCAAGAGGACCCCAGAGGCCGAGACAAGAGCTGTATGCCCGCCGCCACACGATATGTCAACGATTTCCTCGGGGAGGTTGGCCACGCGAGTGAATGAGGTTAGCAGGTTTGTATGACCGAGGCCTAGTCGGCCCTCGATGTTGTTTCCACACACCCAGACATCACCGCCTGTTGCAAGCACCACCGTGTACCACCACCCAGCAGCAGCAGCTATCTTCGTTATGTGCGGCAGTCCGGCAACCAGGACGGGTGTGGGGGTGTCACGGCTGTGACCGAGGCCAAGCTGACCGTGGTCATTTCGCCCACACGAATACACCTCACCCTTGTCAGTGAGGAACAGGGTGTGTCTATCTCCACAAGCAGCCTGGGTTATACGAACAGTGCTGAGAGCGTCAACAAGCCTCGGCTCAGCGACCGAGCCTTCGTTCTTCATCCGTCCTGTGTCTTGTGTTACACAGAAGGTGTAGACGCGGCCAGACTCGCAGACAACTGCAGAGTGGTCTTCACCGCAAGACATCTGAACGACGGTTTCATCTTGGGAGAGCGACACAATGCTGGATCCAGCAGGCAGGCCTCCACCCAACACCAGGACACCAGGCTTGGTTATAACGAACCGAGCGTCATCGTTCTCAGCCATCCTGCAACCAAGCAACCAAGTGAGATGTTGGACACAGAAGGGGACAAGTTAGAGTGGTGGTGGGGGGGGGGGGGGGGATGATTCCCGGATAAATAACAAACTCAAATATCTTTATTAATTTATAACTTCATATTTCATCCACACATCGTTTCGAATAGCCATGTTGCAAAAATATAGGATTTAAAACCCAAATATCAACCAATCAAATTACATTTAAAAAACATTATTTTATTGTATTGCACTCGTGGGGCCTCGGTCCTGTTGGCAATAAAGATCTAATAATAATAAAAAAATAAAAAAACAATAATAATAATAATAATAAAAATAGTAATAATAATAATAATAATAATAATAATAATAATAATAATAATAATAATAATAATAATAATAATAATATATTAACCATTTGATTCATGATTTGAAAAATGAGATTTTAACAATTTATATTCATAAAGGAACCAGCAACTTGCAAATACTGTACATCGGGTTTTCAGGACAGAGCACATCTTCTCAGCTGTGCCGCACTTAAATCTGACATTGACGTCCTGCCAAATAACCTGAGCGCAGAGAAGGAAGCACATGTTTATTGGATAGCTAGGATGAAAAATGATTGAAAATTCAACTTTCGGCATAGGAGAAAAAAAATGTTCATTTAGGCTAAATCATTTCCTTCTAGTCCTTCATTTAACTGACACAATATTGAAAAATAGTCTCAATCATATGGGCAAAGGGTATCATAAATGGTTGGATTCACAGAACTTCAAGGAATAACGCCTTATATGATACTTTTGAAATCACTGACTCAACGAGGCGTCACGACGCTTTGAACTTGAACGACGCCTCTTTTTTTCGCTAGCGCATGCGACCATTAAAATCAGTATAACTCAAGACGATACAAACCAATCATGTTTATTCTTAGTATATTCGATTGACAAGACCTCATTTAGTAACAATAATGAAAATTATTTGTGGTTTGTTCGACAAAACAGTCTGTTTCAAATGTAAATAGACCTTGTTTTATAATTTATTTTAGAATCGCCTTACTTTCGATTGCTCTGAAATCTACAATTTAAATCATACACACGTTATATTCAACAGAAGTATAAATCAAACAATTATAAATCATATGGCTATCTTGAAATGTGTATAAAAAATTTTGTTTGTATTTTAGATCATGTTTTGTATTTTGACGTGCCGCGCATTGTGGATATGCTGCACCTACGGCCGCACCGCGTACACAAACATTAGAGCTACGTTTCGTCTCGTTTTTGAATACTGAGTATTTTATGACATTATAGAACATTTATGTTTGTATTGTTATTGATTATTGATTAAATTTGTATGTTGATAGTCTGTTTTTGTAAAAACAAAAAAAAAAAAAAAAAAAAACGATAATATATGTATAACACATTTCACATGTGCTGTAATCAATCAACAATCAATCAATCCTTCAATCAATCAATCAACAAATCAAACAATTATCTTTATTTAGCCTACGCTATTAGTCTACAGTATTAGTATACAGATTGCATATTTGTTTAACAAATTAGTATCACAATAAATATAAAAAATATATATAATAAATAAATATAATAAATAATAAATGTGTTGTAAAATACGAGCATCATCATCAATAACATACATTGTCTTTACTGAACATTATTTTTGAAACATAAGTTTCATGGAAATAGACTAGGAAAACGCTCTGTTTGACGCGTTGATAAGCGAGCGCGTCAATATCTACGAACTTTCTGGCGAAAAGTTTTCAATGCTAATACGAACAACAATTAACAACAATTCAAGAATGCGCATTGCAAAAATTGTTCTTATTTCCATAGCTATTATACTTCCCGACATTATCAGATGCAGTGCAATGTGCGTTGCTAAGAATTTTCGTGGTCATGTTTTCAACACGGTCCGCCACCGTTACTAGCACTTATTGACAGCAATAAAAATGTATTTTCTGCCTCTAATACGTATCGGATTGCGTTTACATTAGTATATTCGTGACCGGACAAAAATTTACTATAAGATAGCCACCTCACATTTTGCCGTTACTGCGTTTTAGAAAAATATTTTCGAGTATCTTTCGTGTAACTTTGCTAATACTTATCAGATCGCCATAACAATCACATATTCGTGACCGGAAAAATCTGTAAAAAAATCTGGCTATCTCACATTTTGCCGCCATTTTGTTTCAGAAAAATATTTTGCAGTTACTATGGTGTAACTTTGTAACTTTTCAAACGATTTTGCCTCAAAACTATACACCTTCAATCCACATCGAGGCTTGTGGATGGTCCAAATTTCAAGTTGATCGGACTTTCCGTTCGACCGCTATCGACGGACATAAAAACCAAACAAAAAAACAAACAAAAAAACAAACAAACAAACAAACAAAAAACAGAACGAAGTGCCATAAGAGTCAAGTAGAAACGCTCGCTTCGCTCGCTTAATTATTACTTATTATTATTAAACAGGTCACTTAGAATGTATTTGAAAGAAGTAGCCTATACCAGGGTCAACCTAAATCTGCGAAGATGATTTACTTATATACTATGATTAGTAATTGTTCTTGTATTGCACGTTTGGTCAGAATAATCATGTTGGTCGTTGTGTTATAATCGTAAAGATTGAATGTGCCTGGAAATAGAGGTTTAGTAAAAGCAACGTTTTAGTTAGTATTTTATTCGGTGTCCTCGTTTTCAGAATCGGTAGAATCCATGGGCTGAACATCAATGTTCTCGCCATCGTTCTCAACTCACCATTACTTTTCATTGGAATTTCTTCAAGTTTTAATTGTACACATGTCCGTACATCGGAGTCCATTCATAATACAAAGCAAAGAAGTCAGAAATCAGCTCCAGTACTGCAGTAGGTGCCGGCCGGTTCGCAGCTCATGCATTCAATCTCAATCGAGTCGCCAATATTTTTCCATCCATGAAGATCTTGTGGAGAATTGTTTTGATTGCATTTCAATTTTAAATGCTCGGACTCAGATACCTGCCTGGTAGTGGTAGTTTTCTTTAAATATGTGTTTTAGAAGTGCATGTTGGCATGTTGGAAGGTTTTGAGAGTCAATAAGTCGCTTCCTCGCCCAGAAGAGGGAATAGTTGACATCTGACAAGCTCAGGTGTTTAATGTTGTGGCCTCTGCAATTTTTCAGAATAAATGCAAGGTTCCAGCCGTCTGAGTTTTTAACCTCAATATCCTTTTAATGGAGAGCTCAAAATAAATATCAGTCACATTCCATGTCTATTCGCTTAGCGTCTCCAGAGTCTTGCAATCTTCAAAACAAATATCTTGAAACACCGTTGAATGTTGTAAATTGTAATAGAATATCTTACCTTTTGCACTAAACTCAAACCATCGATTTAATACCGATAGAGGTGGCTCAACGGTAAGACGGATACCCTAATTCAACAGGTCGCTGGTTCGATACCGGCCCCCGGCAATACTGACTGAAGGTTTTTCCGAGGTTTCCCTCAGTCACAAGATGAGTGCTAGGATTGAGTCATACTAACAGCCCTCGGAAATTCCATCCCAACTACTCCAAATACCGCAATACCTAGTTACTCACCTGATAAGGGACATGGATTGTCCCTACGCAGGTTTCCTACGAAACAAATATTATACTTACCACCAATTAGGTAGACCCTTTACCTATGCTGGTGAAAAGATCATATCACTGGTTTCCAGTACGTCCACAGCAGCAAAACTTTCATAAGGCTGTATTTTGATTTTTTATGTGGAGCTGCATCTAATGAAGCGAGAGCCCATGAAAGTGATTCTACCTCATGTATAGTTGCCTATTTGTAGCAACTAATGTGATATCTGAAAATAGCTCTCTGTCCGCTCGACGGATCAACATTTTCTCCTTGGTTTTAATAACAGTTTTTTCTTCTTTGTGCCATCAAAGGATTTTAGTTTCATTCCTGGTAGTGCAAGGATTCCTTGTGTTTGTTCTGTTTCAAATGACAGATACCTGCATTTGTGTTTTCTGCCTCCCTTTTCTTGTGCTTGTGGTAAATCGTTTGTAATGGATGAGAAATAATCAAGCCTTTCGTTTTGTTATACTAACTAGTAGTGATTTTTCGAATGGAATATTCCAGTTGGTCACCATTACTTCCACTGGGACCATAACAGATCCCCTAGTGTATAGGCCTACTTTATTCTAGCCAACGATATCGTGGTGCACCGTGCACAATGCCTTTGGAATTTTCTACAATCAGTGAACTATGTAAATAGGTGAAGAAACGTCTCCCTCACTTCTGAATTGAGAATGTACCACTCAACTATACATCTCTATTGCCTCTATCCCAACTAGGACACGATTTTGACTTGTCTGTCGATGTCCAATTTGGATCAAAGATGTTTGTATGCCAATTATATGGTGGCAAGAACATCAGAAGTCAACAGCCTTCGCTATTCCCTCTTCTGTTCGAGGAAGGGACTTATTGAATCTCAAAACCTTCCACCATGCCAACATACCCTTCTGAAACACTTAGAGCAACTATCATATAGGTATCTGGGTTCGAGCACTGGAATGAAATCTAAATATTCCTCTAGCAGATATTCCAGCAGATAATTGTAGATTTCAGAGCAATCGAAAGTAAGGCGATTCTAAAATAAATTATTACAAGGTATATTTACATTTGAAACAGACTGTTTTGTGGAACAAACCACAGATAATTTTCATTATTGTTACTAAATGAGGTCTTGCCAATAGAATATATTAAGAATAAACATGATTGGTTTGTATCGTCTTGAGTTATAGTGATTTTAATGTTCGCATGCGCTAGCGAAAAAAAGAGGCGTAGTTCATGTTCAAAGCGTCGTGACGCCTCATTGAGTCGGTGATTTCAAAAGTATCATAAAAGGCGTTATTTCCTGAAGTTCTGTGAATCCAACCATATATGATACTCTTTGCCCATATAATGGAGACTATTTTTCACGATAAATTAAATTCTAAGGCTACAAAAAACTCAGTATGTGTGATAACAAAGCTTGTATTTCACAATGCACAATGTTGATTGTTTAATCATTATTAATATTATTGCTATAATTATTTCTATTTTTATTATTATTATTATTATTATTATTATTATTATTATTATTATTATTATTATTATTATTTTTATTATTATTATTATTATTATTATTATTATTATTATTATTATTATTATTTTTTTTTTTTTTTTTTTTTTTTTTACCAAAACAGACTATCAAAATACAAATACAATCATCCTAAATGATTATCTGAAGTCCTCTTATGTTATAAAATACTCAGTGTTCAAAAATGAGACGAAACGTAGCTTTAATGTCGGTGTAAGCGGGGCGGGCGTAAGCGCGAGATACATACAATGCGCGGCACGCCATAATACAGAAAATTATGTAAAATACAAACAAAATTCTTTGTACACAATCCAAAATAGCCATATTATTTGCAATAATATGTTTCATATTATTGATGAATATTAAAAGTGTATGATTTAAACTGTAGATTTCAGAGCAATCGAAAGTCAGGTGTTTCTAAAATAAATTATAAAACAAGGTCTATTTGCCTTTGAAACAGACGGTTTTGCTAACAAAAACACTAATAATTGATAATGTTGTTACTAAATAAAGTCTTGTTAATAGAATACAACTACAATAAACATGGTATGTTCGTATTTTCTTTAGTTATAGTGATTTTAATGGTCGCATGCGCTACCAAAAAAAAGAGGCGTCGGTCAAGTTCAAAGCGTCGTGACGCCTCGTTGAGTCGGTGATTTCAAAAGTATCATAAAAGGCGTTATTTCCTGAAGTTCTGTGAATCCAACCATATATGATACCCTTTGCCCATATGATTGAGACTATTTTTCACGTTAAATGAAGGACTATTCATATAAATTAGAAAATACCAATTATTTAACAAGAGGGAATCACGTGAGAATTGCAAACTACAACTAACTGATGGAGACGGGGGTGGGAGGAGTGAGTGACCAGCGCAGCCACTAGCCAACGTTGTGGCGGGCTTCCACACTCACACACGCATTTCATGAAACCATCTATTTTCTAATATTTTAATATCGAGACTGCCACAAATAACTATGGATATTATGCAGAGATAGAGATGAAAAATTACCAATGAGAATTTTTCATTATTTTATTAATCAAAAATCCAAAACACTCCCTGAAGCAATTTTCACATCTTACGGAGACATACTTCATTTTTAAATATAATGTTAATTATTTATTTGCAATGCACTGATGCTTTGCAGTTTTGTGACGTTAAACAACTGATGCAATCACAATTTTAAAATGATCATTCTGATGAACAGTTTGTCTATATACTAGCCCCAAAGAAAGTATTTGCATACCGATCTCAGATCATTATCTACGGCCCCTTTATTACGCGCTGATTGAAGGAACATCTAAAGAACTCGGGCGTTCTTTCACACATTCCTAGAACACATTCAACACATACATATAGTGGACCCAAGATTACTTTACACCTGCTTTCGTCACATCCGGGGCAGTCGTAGCCAACCACCGAACCGCCTGAGACACATCTGGGCCAATACCGATCGCTAATTAGCTACGAACCAGTCGCCTGTGACGAAAGCATGTGTAAGGTAGTCTTGGGACAACTATACATCCATACACACACACACTACTATGCAGTAAGCTATTCATAGCTACGACAAGGTCTTCACGCCCCCTCCCAAACACCCTGCGCACCAGACAAACCACATGCTAACTGACGGGCTAGCCTGCCGCTGTTACGGGCACCGACCATTCTGTTATCTACCAGTCTTTGTTGCTACACTTAGTGAACTATGCAGTAAGCTATTCATAGCTACGACAAGGTCTTCATGCCCCCTCCCAAACACCCTGCGCACCAGACAAACCACATGCTAACTGACGGGCTAGCCTGCCGCTGTTACGGGCACCGACCATTCTGTTATCTACTAGTCTTTGTTGCTACACTTAGTGTACTATGCAGTAAGCTATTCATAGCTACGACAAGGTCTTCACGCCCCCTCCCAAACAACCTGCAAACCAGACAAACCAGATGCTAACTGACGAGCTATCCTGCCGCTTTTACGAGCACCGACCATTCTCTTATCACCAGTCTTTGTTGCTACACTTAGAGTACTATGCAGTAAGCTATTGATAGCTACGACAAGGTCTTCACGCCCCCTCCCAAACACCCTGCGCACCAGACAAACCACATGCTAACTGACAGGCTAGCCTGCCGCTGTTACGGGCACCGACCATCCTGTTATCTACCAGTCTTTGTTGCTACACTTAGTGTACTATGCAGTAAGCTATTCATAGCTACGACAAGGTCTTCACGCCCCCTCCCAAACACCCTGCGCACCAGACAAACCACATGCTAACTGACAGGCTAGCCTGCCGCTGTTACGGGCACCGACCATTCTGTTATCTACCAGTCTTTGTTGCTACACTTAGTGAACTATGCAGTAAGCTATTCATAGCTACGACAAGGTCTTCACGCCCCCTCCCAAACACCCTGCGCACCAGACAAACCACATGCTAACTGACGGGCTAGCCTGCCGCAGTTACGGGCACCGACCATTCTGTTATCTACCAGTCTTTGTTGCTACACTTAGTGTACTATGCAGTAAGCTATTCATAGCTACGACAAGGTCTTCACGCCCCCTCCCAAACCACCTGCAAACCAGACAAACCAGATGCTAACTGACGAGCTATCCTGCCGCTTTTACGAGCACCGACCATTCTCTTATCACCAGTCTTTGTTGCTACACTTAGAGTACTATGCAGTAAGCTATTGATAGCTACGACAAGGTCTTCACGCCCCCTCCCAAACACCCTGCGCACCAGACAAACCACATGCTAACTGACAGGCTAGCCTGCCGCTGTTACGGGCACCGACCATCCTGTTATCTACCAGTCTTTGTTGCTACACTTAGTGTACTATGCAGTAAGCTATTCAAACTACGACAAGGTCTTCACGCCCCCTCCCAAACAACCTGCAAACCAGACAAACCAGATGCTAACTGACGAGCTATCCTGCCGCTTTTACGAGCACCGACCATTCTCTTATCACCAGTCTTTGTTGCTACACTTAGAGTACTATGCAGTAAGCTATTGATAGCTACGACAAGGTCTTCACGCCCCCTCCCAAACACCCTGCGAACCAGACGAACCACATGCTAACTGACGGGCTAGCCTGCCGCTGTTACGGGCACCGACCATTCAGTTATCTACCAGTCTTTGTTGCTACACTCAGTGTACTATGCAGTTAGCTATTCATAGCTACGACAAGGTCTTCACGCCCCCTCCCAAACACCCTACGCACCAGACAAACCACATGCTAACTGACAGGCTAGCCTGCCGCTGTTACGGGCACCGACCATCCTGTTATCTACCAGTCTTTGTTGCTTCACTTAGTGTACTATGCAGTAAGCTATTCATAGCTACGACAAGGTCTTCAAACCCCCTCCCAAACACCCTACGCACCGGACAAACCACATGCTAACTGACAGGCTAGCCTGCCGCTGTTACGGGCACCGACCATCCTGTTATCTACCAGTCTTTGTTGCTACACTCAGTGTACTATGCAGTTAGCTATTCATAGCTACGACAAGGTCTTCACGCCCCCTCCCAAACACCCTACGCACCAGACAAACCACATGCTAACTGACAGGCTAGCCTGCCGCTGTTACGGGCACCGACCATCCTGTTATCTACCAGTCTTTGTTGCTTCACTTAGTGTACTATGCAGTAAGCTATTCATAGCTACGACAAGGTCTTCACACCCTCTCCCAAACACCCTGCGAACCAGACAAACCACATGCTAACTGACGGGCTAGCCTGCCGCTGTTACGGGCACCTACCATTCAGTTATCTACCAGTCTTTGTTGCTACACTCAGTGTACTATGCAGTAAGCTATTCATAGCTACGACAAGGTCTTCACGCCCCCTCCCAAACACCCTGCGAACGAGACAAACCACAAGCTAACTGACGGGCTAGCCTGCCGCTGTTACGGGCACACACCATTCAGTTATCTACCAGTCTTTGTTGCTACACTCAGTGTAGTATGCAGTAAGCTGTTCATAGCTACGAGAAGGTCTTCACGCCCTCCTCCCAAACACCCTGTGCACCAGACAAACCACATGCTAACTGACGGGCTAGCCTGCCGGTGTTACGGGCACACACCATTCAGTTATCTACCAGTCTTTGTTGCTACACTCAGTGTACTATGCAGTAAGCTATTCATAGCTACGACAAGGTCTTCACGCCCCCTCCCAAACACCCTGCGAACGAGACAAACCACATGCTAACTGACGGGCTAGCCTGCCGCTGTTACGGGCACACACCATTCAGTTATCTACCAGTCTTTTTTGCTACACTCAGTGTAGTATGCAGTAAGCTGTTCATAGCTACGAGAAGGTCTTCACGCCCCCTCCCAAACACCCTGCGCACCAGACAAACCACATGCTAACTGACGATCTATCCGGCCGCTGTTACGGGCACCGACCATTCTGTTATCTACCAGTCTTTGTTGCTACACTTAGTGTACTATGCAGTAAGCTATTCATAGCTACGACAAGGTCTTCACGCCCCCTCCCAAACACCCTGCGAACCAGACAAACCACATGCTAACTGACGGGCTAGCCTGCCGCTGTTACGGGCACCGACCATCCTGTTATCTACCAGTCTTTGTTGCTACACTTAGTGTACTATGCAGTAAGCTATTCATAGCTACAACAAGGTCTTCACGCCCCCTCCCTAACACCTTGCGCACCAGACAAACCACATGCTAACTGACGGGCTAGCCTGCCGCTGTTACGGGCACCGACCATTCTGTTATCTACCAGTCTTTGTTGCTACACTTAGTGTACTATGCAGTAAGCTATTCATAGCTACGACAAGGTCTTCACGCACCCTCCTAAACACTGTCACACTCCGATCCTGGCTAAGTACGATGGGAGGTGGCAAGTGTAAATACACGGATGTAAATTACATAAACACTTTGATGTAGATAAAGTACTGGTTTTAATTAAGAATAACCATTAATACACAGCAAGAACGAAACGGCACAAATCACGTAGACCTGATTCCCTTGACTCCGTAGATCCAATCCTATTGTTGTCACACTCTCATCCAGGTAAATACACGAATGTAAATTAACAGAAACACTTTGTAGTAGAAAGATTACTGGTTTTAATTATGAATCAACACTTATTTACTGCAAAAACGAAAAGCAAAAATCACAAGGCTCCTATCCTCTTGGAATCCGTAGATCCACTCCCCTTCCCCTAGCAACCAATCTCCATCCCAAATAACACAAACCAAACATCTTTTCACATACACTGCCCTCTTGATCTCAACAGTATAACGAACCCACACAAACCAAAGATCTTTTAAAAGCACACTGCCCTCTAGATGTGAACAGTAAAACAATGCATCAAGAGGGCCTGTGAGACAGCACAACACCCTGCGCACCAGACAAACCACATGCTAACTGACGGGCTAGCCTGCCGCTGTTACGGGCGCCAACCATTCTGTTATCTACCAGTCTTTGTTGCTACACTTAGTGTACTATGCAGTAAGCTATTCATAGCTATGACAAGGTCTTCACGCACCCTCCCAAACACCCTGCGCACCAGACAAACCACATGCTTACTGACGGGCTAGCCTGCCGCTGTTACGGGCACCAACCATTCTGTTATCTACCAGTCTTTGTTGCTACACTTAGTGTACTATGCAGTAAGCTATTCATAGCTATGACAAGGTCTTAACGCCCCCTCCCAAACACCCTGCGCACCAGACAAACCACATGCTAACTGACGGGCTAGCCTGCTGCTGTTACGGGCGCCAACCATTCTGTTATCTACCAGTCTTTGTTGCTACACTTAGGCCCGGTTTCACCAACCTTTCATAATCTCCAGATTACTTGAGGGGAAGATTATTATAACCCTCAGTTTAAACTGTAGATTAAAAGTAGCGCGTTTCACCAAGGCTTCGTACGAAATAAATAACTAATCTGAAGTTTGACGGAAACAGCCGAACGAGATGAGCTGTGATTGGTCAATTGAAATAAACGCCTTATATATTCTCGTTCCAACATCAAACTCATGAAATAAATATTACAGGCGGTGTAGTTTATGCTGCGACTGTCAGTTAAGTTTTGTTTGAGGTTATGATCATGTCAACACTCGACCAACATGAAGAAGAAAACGAAAAGGGGAGCGAACTACGGAGAAGAGGAGAAAATGCGGCTACTAAATATAGTGGCAAAATACGCAAGTATTATAGAAAATAAAAAGACGGACCAAGTCATATGGAAAGAGAAGGAAAGGGCGTGGGAGCTTGTGGCAATTGATTTCAATGCCACAGGTGGAAATTGCAGAACCACGAGTTCCCTTAGAACTTGTTATGAAAACATACAACAACAGACAAGAAAGACTGCTGCGGACAACAAGGTGGCCATCTTCAAGACAGGTAAGTTAATCACATCATAGTGTAGGGTATGCATACTGTAATGTTTATGGTCAGTCTAGGATGGTTGCTAGGCTCCTAGCCCAACGGCCTAGGTAGGCCTAGGCCTAGTCTGGGCAATGCCCTTTGTTATTATTAATGCTCATGGCTAGGCCGTAAGCTTAATGTCACACAATAGGCCTAGGCCTAGCAAGGCGTAAATAGGGTCTAGGCCTAGGCCTACGTTAGCCCACGCCTACATTAGTTGTCTGCATAACCCTAACTGGGTAGGCCACTCGAGCTAGGGCCTAGGGTTCTCTGTGTATCTAGGCCTACATAAACTGTTTTCTTGATGTAGGCCTAGAGCTAGGGCCTACGCCAACTGGTGGCATAAAATAGCCTAGGTTAGCTTGAGAAGGCTCTAATCACCCTTACCGTAAAACAGCATGTACATAATTTTCTTTCATAAATACTAAATAGGCTAGCCACAGCGACTAGACCAGTGTCTGCTAAAACGTAAGCCTAGAATGAACTAGACAGAATAGCTTTCCACTGCATGCCTGCTTGAATGTTATTGTAGTTGTGGTTAAAATGTTTGGGTGATCACATGGAACCAATTTGACATATTAACTTTGTTTTCAGGTGAAGGTAATGCAATCCTGAAATTCGACCCCTACCACGACAAGATAGTGTCAATGACACCAGGGACAGTGATGCCTCTGCAATGCTCCAATGACAGTGACTCTGGCTACAATAATTTGATAGGTAATGTAATGCTCATAATCAATCAGTACCCGTCCCTATTTATGCCTACAGCAAGGAGTACATTTAATAAATGGACTGAAACTAGACTTCATTTTAGTGAAAATGAAGATAAAGTTCACTAGCCAACCCCAGTCCATTTATAATAAATGTTTAAGTTAAAGTTTTAAGTTTAAGGCTAGTGCAGTAGCGACACCAGGCTGTGAACTAGTTCTAGCTTCCTAGGTGATTATCATAAAAAGTTAAGTTAGGGTATAGGATACTCTGGACCCAGTATGCTTGATGAAGCTAGTCAATGATGTCAATTATGAAGTGGGCGGATCCCGCTATAGGCCTAGTCTTGGGCACCGGGTCTATCGAAGCTGACTTGTCATACCTGATTTTCACCCATTCTAGCCTTCTATACCTGTCACATTCCTCTTGCATTTTTAAATTAATAAGCGTGTTTATTGTCCTTCTTTGTAAATCAATTTTATAACTAAATACGAAAGACAATTAAATTAATAAATAAAATAAAGAGGGAGCAAAGTAAGTTACTTACTGCATTTATAGGCCACAAAGTGAATTTTCAATGGACCACGACAAAGATGGCACGACAAAGTGAGGAAGGATGTGGAAATGCGAGGAGGGGACTGGAATGTAGTTGAGGAGGAAGAGTGGTGGCAGGATAGAAGAAGATGGAGAGGCTTATCTTCAATGACGACCCAACGCAGAGTTGGATGTGGCAACAGATGATGATGATCATTGACTCATTGTTGGTTAAATCGTGTATTAATTACTTCTGTTTTGTTTTAGCCACTGCTCTCGAGTCTTCTGAACCTCTTCGCACCACCTGTGTCCATTCCGTCACCACCTGTGTACATTCCGTCACCACCTATACCGACCGATTCCATCCAACACATCATCAGCACCAACTAACGAAACTCCCATCACGACTGTGACAAAATCAGTGTAACGAAGGCGGCCTCTGATGCAGAAGCCTCCAACCACCGAAGTCACACAAAAATTCGAAACATTGGCAGAAGCTAAACTTGAGCTGGTGACTGCCCAACTTCAGCAGCTACAAGATGAAGCAGAAGTGAGAAATGCAAGAAAAGAGACGAAGAAAAAGTTTGAAGAAGCAGAAGAAGCCCGTCATAGTGCCATATTTCAAATAGATTTAAAAATAAAACAGACAATTTTAGAACAGGAAACCATAAAGTTACAATTGTTGAAAAGAGAGTTAGGTCACTCATAATGTTGAATTTAATTCTTAATATGGGCCATAACAGGTTAGGTAATAGGTATGTTTGATAGTACTGTAGTAACTGATATGTAACAACCTACTGTTGTAAGCAAAATAATACAGTACTCTCACTTTAATTTCAAAAACAATTTTCAAGGGACCATAAAAACTCCAATTTTAATTACAAAATTTTGAATTAAAAGAACTTTAACTTCACCATACCCAAATCTTCTGCTGGGACTCTTTATCAATAAATTGAACCCTACCGTGATTTTTCTCCGGTTATTATTATTATTATTTTACTGTTGCAATACATACAAACTCATTCAAAACCGGCATTAACATGTTGTACGGACATAAATGTCAAGTATTATCATTTATTATTATTATTTTTCTAGTTTGATATTATAGTTACAATTTGAATTAATTGCAATACATTATGTTGCATATGTTAAAAACAAATGCTGTATTGAATTCACATCATTATTATTATTATTATTATTATTATTAAGCGGGCATCCGTGTTGCACTCATTTTAATACATTCATGAACATCAGTAAAACAAACATGATAAAACTTAATCACATTTTTTTGTGGATCGGTTTTTTATTACATATTATGTATACATCAGTTTTATTTTTTTAGCATTACTACTACTTTTATTGATAATGATTTTTACTTTTTAAATATTGTATGCCCTGTGTGCAATTTTTACATTGATTATTCAACAAAATAAATAGATTCAATTACTATTACAATTTACAATGTACATTTCATTATTTAGCCTAATCTAGATCTGCAATGTCCATCTTCAGATCTCGGAAATTGGAATGCAATTTTTACATTGATTATTCAACAAAATAAATAGATTCAATTACTATTACAATTTACAATGTACATTTCATTATTTAGCCTAATCTAGATCTGCAATGTCCATCTTCAGATCTCGGAAATTGGAATGTTTACTCCCGTTCCACAATACTGTAATGAAGCAAAAAACAAAAGCATTAGACAATGTAGGCTTGCAGTATAGCAGACATCCTAAAATGTGTAATGGGGAACTATCCTCATTCGCACAATCCTTCCACAGTCCCAATTATCCCACCACCCAATAAGCTGACAAGGGTATTGTTTAACCCTACACTTGCCTCCTAAGTCTGAACTGGTAATGTTGTATTCGATTATAAATAATACAATTATAATTGGGGGAAATGGTTGGAAGCATACATACACATAATAATAATAATTTTTCTAGGAATCCCTGTTATAGGGTGCACACCAGCTTTACCTGATGTGCCCCTCTTCAGGTGACTAACTAGGTTATTAGGGTGTTTGGATAGTTGGGAGGAATGTCCAAGGGCTGATAGTATGACTCAGTCCCAGCATTCGCCTTTACGACTGAGGAAAACCTCGGGAAAAACCTTCAGTCAGGACTGCCGGTGGCCGGAATCGAACCGGCGACCTCCCGAATTAGAGTCTCGCGTCTTACCGCATAGCCACCTTTATCAGTATATACATACACATGACCTGCTACTGATGTATATGATCAGTCAGCAGTGCTAAATTTATCGCGACCCATTCAAGTTACTGAGTGGGTAGACTCTAAATGTGAATTTATTTATTTATTTTATTTAACCCTGGGTCTCCTGCATTGGAAGGAGGAACAAACACACTAAACCAACATCGTACCTGTTAGAGTAAGAATTATTCACTATATTTGTAATTACAACGTGTGAATACACTCCGTAAATAGTTACCTGGTGACTGCACCTTGACGTGAGTGCAATCCATAGCCCCAACAACTCGGGGGAAGCGGTGGACCTCATAAAATTCCCTCTGTATAGTTTTAAGTTCATCTTCTTCCGATGGAAAACTGACATACATCGGTCGCAAAGCAGCAATAGACTCCGTTACACGCCGAACTACTCTGCATGCAGTTGGTTTCGATACTCCAATTAAATCTCCAGCAGAAATTAAGTGACACTCAGTTGCAAAGAATCTGAGTGTCAGTAGAAGCTGATTTATTGGGGATAGTGACTTGTTCCTACAAAAGATAATAATTACACATTGAGGCTAGGCATATATACAATATACAGCAGAGCTACATCTTGCTAGGCCTAGGTTTTCTAGTGGTGTAGGGTGGGGCTGGGGCTAGGCATGCAAAATGTAGGCATAGTCTATGCATTGGGTTTGAAGTAGAAACCCTGTGTAGTGTAGCACAGGTCTAGTAAGCTCCAGGACACAATCTAGGCACATTTATTGACAAAGAAGCTTCGTCTTGGTGGGTCCTAGGCTAGCTAGGCCAATGCTACAATGACATTAGCTAGGTGTACTTTTCACCTTTGGGCCTGGGTATCTCTGACAAATAGTGCTAAATGTGGAGCGCTAGGGCCCAGGCTTAACATTTCCACCACTAAACATACAGGCTAGCCTAGTCACTCACCTGTCATGATGAAACTCAAGAGGGGCTTTAATGTGGTTTAGCAACATGCCAACAGACTGTTTTGAAAGATGTATCAAATAAATCGTTTCTTTCTTGGTTGGCCGTCGTGCACGCCGTTGTATAAAGTCTTTAGTCTCTTCATCATCATCGGAAGAAATAGACGAATCCGGAATCACTACTCAAATATCCACACACGCGCGTATAAACAATAACACTGGGCAAACATAACCTCACAAACAAAACATACGCCAGCGGATCCTGTACGCGAGCGCCATTTTTGTTTTTAAACTACAGTTCAAATAGATAATCGGGACCTCAGGTGGCGGCTAACTTGGGTGGCGGTTAAACTTCAGATTAGTGTTGGTGAAACACTGTCCATGATATGACCTTTAGTTTAAATCGGTAAACTTCAGATTAAAGTTTGGTGAAACCGGGCCTTAGTGTACTATGCAGTAAGCTATTCATAGCTATGACAAGGTCTTAACGCCCCCTCCCAAACACCCTGCGCACCAGACAAACCACATGCTAACTGACGGGCTAGTCTGCCGCTGTTACGGGCACCGACCATTCTGTTATCTACCAGTCTTTGTTGCTACACTTAGGTTGGAATTCATAGTCGGCCCCTACACCTAGGGGCTCCCAATGTTGCTATGGATTTGTTTTGTTTATGGGAAACAACATGGAAACAACTGTTACCTTAGTAACAATGGGCGCCCCTAGGTGTAGGGGCTGACTATGAATTCCAACCTTAGTGTAAATGCAGTTAAGCTATTCATAGCTACGACAAGGTCTTCACACCCCCTCCCAAACACCCTGCGCAACAGACAAACCACATGCTAACTGACGGGCTAGCCTGCCGCTGTTACGGGCACCGACCATTCTGTTATCTACCAGTCTTTGTTGCTACACTTAGTGTACTATGCAGTAAGCTATTCATAGCTACGGCAAGGTCTTCACGCACCCTCCCAAACACCCTGCGCACCGGACAAACCACATGCTAACTGACGGGCTAGCCTGCCGCTGTTACGGGCACCGACCATTCTGTTATCTACCAGTCTTTGTTGCTACACTTAGTGTACTATGCAGTAAGCTATTCATAGCTACGACAAGGTCTTCACGCACCCTCCCAAACACCCTGCGCACCAGACAAACCACATGCTAACTGACAGGCTAGCCTGCCGCTGTTACGGGCACCGACCATTCAGTTATCTACCAGTCTTTGTTGCTACACTTAGTGTACTATGCAGTAAGCTATTCATAGCTACGGCAAGGTCTTCACGCCCCCTCCCAAACACCCTGCGCACCAGACAAACCACATGCTAACTGACGGGCTAGCCTGCCACTGTTATGGGCACCGACCACTCTGTTATCTACCAGTCTTTGTTGCTACACTCAGTGTACTATGCAGTAAGCTATTCATAGCTACGACAAGGTCTTCACGCCCCCTCCCAAACACCCTGCGCACCAGACAAACCACATGCTAACTGACGGGCTAGCCTGCCACTGTTACGGGCACCGACCATTCTGTTATCTACCAGTCTTTGGTGCTACACTTAGGGCCGGTATTTCAATGTCTAGTTAAAGTGTCAAGTAAATTTAACTGTCAGGTAAGCCCAGTATGGTGTATTTCTATTGGCCGTTGTAATGGTGAAAACATTTTAACTGAAAAGTCGATTTTAACTGGACATTGAAATACCAGCCTTTAGTGTACTATGCAGTAAGCTATTCATAGCTGCGACAAGGTCTTCACGCCCCCTCCCAAACACCCTGCGCACCAGACAAACCACATGCTAACTGACGGGCTAGCCTGCCGCTGTTACGGGCACCGACCATTCTGTTACCTACCAGTCTTTGTTGCTACACTTAGTGTACTATGCAGTAAGCTATTCATAGCTACGACAAGGTCTTCACGCCCCCTCCCAAACACCCTGAGCACCAGACAAACCACATGCTAACTGACGGGCTAGCCTGCCGCTGTTACGGGCACCGACCATTCTGTTATCTAACAGTCTTTGTTGCTACACTCAGTGTACTATGCAGTAAGCTATTCATAGCTACGACAAGGTCTTCACGCCCCCTCCCAAACACCCTGAGCACCAGACAAACCACATGCTAACTGACGGGCTAGCCTGCCGCTGTTACGGGCACCGACCATTCTGTTATCTACCAGTCTTTGTTGCTACACTTAGTGTACTATGCAATAAGCTATTCATAGCAACGACAAGGTCTTCACCCCCCCTCCCAAACACCCTGCGCACCAGACAAACCACATGCTAACTGACGGGCTAGCCTGCCGCTGTTACGGGCACCGACCATTCTGTTATCTAGCGGTCTTTGTTGCTACACTCAGTGTAGTATGCAGTAATCTATTCATAGCTATGACAAGGTCTTCACGCCCCCTCCCAAACACCCTGCGCACCAGTCAAACCACATGCTAACTGACAGGCTAACCTGCCGCTGTTACGGGCGCCAACCATTCTGTTATCTACCGGTCTTTGTTGCTACACTTAGTGTACTATGCACTAAGCTGTTCATAGCTACGACAAGGTCTTCACACCCCCTCCCAAACACCCTGCGCACCAGACAAACCACATGCTAACTGATGGGCTAGCCTGCCGCTGTTACGTAATAAAAAATAAAAAAGTTCAACTAATGAGCGAACAGCGAACTTAGTGAAGCTCTGCTTAACTAGCACTTATTTTACATTCCAAGGTGAATATTACGAACAGAGGGAGGGAACACCAATGGGTTCTTGTGTATCTCCTGTTATTGCGAATCTTTTTATGGAGAGTTTTGAAAACAAGGCCTTAGAGACAGCCACACACAAACCCAGAGTCTGGCTTAGGTACGTGGACGATGTTTTTGCGATCCGGCCTCACGGGAAGGTACGTTTACAGAGGTTTTTGGAACATCTCAACAGCTGCAACTCTAGTATACAATTTACCATAGAGATCAAATGTAATGGTAGATTACCTTTTCTGGACGTACTTGTTTCGAGGAAAGAAGATGGGGCTTTAGGCAACGCAGTTTACCGCAAACAAACTCAAACTGGTTTGCTATTGAGAGCGGAATCTCACCACCCACCATCCCAGAAATAGTCTGTAATTAACTCCTTGGTTACCAGAGCAGTGAGGGTGTCTGACCAAGAAAGCTTGCCGACGGAAAGAAGTTTGTTGACTAATATCCTTTGTGAGAATGGATATAAAAGAAAGACTGTCACTAAAGTTTTTAACCGTCTAATTCATACCAACAGGCAAAACACAGAACGGGAAAAACCTGGAACTAACAGCCAATCTACTGCTTATCTGCCTTATGTTGAAAAAACAACGGATCGTATTGCCCGCTTACTTGCACAGTTTAATGTTAAAACGGTTTTAAAACCCATAAACAAAATACAAAGCTTGTTCCGTTCAGTAAAGGACCCTGTGCCACCCCTTGAGTCTTCGGGTGTTTATCAGATACCGTGCAGGTGTGGGGCTGTTTACATTGGTCAGACTGGGAGAGCAGTGACTAAAAGGATTAGAGACTACAAGGGTAACTGCAAGCGTGGTGAAGTTCATTTGTCAGCTCTGGCCAAACACACGGTGGATAACCTAAACAACGCGGAACATGGTATTGATTTTGATAGTAGCCAACTCCTCAAACATGAAACACGACTGATGTCATGACTAATTAGAGAAGCTATCTAGGTGCGTAAAAACAGTGCCAATTTGAACGCGGATGATGAACGAAGTCTCTACAAATTAAGTGATGCGTGGGGACCGTTAATTGACAAAAAATGCCCCACTCGTGTTTTTGCTGGCTCAAAAAACTCAAAAAACTCTATAACATTAGTTCAGACGACGCCGGAAACTGAATTTCGCGCGGATACACGACGAGTGATGACGCGTTCGAGAGCGAAGCTCGAACAAGGAACTACCGACAAGTAACAACATGGGGTGACATCGGCGCGCGCAGTTTCACTATCAGCGAGCGCGGGAGACATCAGTTGAGAGTTCGACGCCCTGCGGATAGAATCCATAAGGTTCCTAAAACGTCGGCACAGTATGGAGGTAGGACGTGGCGGAATAACCCGCAATTATTTTCATTTTATTGATATATATATATATATATATATATATATATATATATATATATATCTTGTTAAAATTATAAATTCAACGGGTTGTTAAGTCACGTTTATTGCACTAACTTGTCATATTGGTCGACGTTTCTGAGCAACGTAAGTGCTCTGTCCTCAGGACACTATGTCACTGTCACTATGTCATGTCGTAGATATACATATACGAATCGTATATACGTATATGTATATATATTTAGCCTTGTACAGTGGTTCCCAACCGGTGGTTCGCAGACCGGCGCCAGTCCGCACAGTGCCTGCTACCTATGTAGCCTAACTATGATTATATTTTAGAAACATGTACAAATTCCAAAAATTAGTTCTACACATTATTGGACGCGTACTCTGGCAAAATGATATTTTCTAAGGAGGGGACACTTGCTAAGAATTCAATCAATACCGACTATACAAACACCCACTTATACCGACACAGACAGTTGAGAGCATTGATAGCAAGGAACGACCCGAGACTAGAAACAACCATGAATATAAACGCGCAATCCTAAGTTAAATTATCAGTAAAACATCATAATAATTAACACAAACAAAGTTTTTACAATCCAAAATTAGTAATTTATTAATAGGCCTATATTATTAACGGTGATTTAATGATGTTTTCTGTGTTCACATTCTTCCAGTTGCCCCTTCCCTTCGTCTGCCTTATTTGCTCAGATCACTGTGGATGCTGTTTTGGGGTATAAGTACACCGGAAATATGTTTGCCTCCGGTGTCTGGGGCTACACACCAGACCCCTTGTAGCACGCCGGTCCTTACGCATAAATGTATCATATTGCCGGTCCGTGAGGTGATAAAGGTTGGGAACCACTGGCCTAGTATAGTAGTCGTACAGCAACTACGGGAACGCTTTCGTCATCAATCAGTGACGTGTTTACAGTCTCGGCCAACCCGAGCAGCTATTTGAATTAGCCGGGGGTTAAGGTGGTTGGCTGCCGCTCACCCACCCGTGACGGAAGCATTACCGAAGTTGTTGTACGACAACTATATACATATGTTGTGTAGATGTAGTGTTTATCACAACACAAGTAAAACCTGTTGACTCTAATTTCCCATGAATGATTTTAAATAAAGCTTAGCCTACGCTAAAAAGCGATTTACTACAACGATCGTCGGGGGTGGTTTTGTGTACATACACGTCATCGTATAATAAAACAAAATGAACATCTTTTATGGGGGCAGTGTTGAGCAAGGTAGATAACGATAAGATAATCACATGAAACAGTCACCTAGGCCCTAGATAAAGACAATACTATCAATGAAATAGAAAATTATCTAGACATACAGACACCCATGTTATCTAGATGATTTCAGATAACCAGATCACTATAGAGTAATTGCATTGATCGAAGTGTTGTGAACATAATGGATTAGTTTCAATGTAGGCCTATTTAATATTAATATGAGCAATAATTATGTCATCGGCTGCTACGAAGTGAATGTATTATATTATCACTTGAGTTAAGAAGTTAGGCCTACTTTTTCATGAACATGTATTTAAAATGCACTAGTTAGATAAAAGCTGAAAATGTAGCCAATTAGGCCTACCTCGTTTCCATTGGTCTGTATTAAGCTAATATATTCGCCTACTGATCCGATATACAAGTACCAAGTAGCCTAATTTGAATTATTAATTGATTTGACCTTGCCACTAAAATGTAATTGGACGTAGTTATGCAGAAAAAAACCAACCCACAAATATTTGTTTTTAGAAAAATAGTTCCAAGCATCGACAATAGAGGCCTCCAAGTATGTGTTAATTCCCAACTTAGTATTTAATATGTGCTGCCTTCTATACGCACCAGAACCAACCCACACAAGAAAATTCAACATTTCGTATTCTGCAGAAAGGAACCAACCTTCTTGGTTCTTTTATGCTACCGGTAGGCTACACAAGAAATTCTACATTTCGTATTTTGTAGAAAGGAACCAACCCACTTGGCTCTTTTCTGCTTAATGTGAGATTGAGAATGCAACATTTATGTTTCTTTCCAGTCTGATTATAATAATTTGTTGTTGTTGTTGTTTTTGAACATTTTTTTTTTAAATGTGATTTTAAGAATAAAAAGAAGAATCCCATATCTGTCTATAAACCCAAAGTTTGGCCGGATGTTTATGTTGAAAGCAGAGTAGGAAACTGTTGCAATTATTGAGGTTAATGTTACAAAAATGGAAGCATGGTGTGATGAAAAGTTAAATTAATCCACATATATAAAAACAACTACCTATTCATTTAAAATCCTAATACATCACTTTTTGTCAAACTTTATTTCATCAAAAATAGAAAAAGATAAGGAACCAACCCACATTTTATTTTTTGTTGTTGACTTATCCTAGTAACCAACCAACATTTTATTTATTTATTTATTTATTTATTTAATGTCTATCCTATTCAGTTATAAAAACTGATTTACAAAGGAGGACCTTAAATAAAACTAAGCTATGCAAACAATGAATAGTAATGAAATCATAAATAACAATAACAACAAAAACAAAACAAACTCCTGAACTATAAAATATAATCAAGAACAAGAAAAATAATTGAGAAATGAAATAAAATCAAATGAAGTGGAAATTCAACATATTATTAAAAAATAAAAATAGAAGTATGCAAATAAGAAAGAACATGAAGAAACAAAAAAAATTGTTGGAAAAAATAAATATATGTAGGCCTATATATATAAAAGTGAAAAAGAAGAAAAAAAAGAAGAAAGAAAAGAAAAAAGAAAAAAGGAAAAAGAAATTGAAAAAAGAAAGAAAAAAAAAAAAAAAAAGAAAAAAAAAAAAAAAGAATAATTAATAATAATAAATATTAATAAGAATAATTAGCAACCAAAATACAAATATTTTTGAAAATATTTTCTTCTCCTTAAATTAAAATATAACTAGTGTATTTAACATGATTTTATAGATATCGTGGGGTTAATGCAGATTTTATGATAATAAGTAATACTAGAACCGCTGTAACTATTTTCCACATATCTGTGGGTTGGTTCCTTTCTGCGTAACTACGTCCAATTAGTAATGACTGATTGCAAAACTTTTTAGAACTTTAAGGACACTGATCCGACTTAAAAATAATAATCTTATTTGGATAAATGGATATCAATAATTACCGTCTTACACAACTACGATGGACAAAATATATTGAATATTCACTCCAGATTTACATTTCACAAAAAAACAGTTAGATTTGAAATTACAGTCTGATCGGCAACTTCTGGTTACCATAATCTGTCCCGAGTTTCCTTATGGGTTTTAAACAGAACCAAGCTCATGTTTATATCTATGGGGGAATCAACCAACATAACAGATAAGCAGAAATATCATCTTATATAATAGATAACTGTGGTTTGTTAATAAAGATGATCATGAAGAGCTATCTACATGATTATATATATTATATATATATATCTAGATAATGTCCGGGGGGGGGGGGGGGGGGGGGGGGAATTGTATTCGCAGCAGTTACACACGCGTGAACGGCGTAGTTGTTTGCACTGTGTTAAATTATAATAAAGTTGGAAATCAATGAACCTATCTGCATCCAGCACAATCATGGTAGGCCTAATTATCTATTGAGGCAACCCAGTTTCTTGGACGGTAGGCTCCGCAAAAATCAAGAACTGTAGTTTTTTCAAATACTAGTGAGAGCTTTCTTTTCCGTGATGAACTAGCCATGGCTTACGACTTATAACGTGGCCATACAGCAACCTTCCTCATGCTTTCGTCACAGGCGAGGAATCCGCCCCCACTCGTAGTCGATCAGTGATCGGTATTTGCGTGGGCTTGTCTCGGGCGGTTCGCTGGTTGTCTACGAGCTGCTCGCCCGAGACGAAAGCATGTGTAAGGTAGTCTTGGGGCGAGTTTACACTTAACTGATCACAATGAATGCAAGAGACGGTGGGTAGATTGTCTTGGACCTGTAGGCCCTACATACCTCGTCTCGGGCTTCCTGGCGGGATCTGCGCTGACAAGAGTATATCTCGAAAGACAACTATCTGCAACAACAATACAAGTCAATCAAAACAGATCCTGTGTGTCCATTGGTCAATAATGGGCAAGTTAGGACTATTCACACACCACTATTCAGGCCATTCACAAGACATTCATTATGGCATCAAAATATTGTATTTCCTAGCCTATATCAAGTCAAAGTGCATAATATACAAACACTTATTTTTTTAATTTGCCCATGTATGTTATCGCTTTCACTATTTTCACGTATGTAATCAACAGTATGTTTTTGGCAAAGATTCCAGAAAAACGATAGGCCTACATTGGGATTTCACTGTAATCGACATCACCATAACGTTTCATGTAATAGACTTCAAAACTCAAATAAATGCTATTATTATTATTTACAGTACTCTTAATACACAAGAGAATAAAATATTTCACTGGCATGATTTGATACAAGAAAACTGAAAATATTAACATTTAAAACATCAATAGATAACAAAACACGACTAGGTAGGCTTACTGGAAAATATAACTAAAATTGATATTTGCTATTATTAATTAGTAAATATCTAGACATGTGTGAGGCCAAGCAGTATTTGTCTCATTGTTAAAACATGTCCTCTATTTATCTATCAGCAAATGGACACTACAGCATTTTATGCCAAAAGACGTCACCATCTGAACATAAAAATAAACAATATATTTATTTATTTAACAAGATAAACATGTTCTGGTGATTAACTCAGCCACTTTGACCTCTCCATCCAAGTATACACAACCAATTAATTGACAATACACACTATGACCCCAGAGCAGCAGTAACCCCACAACGACAGACATTATTGTAGTCGAATGTCCCAAGTTAGTCTCGTTGCCAACGGGTGGGATTCAGGGGGCCGTGTATTTGCGAGCCAGTGCGGAGGAGTTTCCCACCGGTCCTAAGAAATAGACGCTCAACAAAACATCAATGCCGAGAATAACACAACAGCGCTGTTTAATGGATGAATCCAGACGACGGCTGGCCTTGAGTGGTATTTGTATTAGTGCCGGTCTTCGTGTTGGTAAAATGTTATGATCTCGAAACTGCATAGCGGCCAACTCACAATATCGTTTCAGCACTTTTCCAATTATTTAAACCGTGTTTTGTGTGAAGGTGAAAACAGAAATAGTAAAGAAAAAGGTCCCATAGATTTCTCCACAAACAAATTATTATAACAAATTATTGTAACCCTATAACATCTGTATTCAAGGTTAAAAGTTGCAATACACACTCATGCGGTAGTAATGCGAACTAATGGAGTCGTGATGCCAGCGCCCTTTGTGTATGATTTTAATGTTGAGTTATATAATACAGTGGTTATTAATAGCTGGGGGACTGAGTGCACTGGCCCATACATAGCTAGTAGTATACGTGCATTGCAACAAAGCACATATGAAATTACGTACCCCACTGAAAGTTACTTCTCTTCTTGTACCTGAATGGGTGGATAATAAACAAAATTTGTCACACCACCCAGTATGACGGCCACATAAAATACAAACGTGACAATCTTACGTCACAAATTACGTGTAGGCGCTACACAAAGCTGGCGTAGCCCTACACTGGCTGATTAATTAATTACGAACAAGGTTATATTACTGTTAAGTAGGCCTAATCATTTAGATAATGCGTATGACTTGTTTAATATCGTTGTAGTGTTATTATTACATTTATTCATATTATATGCAAATCATGCAAACATTTGTATTGTCTGTAAACAAATCACTGCGATGTTACCAAAACATGGCTAATATTTGGGCAACACTTACTACTGTCGAAGGGTGCTGTCTGTCTACTAATATCATGCATCGTTTCTTATTGTCTAAGAACAAAATCCAAATGCAATGTAAATTTGGCCAATAAATGTAGAACCAGGTGACTAGCCTAGCATTGCAACACGCACGAAGCGCCAGCCCTACAGCGATCATGTGTGAGGCCGACGTCAAGCGCGGGGCGGACGGAAACGAGTGTGCCGGAGTGCCAGATCTGAACAAGGAAGAATATGGTCAGATCGTGGGCTAGGCCCTATCAAGGCCTAGCATTCCTCTTTATACCTTCAGTCCATCACTACGTTCATCAAGCGGACTGGGCTCGCACTTGGCGGTGCGAGACGAGTTTAGTGCGCACTGAGTTCGACTGATAACGACGTCAGCTCGAGCTTATTTCAGTTCCGTTAAGAAGCCAATCTTGTCTGGTTTGATAGAACTAGGGATAGCCTAAGGTTTAATAGGAGTGTGGAATGAAGTATGCTTGCTAAACGGGGTTCCGAACTCACTGCGAACTGGTCATTCCGAACCCAGTCTGCTAGATAAACGTAGTGTATGGCTAGGCTAGTAAGCTATGCCTAGCCCTATGCACTACCGTGTCTGTGACAAGACTAGTAGGCAAGTCCCTAGTAGGTCGAGCCCTTCCAAGTTTGTGGCAAGGCTAGTCACAACTACGCAAAGGCTAGGCCTGGCCCTACGTCTTTGTACGTCTATCAATCCTACAGCTAGGCTAGTAGGCTAGGCCAGACCCTTGTAGGCCTAGCCCTTTCAAGTGTGCAGCAAGGCTAGGCCTAGCCCTACGTCTTTGTACGGCAATCAATCCTAGGCTTATGGCTAGGCCTAGTAGGCTAGACCCTAGTAGCCTAGCCCTTCCAAGTTTGGGGCAAGGCAAGCAAGAGCTAGGCCTAGCCTTACGTCTTTGCACGTCAATCAATCCTATGGCTAGGCTAGTAGGTTAGACCCTAGTAGGCCCAGGCCTAGGCCTAGCCCTTCCTAGTTTGTGGCAAGGCTAGCAAAAGCTAGGCCTAGCCCTACGTCTTTGTACGTCAAACAATCCTAGGCCTATGGCTAGGTTGGTAGGCCTGACCATAGTAGACCTAGGCCTAGCCAATGGCCTAGCTAGGGTAGGAGCGCCTAGGCCTAGCCCTACGTTATACGTCCATCATGTTGCTAGACTAGGCCCTAGCCTAGGCCAAGGTTACAAGAGTCCCAGGTAGCGCCGTAATGCTAGCCCTTACCTTTAGTCCTTGTTGAGCCACGTTCAGCTTGGCTCCTAGGGTAGCCTAGCTAGGCCTAGGCCTAGGCCGCCTTCACCAATGAAACCACGACTGACAAAGACAAACTGGCGTAATTAATCTAGGCGGCAATAGTTGTAAGGTGTTATTAGGCCTATTGGTCGAGTCCGAAAGAAACTCACAGCCCAGTTAATCTTGATCTAAACAAGCAATTAAATTAGCATAATAAGAACGTCGAGCAGGAGCCAGGAAACGCGAGAGCTTTCGGAAGTGACGAAACGAAACGTCAAACGAATCATAAATGAATGTTAAAATATCGATCGATACAAAATTATTTCAACCTATCGATTGCTGTCAAAACGAGAATTTCCGGCTGGTCAGCCTGCTCCGTCCTCCGCTAGATGGGGTAAAGCTCGCTGATAGCGTTGACACTAGCGGAAGAAGGAGATACTACTGGCCAACTGGCATCGGTCGCTCAGCCAATACAACGACTACCACGCTGTAGCGGCAATCTACGTACTACGTGGACATCGCTCCCTCGCG
This sequence comes from Isoperla grammatica, assembly GCA_945910005.1. Taxonomy (NCBI): domain Eukaryota; kingdom Metazoa; phylum Arthropoda; class Insecta; order Plecoptera; family Perlodidae; genus Isoperla; species Isoperla grammatica. The sequence continues at coordinate 35,553,021 of OX246744.1, forward strand.
GTAATTTCAAAACGGAGAATTAAAGATCATCCCATCCCATCCCCCCAAGACATCCCATTTTGGTATTTACGGAGTGAACATAAAATATTTTTGTAAACGAAATCTAGCAAAAATCACTGGTAAAGGTGCGGTATCGCTGATCGCGCTTTTTACTCACTTTTTCCAATGAAAAACGCCAAAGTCTAGTTTAAAGTGTTATTTTTATTGAACAATGTTTAATTGTCTTTCTTTTGATGCTTATTATAATTTTGTAGTTAGTTTTTAAGAGTAATTAATGATTGTTTGAAGTTTTTATATGAAAAGTTTACGTCTTTTTCCCTTGTGTCCGGTGCAGTGCTGCTAGAAGGTAAAAAAACGAAATCACTAGATTACAGTCGAATCGAATGAGTGTTTTTATCGAATCGAATGAAATATCGATAAAAGAATAAAAGTGCGCCATTTCGGGCGCAAATCTGCATAATTGCATAATTAGAAGAAGGGGTATTTAATCGTAGGGGCCTAGTTTGCACGTGCATCCAACCCCCCCCCCCCAACCTCTGGCAAACTATCCAAAACCACCCCCTAACCTCAGGCAAAGTCACTTTCGGGCGCAAATCTGCATAATTGCATAGTTTGAAGAAGGGTTATTAAATCGTAGGGGCCTAGTTTGCACGTACATCCAAACCCCCCCCCCCCCCCTCTAACCTCTGGCAAACTATCCAAAACCACCCCCTAACCTCGGGCAAAGTCACTTTAATAACAGAGGAGGTAGGGTTTTTTCATGTACTTACGTTGGTAGACCACACTTTATGTGTGCTCCGAACAGCTGCGCCCTCGCACGTCCGCCATATTGCCATATTTAACGTGATTCTGTTGTCAAATCGATGCAACTTCAAAACGATAATTTAATATGAAAGAAGAGACTATTTGTATTGAAAATCACTGGAGCTTACAGATAAATCATGAAATAACAATTATGTACTGCGCATATGATCAATATCGCAAAGGAATACAGACAAAAATGCAGCCTTGTAAAAGTTCCTTTTAGAAAGTAATTCAGTTACAGCTACAGTTACTTGCTTGGGAAAGTAATTCAGTTACAGTTACAGTTACTTTTTCCCTAGAGTAACTGAGTTACAGTTAGAGTTACTTTATGAAGTAACTGAGTTACTTTTTAAGTTACATCATGAAATTTCTTAAAAATGCAATAATTGACAGCATTACAAATAAAACATATTTTTTTACTGGAAACAATGGCACGCAATAATGGCACGCAAAACTGTTTGTTTTTGCTAATTATATAATATTTATTCAGGCTTATAGCTATAATGGTACTTCATTATTGCTGGCCATAGAATTTGAACAATTTTATCACTTACACTTTCTTCTACATCCGAACTACTACCAGACATATCTATCTAATCTATCATAATTTACAAGAGAATGAAAACACCATGCACGAAACGTGCGAGCGACTCGGTAAGCAGTGTTAAGTACTGTGCGTACTTGTCGCCTGTCGGTTAGCGCCTTGGTTTTCGTCAGAACGCCAACACAACAGAGTGCCACAGAAATATTTCCACAGAATGAATAAAACTAAAATCAATACAATCGACTGTTCAATCTTCTGGTGATTTTTTATATTAACATCTAAGACTCTGCGGGCACTAACTAACAAAATCTACGGGAATTATCTAAGCATTACAATTTTCGTTACAGCTGGCAGTTGTATTAATTTATTGTTGTCATGTTTGTTAACCCTGCGGTGCTGAGCCGCTACGTCGGTTGGCGCCTAGAACTATCAGCTGGCCTGTCCTTAGCGGGCAATACGAAATCGTAGAAAAATGTAGTTCCATCATATGACACACACACAAATTCGTTTTTTGTTTGTTTTTTAGGTTGATACAAAGCGGTATTTTTTAATTTTGTACCACTACAGAACGAGCATGCTTAAGAAAAGTAACTCTAAAAAGTAACTGAAAACTGAGTATAATTACTTATAAAAGTAATTGAGTTACAGTTACAGTTACATTGAAATAAAAGTATCTAAAGTAGTAACTCAGTTACTCAAAAAGTAATTAATTACTTTTACTCAATTACTTTTACTCAGTTACTTTACAACACTGCAAAAATGTGAGTACGAAACGCGATCAGTGATACTGATACTAAACAATTACCAAATCACTTTTTTATGTTACCTGTTACTGTATCTTTCCAATTATGTAAGGCGCATGCTTCAAATAGTACGTATTTATGTTTTAAATCAATTTAATTCTTTTGAATTGGCTAGAGTCTATGCCTAGTCTATGCACGCCATTCGCCATTGTTCAAAACTGGGATAAAGAGAAATATCTCTGCAGTAAAATAAGTGCTTTGGTTCTTTGTTATCAGCAGTTGCACCAACTTAAACACGAGTTACTGTATAATAATCACAGTATTTTCGATAAATTACCCCTTTTTCAAATTTGAAGAAGGGGTTATTATTTTAAACGTAGTGGATATTCGTACGGTCAGCCCATTACACTTTGGCTGCGCAGTGACAAGTCTACCAACTGACTAAGGGGCGGTGACGCGATTTAAGATTGGTACCACTTCTTCCATGAAACATCATGGCAGCAGGGGTAATTTGAAGAAGGGGTTATTATTAAAAAAATAAATTTGTAGACAAAAAATAAATTCCCCCTTCTTCAAGTTTGCGGGCGATATTCGGTTTCATTTCATACGTTGGCTACTGAATGAACGTAGAACAGCTGATTGTTGCATCCAGTAGGCTGTGTGCATGTTGCTAATGGTGAATGGCGTACATAGACATAGGCTCTCATTTCATTTCATTTCATTTTATTATTCCGTTGATATGTATTACACATATATGGACATCGTCATTACTAAAATTAAGTTCTATAATATAATAATACATTTTTACAGGGTTAATAATACAAATAACTGGTCAACATTACTGACTAGCAATGATTTTCAACATCTAAGTAGGCTAGATCGGCAGTCCCCCAACCTTCCACTCAGTAGCAAGCGTAGCGATTTGAAGCCATCTTGAAACTGGCAATTTACATGCTAATTTGGACCTTTTAGTACTGCTGGCGCTGCCAATGGCAGAAAGTCGCATTAGAAACTCCGATCCCCGCCTGTGTTATTTGCCCATTTCAGGATGGCATCAAAGTGCTACGCCTGCTGCTGCTAGCCTGGCGATCTAGCCTACTATAGATGTTGAAAATCATTGAGCTCTAGCCAATTCAACATAATTAAAATGATTTAAAACATAAATATGTACTATTTTACGCATGCGCCTTACATAATTGGAAAGATACAGTAACAGGTAAAGGCTGGTCCACACAGATTTTTAAGACATAATACATAAGGTTTTAAGACGTTGTTTTTAGGGCTCTGGTTCACATAGTCCCGTTTCGTTCAAGATAGGCCTAGTAAAGTGAAGTCCTTTGTAATGTTTTATCCTCAGTAAAAACATCATTGTGGTAAAATACAAATTCACTTAAGTTCGTATTATCCGTAATTAAGTATAATAGTCTTGTTTACAACAATTCCTGCACACCTTACAATTAATTCGTAAGTAATATTAAAATAGATGGCCCATTGACTTGAGATTTAAGTAACTTGTTTTAAGATTTAAGCGTAAAGTTGGACACTGCCCAACTTTATGATAGCAAATAACGCATACAAACGTCTTAAAACTAAAACTTTGTATGAACGCCAGTACGTGTTTCCTATGATCCAACTATACGACTACGCGTTAAACCTTAAATCTTATGCCTTAAAAATCTGTGTGGACCAGCCTTAACATAAAAAAAGTGATTATTGTTAAATTTCGTTTAAAAAAAATATTTTATATTTATTTTTTTTATTTTTTAATTTAAGGGTTTCTATAAAGCATTACAAGTTGTATGATATTATTTTTACTATTTACAGGTAAAAATGCTTGATGCCCTACTATGACTAAGCTAAATATATAACTATTATCTTAAAACTATGCTTAAGTACAATATCAAATAATACACATTTGAATATAGGAACATAATACCTAATATTATGCAAACAAACATACAAAACATACAACATGTTTAGAATTATTGAATACAATTTGTTAATAGTTACAAAATGCAATAGTTATATAATGCCCTACTATGACTAAGCTAAATATATAACTAATTATCTAAAAACTATGCTAAAGTACAATATCAAATAATACACATTTCAATATAGGAACATAATACCTAATATTATGCAAACAAACATACAAACCATACAAGATGTTTAGAATTATTGAATACAATTTGTTAATAGTTATAAAATAATAGAATAAGATGATAGAGACTCACTAAAATAACATGCTAGGGCCATAGGCGTGCGTAGGAGGGGGCAAGGGGGGCATCTGCCCCCCCATTAGAATAGGTGAGTTTTTTTTTTAAATAGAATTTGGCCCAGGGTATATCGTATACGACTGCCGATCGTAAAAGACGGAACGAGGACCTATAGCACCTTCCTCAAATTAAATTATATTCCTCAAACTGTCACTGTTGCTCCAACTGCCTTGCCCGTTTGACCCGGGAAAGAATAGGTCCAGAATAGTGCCTGTCGTAATGGGCAACAGAAATGCTGACGCCTGACATAATGGTTCTAATCTTACCTGAAGTCCTAGATTGGAATGACGTCGGAATCAGCTGACCGGCCTCAACATCAACTGTTGCCTTACCACCAAGATTTTGGCTGTGGGACTGACCACTTCCTTCACCTTGTAATAATGATATCACTAATATCCACAAATAATTGTGTGAAATTAACCCATTAAACAGACAACCTGTACTCCTCCTAAAACGCTTAAAAACACGTTTAAAAATGCATGTCTTTAAAAAATCTCCTGCGGAGCTTTTTGTGGGGGGCATCCCCCCCACACCCCCCATTGGCGGCGCCGTGAAGTACTTTCATTAGGAATTTATTGTGCCCCCCCATTGATCAACCTCTGCGCACGCCTATGGCTAGGGCTAGGCTATACTACCGTATATTTCTCACTCTACTATACTGTAACACGTTCAGCAGCTTCATCTTCAATATTTATTCCTAATACTGTAAAGTTAACTTCGATAAATCTTTTTTGAATTGTATTTTGTTTTTAAGTAATTTCAGTTTTGATGGGAGGTTATTCCACATGACAGCTAGTCTGTACTTGATCGATCTCTTTCCACTTTTTTCTTTATTAACTCGTATTACAAATAAATTTTTGTTGGTTCGGGACCGGAGACCTGCTCTACTTGTGGACAGTGCATATAATACTGGATGTCGGGTGTCAGGCACGCAGTGTACGAGGTCGTAGAATCTTAACAGAGTTAGGAATTTTAAGCGAGATTGGATTGTAGGTATATTGAAATATTCTCTGGCACCCTTCAGCCTACGATCCCCCATAAAGACACGCAGTGCTCGATTCTGAATCAACTCCAATTTGTTAGAATAAGTTTTATTTACAGAACTGACCATAATCGGGCAATACTCAATAATTGGTCGTATACATGTTACGTAAAATATCCTACTTTTCCATGGTTCTAAGAATTGACTTAATTTGTTAGTTAAATAGTTAAATATTATTTAATATAACATAGTCTGTTAATTAGCAGATTGATGGATTCGATGAAAGTAAATCAAACACAATGGCTTACGTCCTTAGAGCTAATACGTCGTCTCCGTAAATTACTTAAATAAATAAATTCACTTTATGAGGTTCTTTCAGAACAATGGTTCCTACCTACTTTGACGAATAAAAACGCTTGCATATTGAAAATTGCGGTATCAGTTTTCGTAAGTACCCCCCCCCCCCCCCCCAATGCAAATTGGTTGATAGAACATTAGGCCTACATTTTTTCATAACTGAAAAAAAAAGCTTTAGTTAAATAGTTAAATATTATTTAATATAACATAGTCTGTTAAGGCTGTGTCTCAAATCGATGTTTTTCGCTAGTCAACTAGCGTAGCCGACTAACCTAACAATTTGTAACAATTAATTATAACAATTGGTAATTGTTGTTTTAGTTGGCGAGGTAGGCGAAGCAGGCCAAAATAGAGATTTGAGATACGCCCTAATTAGCAGATTGATGGATTCGATGAAAGTAAATCAAACACAATGGCTTACGTCCTTAGAGCTAATACGTCGTTTCACAAAGATAATTATTTATTATGTATGTCGTTCCATTTCATTGTCATTGTTGGTGTTTGAGAAATTCAAACAACATTTTTAGTAGATAATAGTGTATACTTCCAAAATGGCTGAGTTAATTGGAACTCAGAACAAGATCAACATGTTGTAGTGATGGAAAAGGTACAGAAGAACGACAGCTTACCTGATAAAGTAGATAGGTCGCTTTGAGAAACATGAGAGACAGATAAATAAATAATACCCTACCCTAGTTTTAAGTTAAGTTTATTTTTGCTACTCACGCTGAGTGATCAAGACCACTAGTTGGCCGAAACGTCTCAGTTTATTTATTTGTCTTCTCATCTATATGTTTCTCAAAGCCAGTGGCGTAACTTAGGGGGGGGTTTAGGGGGTTTAAACCCCCCCTGAAACTACATCGAGAATGACTTTACTTAAAACTACATTTACTTAATACTATTAAAATTAAAATTTCAATGTATGTGACTTGTGACCACAATGTTTCACTTCATCTTGAGATTATATTGAATAACCATAAAACATTAAAAACACAATTTCTATGCAATTCTTATTTAGAAAAATAATTAATACCTACTGTAACATTAGGTCTGTTCGTTCTGTCTACTACAATGTGCGACAGTACCGGTACTACAAAAGCGTTCGTTCTATGGGAGCAGGCGCTTTGGTAGTAAGTTGGCGCTACTACAAAAGTGTTCGATTACGAAATGGCAGCTGCTACAACTCTACTGAAAGTGCTCCTACTCGAGAGGTGGAGCGCTTTCAGTAAAGTTGTAGCAGGTTGCAAAAAGGCGCGTAATTATGGATGGAGAAGTGTGCAAGATTGCTTGTGGAAAGAATGGCCCAGAAATAGTGGATGGCTATTACACATTTGATAGTCCAAATGAGTTTTATGCTTAGTATACATTTTAAATTTATATAAATAGTGTTTTCTACACTCCAGGCCTAACGTATTGTCCCAAACCTCTCACCAATGAGTTGGCCTAGGTCTAGGCCTAGGGCCTACTGTAAATAACAATTACTCTCGCCTTTAGAGTATAATAATGTGATACTTGGCCTGCAGGGACATTTTAATACTATTATTCTATGAAATATTATATTCAGTAGCTCTAGGTTGATGCTGGTATCTCAAGGTAATTGAGAATTAATTTGCCGCGCAACAAAATCTGCTACAAAACCGTTCGTTTTTATAAACTACTCCAATGTGCTACCAACTCCTATGACGTCATATACCTTTGCTCCAACTCGCCTCCTGCAGTGCAACTGCTACTACAGAACGAACAGACCTATTGTAACTTCAATATAATACAAACAAACGATTCGAGTAGTATTATTTGAGTCTAAAAGGCACGAAACCAAGCACTGCACTTGCATTGCTATCTGAGCATCGAGCGGATGGTTGGAAGTTGTAACTCCAGCACCTCTGACCGTTATGGATCTCCTATTCTGTAACTGTTAGGTACCGTGTTTGCAAGATACCGGCCTGTAAGTGTTTGGCCCATCAACTGAAGTGTACCCACTCTTGTTAGCTGAACGATTGTACAAATATGGCGGCAAATATTCCAGTGTGTCAGAAGGATGATGGTGATTAATCTGACGACTTAAATTATGATTGATTTTGACTTTAGTTTGGATTAATTTGACGACTCGACAGTGACTGTTCAGGTAGATAGCATTATCATACTATTATATTATCACGTATCTAAGCATGGTCATGCTCCTTTCTAAAAATGAATTTTGTTTCAGTAGCACACCCATTCAAGAAGTCCCTGATTGCTGAGGACATTTTATAGAAATTCAGTAATAAATTTAAAAAGTTTATAAGATATAAAAATAATATATTCTCTTACGATTACGACATAATATTATTATTCGTTATTGTAATTGCAATCAAAATCTACGTCCTTAGAGTACCCACAAGTAATATTTTAGTTACTATATCTAGTTTGACGAAACTTACCTATTGACCTCTTAGAGCAGAGATGAGGTAGAGGGCGCATGACGTCACTACACCCGTCCACAACATCTCTGCTGCCGCCTGACCAGTGTCACGTGACTCTGCCGGGCTGAGCCAATAGCTGAGCTGTGGTCGTGACGTGTGCGCTTGCGCGTACGAGTGCAGTAATGCAGCGTCTGAGTCAAATCTTAGAGCAGAGAGTCAAATACCTTGCTAGTGTTGCTATACTCGTCGTACAACAACTTCGGTAACGCTTCCGTCATCAATCAATGACGTGTTTACGGCCTCAGCCAACCCGAGCAGGTATCTGAATTAGCCACGGCCGCTGGTTGGTTGCCGCTCACCCACCCGTGACTGAAGCAATACCGAAGTTATTGTACTTCAACTATAGTAAGGTATTTGACTGAGCAATCTGGTCGTGGTGTGTTGTGCGCTTGGCTGTAAGGAACGATTTGTAAAAGGAGGGCCAAACAAATAACAAAACAAGAAAACACAGTACATGTTTACAATACAAACAATAAATATTATTTTGAGAAGGTAATAATTTTTTTATGTATCATCACTTTTATTTTCTTGTAAACATATTGATACTATTTGAAAATTTAATATTGTTTGTTAACTTTATATTATTGGTATATTAACTCGTATGCTATTGTGAAGAATATACTGTACATTACCAGTACTGCAACTGAAACCACGTTCCCTCTTTAATCGTATGTTCTGCCAGTTTTTTAAAAGTAATATTGTATTTCATAGAAACAGAGAACTCAGGCATTTGACTAATAATGGTGTTGAACAATTGTGGCCCTTTATAAGTTAATTGGTTTCTCGTGTTTGTCATTCTAAAGTCCGGTACATTCAAGCTCAGCATTCTTGACTTCCTGGTGTTCACACTATTGGTTATAAAATGATAGTTACTCAAATTCTTAAATACATATATGTAACAACTTTTAACAAGTAGAGAAGTGACAAAGGAAGAATATTAAACTCTGCGTATATATAATCAACTGTTTTAAGACGATTTATGTAGAAAATTGTTCTTATGACATAGTTTTGTGTTGTACGAAGAGAAATTAGTATGTAGTCAAATGTTCCACCCCAGTGAATAATACCAAATTGCAGAATAGATTGAAAAAGAGCGAAATATAACTGACGTAAAACATGAATAGGCATTATCTTCTTAAGATGGTAAAAATGTAGTTAATTGCTCTAAGCTTTATAGATAACATCTGTATGTGCATACTTCAACTTAGGGATGAATATGTAGACGCCTAGATATCAAATAGAATCACACATCTCAATACAGCTACATTTACATCCAGTCTCCTTAATACATTTTGAATCATGGTTAACAATCTTGAGCTGAGAAATCGTGGCCTGCTCTTTAAAACGAAACAATATATATTTAGTTTTTAAGCTATTGAGAACAAGACCATTTCTGTTAAAATAAGGGGATAAAACACGCAAGTCTTGAACAACAAGGATTTCTAAAATTAAATACGACACAGCTGATAAAACTAGAGCAGCATCATCTGCAAACAAAGTAATCTTGGCATAAAGAGGCAGCAGAGAGATGTCATTAATAAAAATCAGGAAAAATATTGGCCCTAACACAGACCCTTGCGGGACACCACGATTAACAGTAATTTTATCATTAAAGTACCATTTACCTTTACCATTTGTGTTCGTTTACTTAAATATGATTGAAACCAAATACCAATTTTTCCCCTAAGTCATCAGAGGATGATTTAGCAACAGCTAATTTAGTTTTTTTTTATGAGTTTCATAATGATATAATGTGTAAACGTTAATTTTTTTTACGTAGGCATTTGTATTATCTTCATATTAAGCACAGTACCACAAGATGTATTTGACTATTTGGGCATTACAAGGTAAGCTGAAAAGTCAGCTCCTGGGGATATTACGTTTGCAAATACACGAAGAAGATGGTACAGAAATAATATTTAAGGGAAGGATATGAAATAAGAAACATTGTTACAAGCAAGTCTTGCTTTGTGATTGATTAAGGGCATTTTGATGCATCTCATACCTTGAAGGTCTCTAGAGACAAATCTTTGAGGAGTTGTGTAGTATGTGGAGTACATTAAAAGCAAATATCATAACCACTGTAGTGTTTGATGGCTACGGTAATCGGTCATTAACTAAACACATCACACATTAATTTTCAAACAACAACGGGTAGGCATTTAAAACGGATGCAGCTTCTTGCAATTGCAACGTAAGTTATAACAGTCCACTTTACGATTACATCATAGAATTTGTAAATATGTAGTGTGACTTGTCAGTTGTTACAAGACAAAAATGTTTTAAAAGTTATTCCAAAGCTAAACCATGTACTTGACGATACTAATAATAAAATGTAGTGGAGAGATGCCGATAATCTAGGTGGTAGAGTCTCATGCTTAATGTGTTAGCAGTTAATAATTTGTGTGTAAACTTTTCTTTTTTCATTTTACAACAGGCCGATTGCTTGTTCACTGCACTCAACCATCTATGTGGGATTGTTGGAAATAGATGAATTTAAAAAAATCTTATGCAAATGTCTTGAATGGCAAATATTAACCCATTCTAAACATTCTTGCAGTAGTGTCACATCCACTTATTACGCGAAGGGTAAAAGGTGAAGGGTAAAGAATAAACCCAATTCTTGATCCTAGCTTGGTTGTTATGTAACGCATATTCCATATTTTCTGTTTGCTTTCACCAGCTTTCAACTCTGATTCATTGATTAAATCATAAACAGAATGTTCGTGATTGAAATGCATACAATTACTGGCAAATCTGCATCATCACCAGTGAGGGTGCTGTTCTCATGGTTAGCCGACTCTACTGCTGCAATTGCAATTAACACATCGGCGTCGTCTTGTGCTTAAAGTACTGTGATGTTATTGGCTTCAAGTCTCGTCGTAAAAGGCTTAGTGAATCTTCTTTTGTTAATTGGGTTGAGAGTTGTTCTATGTTCTGTATTGACTAACAATGAAAGTTTGACTCACACTGGATTGTAGTGCATCTGTAAACACCATTTAATTTCAAATATGTAATGTCTTCTGGTGATGGCTCACTATTGTAGCTATCAAATGCTACAGTGGTCTTACGATATTTGCTTTTGATGTGCTCCACATTATTATATACATGAGTTTTTATAAGATTTCTCTAGAGTATAGTTTCTAGACTATAGAGTCTAGACGAATATATACGATGCAGTAAATGCTATCTATCAATCACAAAACAATTGTGTTAAACTTATCAACATCAATGACTCAATGAGTGTCAAACCAGAAGAAAAATTGACTTATTAGGACACTTTTGACCGCCCCCCCTCCCCCCCCCCCCACACCCTTTTTCAGTCAAACACTAGGGTATATTTTCTTTTATCACCCTAAAAGTATTCTTACTAATAACTAGGAATGTCAACGATAATAGCATATCGATAATATCGTATATCGATATTATCGCGATATGGCTAGCCATATCGCGATAATCGTACGATATTAAATTCTGTGCGATATCCCGATAATCGTGGCGACTTGATTTCATATTTGTATTTGGCGCCTGCTCAACGTTAGCCGAGCGACCACCGACCAGCCGCCGAGTGCCCTCCTTCGATGTAGCCGCAGGAAAACCATTCGCTACCACCCTCCCCCCCCACATATGACGCAATGATTAAAGTAGTATTAGTGCTTATTTCATAATATCGCGGGGATATATCACGATACAAATTTAAAATGCAATATCGAGACGATATTTTTTTGCACCGATATTATCGCGATAATTTTTAATGACTGTTGCGATTATCGTTATGGAATTTCATATCGTTTGACATTCCTACTGATAACAGCCTATTAATAGCTTTCGTTTGATACGTTTGACGATATTCCTTATTTAACCCGCCCTCCCCCCCACTTCGTTCCACCCACCTAAAAAACTTGGGATTTTTTTCGCATGACCCTGAGAGCATCGGTATTAAAATCAACGTATCAGCAGCTTTCTTTTGATACCCATATTGCCTATGTCCAAATATGTAACTGTATCAGTTATTAATGTAATAATTAATTATTAATTTTGCTGATTTGTCATACAAATAATATTTTGATTGCAGTAAAGTTTCTACACAAGTTTTGTAAGTTATTGTACTTATATTTGACTCACAAAACAACATTCAAATACAAAACAAAACAATATTAAAATACAATTCAATCGCACCAATTGTCCACCTAGTCTTTTTTCTTACATGGGTCTTTTTTCTTACATGGGTCTTCCTTTTTGCATGGGTCTTCTTTCTTGCATGGGTCTTCCTTTTTGGATGGATCTTCTTTCTTGATGGGTCCTTTTTCTTGCATGGATCTGGTTTATCACACGGGTCGTCCTTTAATAGCTTTTTGCATGGATCTTCTTGCGGACAAACGCGGGCCCTAGCCTTCTCTGTTCCCAACAGTTTACGGATCAATTGGACTATTGCCTGTGCTAATGTTTTCGAATCAGCTTCAACCTCGTCGCAAGTTTTTCGCGTGGTTTTGCGTCGCCAGTATCTCCAGATTTTTTCACCTGTGCTTTATTAGCCTCCGCAGCCTTCTTTTAAGCCTCAATTTGTTTGCAGCTAGGGGGCTTTTTAACTTTTGGCACACTTAAACACTGTTTTTCTTCAGGAGTCTTCTTACATGGATCTTCTTTCTTAGAAGTGTCCTTACAAGGATCTTGTTCTTTTTTGGAAGTGTCCTTACAAGGGTCTTCCTTTTTGCAAGGATCTTCCTTTTTACATGGGTCTTCGTGTTCACAAGGATCTTCCTTTTTAGGTTTTTTCTTTTTACAAGGATCTTCCTTTTTGCAAGGATATTCCTTTTAAGGAGGTTTTTTCTTTTTACAAGGGTCTTTCTTTTTACAAAGACCTTCCTTTTTACAAGGATCTTCCTTTTTACAAGGATCTTTCTTTTTACAAGGGTCTTCCTCTTTACAAGGATCTTCCTTTTTACAAGGGACTTCGTCTTTACGAGGATCTTCCTTTTTACAAGGATCTTTCTTTTTACAAGGGTCTTCCTTTTGACAAGGGTCTTCCTTTTTACAAGGGTCTTCCTTTTTACATGGATCTACCTTTTTACATGGATCTTTCTTTTTACAAGGGTCTTCCTTTTTACAAGGGTCTTCCTTTTTACAAGGACCTTTCATTTTACAAGGGTCTTCCTTTTTACATGGGTCTACCTTTTTACATGGATCTTTCTTTTTACAAGGTTCTTTCTTTTTACAAGGGTCTTCCTTTTTACAAGGATCTTTCTTTTTACAAGGGTCTTCCTTTTTACATGGATCTTTCTTTTTACAAGGGTCTTCCTTTTTACAAGGGTCTTCCTTTTTACAAGGGTCTTCCTTTTTACAAGGATCTTTCTTTTTACAAGGGTCTTCCTTTTTACATGGATCTACCTTTTTACATGGATCTTTCTTTTTACAAGGTTCTTTCTTTTTACAAGGGTCTTCCTTTTAACAAGGATCTTCCTTTTTACAAGGATCTTTTGGTTTACAAGGGTCTTCCTTTTTACATGGATCTTTCTTTTTACAAGGGTCTTCCTTTTTACAAGGGTCTTCCTTTTTACAAGGATCTTTCTTTTTACAAGGTTCTTTCTTTTTACAAGGGTCTTCCTTTTTACAAGGATCTTTCTTTTTACAAGGGTCTTCCTTTTTACATGGATCTTTCTTTTTACAAGGGTCTTCCTTTTTACAAGGGTCTTCCTTTTTACAAGGATCTTTCTTTTTACAAGGGTCTTCCTTTTTACATGGATCTACCTATTTACATGGATCTTTCTTTTTACAAGGTTCTTTCTTTTAACAAGGGTCTTCCTTTTTACAAGGGTCTTCCTTTTTACAAGGATCTTTCTTTTTACAAGGGTCTTCCTTTTTACATGGATCTTTCTTTTTACAAGGGTCTTCCTTTTTACAAGGGTCTTCCTTTTTACAAGGATCTTTCTTTTTACAAGGGTCTTCCTTTTTACATGGATCTACCTTTTTACATGGATCTTTCTTTTTACAAGGGTCTTCCTTTTTACAAGGGTCTTCCTTTTTACAAGGATCTTTCTTTTTACAAGGGTCTTCCTTTTTACATGGATCTACCTTTTTACATGGATCTTTCTTTTTACAAGGTTCTTTCTTTTTACAAGGGTCTTCCTTTTTACAAAGATCTTTCTTTTTACAAGGGTCTTCCTTTTTACATGGATCTACCTTTTTACATGGATCTTTCTTTTTACAAGGTTCTTTCTTTTTACAAGGGTCTTCCTTTTTACAAGGATCTTTCTTTTTACAAGGGTCTTCCTTTTTACATAGATCTTTCTTTTTACAAGGGTCTTCCTTTTTACAAGGGTCTTCCTTTTTACAAGGATCTTTCTTTTTACAAGGGTCAGCCTTTTTAAATGGATCTACCTTTTTACATGGATCTTTCTTTTTACAAGGTTCTTTCTTTTTACAAGGGTCTTCCTTTTTACAAGGATCTTTCTTTTTACAAGGGTCTTCCTTTTTACATGGATCTTTCTTTTTACAAGGGTCTTCCTTTTTACAAGGATCTTTCTTTTTACAAGGGTCTTCCTTTTTACAAGGGTCTTCCTTTTTACAAGGATCTTTCTTTTTACAAGGGTCTTCCTTTTTACATGGATCTTTCTTTTTACAAGGGTCTTCCTTTTTACAAGGGTCTTCCTTTTTACAAGGATCTTTCTTTTTACAAGGGTCTTCCTTTTTACATGGATCTACCTTTTTACATGGATCTTTCTTTTTACAAGGTTCTTTCTTTTTACAAGGGTCTTCCTTTTTACAAGGGTCTTCCTTTTTACAAGGACCTTTATTTTTACAAGGGTATTCCTTTTTACATGGATCTACCTTTTTACATGGATCTTTTTTTTACAAGGTTCTTTCTTTTTACAAGGGTCTTCCTTTTTACAATGGTCTTCCTTTTTACAAGGATCTTTCTTTTTACAAGGGTCTTCCTTTTTACATGGATCTTTCTTTTTACAAGGGTCTTCCTTTTTACAAGGGTCTTCCTTTTTACAAGGTACTTTCTTTTTACAAGGGTCTTCCTTTTTACATGGATCTACCTTTTTACATGGATCTTTCTTTTTACAAGGGTCTTCCTTTTTACAAGGGTCTTCCTTTTTACAAGGATCCTTCTTTTTACAAGGGTCTTCCTTATTACATGGATCTACCTTTTTACATGGATCTTTCTTTTAACAAGGTTCTTTCTTTTTACAAGGGTCTTCCTTTTTACAAGGGTCTTCCTTTTTACAAGGACCTTTATTTTTACAAGGGTATTCCTTTTTACATGGATCTACCTTTTTACATGGATCTTTCTTTTTACAAGGTTCTTTCTTTTTACAAGGGTCTTCCTTTTTACAAGGGTCTTCCTTTTTACAAGGATCTTTCTTTTTACAAGGGTCTTCCTTTTTACATGGATCTTTCTTTTTACAAGGGTCTTCCTTTTTACAAGGGTCTTCCTTTTTACAAGGATCTTTCTTTTTACAAGGGTCTTCCTTTTTACATGGATCTACCTTTTTACATGGATCTTTCTTTTTACATGGATCTTTCTTTTTACATGGATCTTTCTTTTTACAAGGGTCTTCCTTTTTACAAGGGTCTTCCTTTTTACAAGGATCCTTCTTTTTACAAGGGTCTTCCTTTTTACATGGATCTACCTTTTTACATGGATCTTTCTTTTTACAAGGCTCTTTCTTTTTACAAGGGTCTTCCTTTTTACAAGGATCTTTCTTTTTACAAGGGTCTTCCTTTTTACATGGATCAACCTTTTTACATGGATCTTTCTTTTTACAAGGTTCTTTTTATTACAAGGGTCTTCCTTTTTACAAGGATCTTTCTTTTTACAAGGGTCTTCCTTTTTACATGGATCTACCTTTTTACATGGATCTTTCTTTTTACAAGGGTCTTCCTTTTTACAAGGATCTTTCTTTTTACAAGGTTCTTCTTTATTACGCGGATCCTTTTTTTCTTCGACACAAGGTTCCTTCTTCTGTTTTTTCTTTCTAGCTGCCAAAACTTCACACATTTTCGTTGCCTAAAACACTTTTGGTTTCGGGCACTCTTTCTCTGGCGTCGCCCTGCCCATTGCCTCCAACTCTCCTGGCGCCAGCGTATAGGGTTTTACATCGCAATGATCCGTAGGGAGCGGACACGGAAGCACCCCAGGTGGTCGCACAGTCGCATCTTTTGAATCATACTCGCAATGTTTCTCCTCTTTGGTTTTCTCCCGACAAGGTGGCTCTACCGGTATACATGGGTCTTCTTCTTCATGGTGCTCTTTACACTCGTCAGATTTCTTTTCATGTTCTTTGTTCTCTTTACACTCATTCTTCGGTTCTGGTTTCTTTTTACATTCAACAGGTTTGTGCTCTTTACACTCGTCAGATTTCTCTTTACACTTGTTCTTCGGTTCTGGTTTCTTTTTACAATCAACTTTTTTTTTCTTTTGACGATCATTCTTTTTTTCACTTTTCTTTCCACAAACATAACTTGGTTGGGATTTTTTACCACAAACGTCTTCTTTATGATCTTTTGATGTTTTTTTGCAAGGGCCAGTTTTTGATTCCTTCTTCACTGGTTCCTTTTTTTCTGGTAAGCAGGGTTCTACGCGAGTACTTCTGGGCCTTCTAACATTTGATTTTTTTACCGCTAGCGGTACTGTAGAGACGACTCTGAATTTTAAAAAGCGTTGGTCCTTCTCCGGACGTTTGTGCACGGAGTGCAATGAATTTTTGTACATTTGTTTGTGAGTTATTCAAATTTATATGCCTGGACCATTTGATTCGATTTTCTGAACCGCAACGATTGTGTAGACTTGTGTTGAACAAAATAGTCTTTTCGGGTGACTTGATGCATAACGCCCGCAACTCATTCAATCCACTCTGCAATATAAAAAGATAGTTTAAGTTAATTATTTCAATATCAAGCAGCTATTCTGTATACAAGGTGAGCATGTTAGGAAACCAAAATGTAAAACAAACCACTTTCATTACCCAGTCTGTCTCAAATTGGTGCAAGGCTTTAAAATCGGTCTAAGAATGAAAAAGCTGCAAGTGGATTGTTGCCAACTTAGCCAACGTGACACATTATTATAATGGTAACGTCAGACGCTTGCCTGCAACACCAGACATGGGCTCTAGTTCAGCTGGTTTAGTTGTCTAGGGTGTTGAGCTGCCGCACGTCGGGGGAGAACGTCAGACGCTTGCCTGCAACACCAGACATGGGCTCTAGTTCAGCTGGTTTAGTGGTCTGGGGTGTTGAGCTGCTGCACGTCGGGGGAGAACGTCAGACGCTTGCCTGCAACACCAGACATGGCTCTAGTTCAGCTGGTTTAGTTGTCTGGGGTGATGAGCTGCCGCAC
The DNA here is from genome assembly GCA_945910005.1 of Isoperla grammatica. Lineage (NCBI taxonomy): Eukaryota > Metazoa > Arthropoda > Insecta > Plecoptera > Perlodidae > Isoperla > Isoperla grammatica. Next base: position 35,570,529 of record OX246744.1, read on the forward strand.
GTCGGGGGAGAACGTCAGACGCTTGCCTGCAACACCAGACATGGGCTCTAGTTCAGCTGGTTTACTTGTCTGGGGTGTTGAGCTGCCGCACGTCGGGGGCGAACGTCAGACGCTTGCCTGCAACACCAGACATGGGCTCTAGTTCAGCTGGTTTAGTTGTCTGGGGTGTTGAGCTGCCGCACGTCGGGGGAGAACGTCAGACGCTTGCCTGCAACACCAGACATGGGCTCTAGTTCAGCTGGTTTAGTTGTCTGGGGTGTTGAGCTGCCGCACGTCGGGGGAGAACGTCAGACGCTTGCCTGCAACACCAGACATGGGCTCTAGTTCAGCTGGTTTAGTTGTTTGGGGTGTTGAGCTGCCGCGCGTCGGGGGAGAACGTCAGACGCTTGCCTGCAACACCAGACATGGGCTCTTGTTCAGCTGGTTTAGTTGTCTGGGGTGTTGAGCTGCCGCACGTCGGGGGAGATTGTCAGACGCTTGCCTGCAACACCAGACATGGCTCTAGTTCAGCTGGTTTAGTTGTCTAGGGTGTTGAGCTGCCGCACGTCGGGGGAGAACGTCAGACGTTTGCCTGCAACACCAGACATGGGCTCTAGTTCAGCTGGTTTAGTTGTCAGGGGTGTTGAGCTGCCGCACGTCGGGGGAGAACGTCAGACGCTTGCCTGCAACACCAGACATAGGCTCTAGTTTAGCTGGTTGTCTGTCGTTTATTTGCATGGTCATTCATTCATTTTTTTATTCATTCATTTGTCTATTTTTTATTTATCCATTTATTAATTATATGTATTTAACTATTTTTTTTTTTTGTATATATTTACTTGTTATATTATAGATTTAGTATATCGTCTCGTTCGAGACAGAGCGGGACGAGTTGAGGAAGTTAGGGAGGAGAGGACACTGGAAAGAAGGGAGGAGAGGAGACGGGGAAGAAAGGGAGGAGAGGAAACGGGGAAGTAGGAAGGAGAGGACACTGGGAAGAAGGGAGGAGTGGAGACGGGGAAGAAAGGGAGGAGAGGAAACGGCAAAGTCGGGAGGAGAGGACACTGGGAAGAAGGGAGGAGAGGAGACGGGCAAGTAAGGGAGGAGAGGAAACGGGGAAGTAGGGAGGAGAGGACACTGGGACGAAGGGAGGAGAGGAGAAGGGGAAGTAAGGGAGGAAAGGAAACGGCAAAGTCGGGAGGAGAGGACACTGGGAAGAAGGGAGGAGAGGAGACGGGCAAGTAAGGGAGGAGAGGAAACGGGGAAGTAGGGAGGAGAGGACACTGGGACGAAGGGAGGAGAGGAGAAGGGGAAGTAAGGGAGGAAAGGAAACGGGGAAGAAGGGAGGAGAGGGGACTAGGGAAACAGGGCGGGACGAGACGGGGAAGTTAAGGAGGAGACGACACTGGGAAGAAGGGATTAGAGGAAACTGGGACGTAAGGGAGGAGAGGAAACTGGAAAGTAAGGTAGGAAAGAGGTGACTAGAAAGACAGGGCGGGAGGAGATGGGGAAGTAGGGGAGGAGAGGAAACTGGAAAGTGAAGTAGGAAAGGGGTGACTAGGAAGACAGGGCGGGAGGAGACGGGGAGGTATGGGAGGAGAGGAAACTGGGAAGTAAGGTAGGAAAGGGGACTGGGAATACAGGTCGGGAGGAGACGGGACTGGGAAGTAGGGAGGTGGGGTGACGGGGAAGTAAGGGAGGAGAGGACACTGGGAAGAATGGAGGTGGGTTGACGGGAAAGTTAGGGAGGAGAGGAAAGTAGGAAGTTAGGGAGGAGAGGACACTGGGAAGAAAGGAGGTAAGGTGACGATGAAGTGAGGGAGGAGAGGAAAGTGGGAAGTAAGGGAGGAGAGGACACTGGGAAAAAAGGAGGTGAGGTGACGATGAAGTGAGGGAGGAGAGGAAAGTGGGAAGTAAGGGAGGAGAGGACACTGGGATGAAGGGAGGTGAGGTGACGATGAAGTGAGGGAGGAGAGGAAAGTGGGAAGTGGAAAGTAAGGGAGGAGAGGACACTGGGAAGAAGGGAGGTGGGGTGACGGGGAAGTAAGGGAGGAGAGGAAAGTGGGAAGTTAAGGACGAGAGGAGACGGGGAAGTAGGGAGGTGGGGTGACGGGGAAGTTAGGGACGAGTGGAGACCGGTAAGTAGGGAGGAGAAGAGACCGGTAAGTAGGGAGGAGAGGACACTGGGAAGAAGGGAGGTGGGGTGACGGGTAAGTTAGGGAAGAGAGGAAAGTGGGAAGTTAAGGACGAGAGGAGACGGGGAAGTAGGGAGGAGCGGGGACGTGGAAGTAAGGGAGTAGAGGACACTGGGAAGAAGGGAGGAGAAGAAACTGGGATGACATGGTGGGAGTTAGGGGGGGCAGTTATGAAAGAGATGGGTCTGGAAAGTTAGGGAGAAGACAGTGGAAGTTAGGGACTTGAGGTTAATTGGGAAGTTAGGACGAGCGTGGGCAAGAGGAGATTAAACGGGAAAATTAAGGAGGAGAAGGAACTGGGAAGGTGAGGAATCTGGGAAGTAAGGTAGAAGAGGAGCCTAGTTAGAGGGGGGGGGGGGGAGGCTGGGAAGATAAAGGCGGTAGGAGGAGACTGGGAAGACAAGGGCGGGGAGAGAGGGGACTCGAAAGATGGGGAGTAGAGGAAACTGGGAAGAGGGGGGGGGGGGGGGGTGGAGACTGGGTGGTTATTGAGGAGAAGGGACTGAGAAGTTAGGGAGGAGAGGAAACTGGAAAGTTGCTTAGGAGAGGGGACTGGGATTTAAGAGAGGAGAGAAGATAGGGAAGATGGGGGTGGGAGGGGAGGAGACTGGGACGTTAGGGAAGAAAGAAGACTAGAAAGTTATGGTAGGAGAGGAGACGGAGGAAGTTAAGGTGGAGAGGAGAGTAGACTGGGAAGTTAGGTAGGAAAGGAGACATGGAAGATGGGGTTGGAGGAGACAAGGGAAGTAAGGGCGGTGAATTGGGACTAGGAAGTTACGGAGGAGACGGGATTGGGAGGAGACTGGGAAGACCAGGGCGGGTGGAGAGGGGAGGAGAGGAGACAGTGAAGTATGGACGTAGGTTAGACTAGGAAGGCGGGGCTTAGAAGAGACGGGGAAGTTAGGAAAGAGAGGGGACTTGGAAGATGGGGCAGTAGGAGCAAGGAAATTTAGGGAGGAGAAGGGACTGAGAAAATGGAGTGGGAGGAGACTTGGAAAATGTGTCGAGAGTAGATTGGGAAGATGAGGGCGGGAGGAAACTTGGAAATAGAGAAGAGGGGACAGGGAAGATGGGGAGAAGAGCTTTGCAACTTACAAGGAGAGAAGACAGGGAAGTTGAGGAAGGGAAGAGACAGGGAAGACGGGGGCAAAAAGAGACAGAGAATTTAGGGAAGTGAAGTGAGGAGACAGGGAAATATTTACGGGGTTGAGCAATGGAAGATAGGGAGGAGAGAGGACTAGGAAGATGGGAAGATTGGGGATGGAAGAGCGGGGACGGGGAAGATGAGGGCAGGTGGATACTAGGAAATTAGGGAGGAGGGGAGAGTTAAGAATATAGGGATGAAGGGAAACTGGGAAGAGGGTTGGAGGGAGACTAGATAGAGAGGGTTTAGGGAGATAAGACATGCTCAGTGATTGGGAGAACAGTTGGCAAATACGTTTGGGACAGTAGACAGGCAGGGATTATTATACAGTTTGCAGCGATGGACAAGACAGTGGGCAGAGACGTGTAGAAGAGTGAAAAACAAAAGAATGTGAAAGAGAGCATTGGAGGAGTTAGAAAATTGTTGTAGCGAAGCCTACCTAGCCAGAGACAAGAAACGGAAATTATGTTTGCTGCTATAACACTTGATACGACATCATGTCTATTGACTATGGTATGCAACTGTAACTACTGTATATACTTTCTAAAATAGTTTGCTTACTATTACTATTAAGTCCCCTCACCACCCAATCGTTCCCAAGTGGCCGGATCAATCTTAGTCATTTAGGGTCAATCGGGGTAAGTGTGGCAGCGGGGTAAGTGTGGCACCCGGCCATAACTTTTTTGTTTATAGAGTAAAAAAAACAAAAAAACAAGCACATATTGATCAGTGATATATGGAGGTTGTCATCTTCAATTCATACTCATCTACTATCTCTTCTCCAAGAGCTATAGGCATATTGATCAGCTTATGTTTTTCATTTGTCCAACTCGATTCGTCCGACTTGTCTAATGTTTTGTGCCAACACTATGATTGTATCAGTAATATTTAGTTATTGTTGATGTTGGTTACAGTAAGATTATAGGTATCTAAATTGATAAAAAAAAAATTTAAAAAATAAGCAGTGCATCTTTTATTCATGGTGCCACACTTGCCCCACATAATTTTTTTTCTGGGGTAAGTGTGGCATCAATGTTTTTGCATTACAGTAAAGCTTAACATTTAGAAGGCTGTAGCTATGAGTTGCACTTTTTGGTGTCAGTGGCCATGGGTTTGAAAAATTGTGTTTAAGGCCGCGACCGTCGTCCCCCATCCCCGTCAGCCCACGTGTGCGTTCGTGTGACTTAGAGCCAGCGCCAAATTGCGCCTCGCTCGTTGGCGCTTGGCACGCGCCCGGTGACCAGTGCGCGAACTAACCGACCGTCCAGCGGTCTTGTCAGTTGCTTCATATTTTCACAACTCCCAGTTGCTTTCGCCCTATTAGCCGCTTCTAAAGACATTCGCAATTTTGGTTGGATTATTGGCACTTCAAGTCAGGCACCAACGCGTTCAAGGGGGTTCGCCTAAGATCGCACGAAAACCCCCCACCTAGATGCTTTGTTGTTGTTGTTGACCAAAAACCCAAACAGCACTTTTTCAAATTTTATTTGAGGAGTGTTAAACGGTAAGAAATGCAACTGTAGTTAAAGTGATCTTATTCTTACATATTGGCCAAATCATGAAGTATTAGTAGTAGTATTCATCGACCGTGTTCCAGTAATAACGCTATAAAATGCAAAGTAAAATCAATAAAAATCTGAAAAAAATTCATAAGCATAACAAGAGTATTCCTTACCCTGCCACACTTTCTCCTAGCTTCAATATCCATTATTTCTATGTAAAACATGAGGGTGCCACACTTCCCTCCGGTGCTGCCACACTTACCCCATAAAAGGACATGTCAAACTCTAGGTCTGGCAAGACGTTCTGCCCGTCTTCTTCCTCTATATCTCACATGTAACACCCTGGGTGTGTGCACGTACCTGCTGCTGGCTTTATTACAGAAGGACATGTCAAACTCTAGGTCTGGCAAGAAGTTCTGCCCGTCTTCTTTCTCTATATCGCACATGTAACACCCTGGGTGTGTGCACGTACCTGCTGCCGGCTTTATTACAGAAGGACATGTCAAACTCTAGGTCTGGCAAGACGTTCTGCCCGTCTTCTTTCTCTATATCGCACATGTAACACCCTGGGAGTGTGCACGTACCTGCTGCTGGCTTTATTACAGAAGGACATGTCAAACTCTAGGTCTGGCAAGAAGTTCTGCCTGTCTTCTTCCTCTATATTGCACATGTAACACCCTGGGTGTGTGCACGTACCTGCTGCTGGCTTTATTACAGAAGGACATGTCAAACTCTAGGTCTGGCAAGAAGTTCTGCCCGTCATCTTCCTCTATATTGCACATGTTACACCCTGGGTGTGTGCACGTACCTGCTGCTGGCTTTATTACAGAAGGACATGTCAAACTCTAGGTCTGGCAAGAAGTTCTGCCCGTCTTCTTCCTCTATAGTGTACATGTAGCACCCTGGGTGGATGGCCTTGAAAGTGTGCACGTAGGTACCTGCTGCTGGCTTTATGACACCAAGACATGTCATAATTAAAGTCTGGCAAGAAGTTCTGTCCGTGTTCTTCCTCTATATTGTACATGTAACACCCTAGGTGTGTGCACATACCTGCTGCTGGCTTTATTACAGAAGAACATGTCAAACTCTAGGTCTGGCAAGAAGTTCTGCCCGTTCTCTTCCTCTATATTGCACATGTAACACCCTGGGTGTGTGCACGTACCTGCTGCTGGCTTTATTACAGAAGAACATGTCAAACTCTAGGTCTGGCAAGAAGTTCTGCCCGTATTCTTCCTCTATATCGCACATGTAACACCCTGGGTGTGTGCACGTACCTGCTGCTGGCTTTATTACACCAGGACATGTCATTGTTTAAATCTGGCAAGAAGTTTTGACCTTATTCTCCCTCCATATCATACGCGCTGTGGCGTGGACTTGGGGGATGGGTAGTCATGCTTCCGTTGTCCCCCTCTGGATCCTGGACAACGTCTTTGTCAAACAGGCCGACCTCCATGGGCACGTTGACCTGCTCGGAGGACATGCTTGAGAGGGTTGTGAGCGGGAACTCCTGTAACTTGTTCGGTCATGTTTAGCGGTTTGCTCTCGTTTGGTAGCTGGTCCTATATTACCCTCCAAGGTTTCTTTAATACATTTACATGCAATCGGTAGGCTTATTTTGCTGTCTGTTACTTTGTTATGTTTTTGTTTTAATTATTTGTGTTTAGGGAGAAGCTTTTAATAAAAAATTATGTTTGTTAATATTTAATGTTTTTTTTTAGCTGAGCGAGTGACCGTAAATTTTCCACCACTAAAATTAGAATAGGCCTATTTAGATTTTTGATTTAATACTGGACTGGGTACCAATTTATTAATTTGTTAATTTAATTTAAGTTTTTTTTTTTATAAATCATGTAGTTTTGTATAATTAAATAGTGGACTGAACTAAAGTCGGTACCTCGTCACGGGAGCCGGAGGGTAGGGGCGGCTGCGGCGGCTCCCAGCTGACCTCCGAATCATCGCTCTCGCAAGGATCACTCCACTCTCGCTCTACCAGGAAAGTCCCGGAACTGGCTTGAGACAACGGTATATAGGCCCTGCAAGGAAGGTGGAGACAGAGATAATCCCAACATCTGAAACACTCACAAGGCTGTGGAACGGGACAACGGCTTGCTGCCCCCCCTCCCCCAAGGAAGGTGGAGACAGAGATAATCCCAACATCTGAAACACTCACAAGGCTGTGGAACGAGACAACGGCTTGCTGCCCCCCCTCCCCCAAGGAAGGTGGAGACAGAGATAGTCCCAACATCTGAAACACTCACAAGGCTGTGGAACGGGACAACGGCTTGCCGCCCCCCCAAGGAAGGTGGAGACAGAGATAGTCCCAACATCTGAAACACTCACAAGGCTGTGGAACGGGACAACGGCTTGCTGCCCCCCCTCCCCCAAGGAAGGTGGAGACAGAGATAGTCCCAACATCTGAAACACTCACAAGGCTGTGGAACGGGACAACGGCTTGCTGCCCCCCCTCCCCCAAGGAAGGTGGAGACAGAGATAGTCCCAACATCTGAAACACTCACAAGGCTGTGGAACGGGACAACGGCTTGCTGCCCCCCCTCCCCCAAGGAAGGTGGAGACAGAGATAGTCCCAACATATATAACATTCAGAAGGCTGTGGAACCAACCCACTAAACTATGTCAATGTTATCTTACAAGTATGAAGCCAATGCCAAGTATACCAAGATGGCCGGTTCGAAACTAGGTCATATATTGATAGTTGTGGAATGATGGCACTTACCTCTTTTCATCGTGACTCCACTTGCAACATAAGTGAATGGAGTAGAGGATGGCCAGCATTAGAACCAACACCACAACAATCATAATGGCTATGCCGATCATATCTATATTTTTATCTAAAACAAACAAAACTAAAGTTAAATGACTATAACTTCTTGTAATGATTGGTGTTGTTCAACTTAGCTGTTAACTATAAGGGTTAACAATGATTGTGTAGGACTATAGGCTTACGGTTGCCCGTTTCATTTTAAGTACGCCTATGGTTGTCCCGTTTCAGTATGGGCATACTGTACGGTTGCCCGTTTTAGTATGAAGCTAATTTAGTTAAATATGCCAGCCGTTTTGAACGTACCTTTAAACCCTCTTTTTAAACATGAAAATGTAATTTCAAACATTTTTAATTACACTTGACTGCCTGGAGCTAATTTTTATTAACTGATATACTAATATTACACGAGTTATACATGTCCTTCATATACCATAGCATAACATGTTACTTTATACTGAACTAATCTGTCTAAACGTAAACCCGATCTTTAGACAAGAGAGTGGAAAATGGTTAAAACGACTCCATTTGACAAATGGGAAAGAAGTGTCTGGTTGTGTAGCTCTACCATATCCCGCTAGGTGATTGAGAGGACCTTGAACAAATACTGTAATAGACGCTTAAGCGATAGCGTCTCTAACAGTATTTACAGTAACAAATACTGTAATAGACGCTTAAGCGATAGCGTATATAACAGTATTTACAGTAACAAATACTGTAATAGACGCTTAAGCGATAGCGTCTATAACAGTATTTGCTTTTTGCCTTGAATTCAAAGAGAATGACTGTTGCTCGATACAAGAGTCGATAAAGAAGTTTAAATTTGTTATCGACTCTGATGACAACTAAAATCGACGGCAAGTGGAAGGCATTAGGGGTTATTGTGGATTGTACTGTTACACTTTTTATGAGCACCATAATGGATCTCATTCACAACATGAAAGGTGTAATTATTCATTGTTGGTGTTATATATAATCATATAACACCATAAATGATTTAAACCTTATTCAATTAATATTGATTAAATTGAATTAAATTAAACTAAATATCGATTAATATTGAAAGTAGATGCCCTTCCACCTGGCATGAGCTATGTGGAAAAAGAAGCCTGTCTCTACTGGAAAACTAGAAAATGCATGATGGCCCAGTAAGCCAAAAATGCAGGCATATGAAAAAAAGAAGAATATTGATACAAATACATAAATCCATATTCTATGCTGGATTAAGAATGTTTGACCATTTGTCCAGACATAGGCTACAAAAAATATTAAAATAAAAAAGTTTCAAGATTTAAACCAGAAGCTACAAACTATGTTTTTAAACATCAATTGTACAATAAGAAATAGTAATTGATAGTAAAAATAATTTGTAAGTAAGCCTATATGTAGCTAGGCCCATATTTAATTGATAGTAATAACAAGAAAGTAGTGTCATTATTGTATGTATGTACGACAATAATATCTGGTGAGGCTAAATAAACACAGTCTTATCTTACCTTTTAAACCTCATTTCCCGTGTGTCTGTTCGAAATTAAAGTGAGTACAAAAATTGTAACAGCAAACTCCACAATTACCGACCCAGTGGGGGAGGTTTTTACTTTCTAGATTTCACAACGAATTATTTATTCTAATGTCACTTACCTACAAAAAAAAGAAAAGACTCGTACATCATAAGCTTTCTGCTTTCCTGAAAAAAAGAGAACAAGTTGATTGGTATTGAAGTTTGTTTCTGTTCATTATTAGATTATTAATATTATTATTATTATCATTGCTATTGGTAAAGCTTACACGAGTAGTTAACTTACCTAATGTATGCTTCCAAAACACTTTTCGCACTTGACGTAGCGTCTAGACGTTTTATACGCACGAGTTAGTGTTAATCTACCTGTGCAATTCCATGACAGCAAGCTGGTCTTCTGTTGACCACTTTAATTGTTTCATAAAATTAAAAATATGATTCTTGTTTGATTGTTTGTATTCTATTATCATTATATATTCACGAAAGAAATGTATTATGCTTTGTTTTACTGTACTGGTTGTTATTTTCATAAAGGTGCAACTTATAAACTTACCTTGAAGTCAGATGACGAATTTAAGAGCTGAAAGTTGACATTGACAAAAAACTTTATTAACTATTCAAATAGAAGACAATAGTGATTGCTTAAGCCTCACCACTACCAAATCTTCTCTTCAAATTCCACTATTATAGCATTAACTAATAAATAATGTGTCTTTACACTTCATAAATTTAAAAGAAAACGTAAATATTTTTGTTCAATTGTTTGTTTATTTATTTTGAAGATTGCCAACAGTTCGCCAACTAAATACCTTTAGTATCCAGTATTCTTAGGCTTTCGTATTCTGCCCAGCGGAGGCTCGTCGAACTCGCATAGGTCCGTCAATCCCCTAGCGGAGCTTCGGTAAACCTCAGACTTGGGAGTTCGACGAATCCCGCTAAAAGATTAATTTCAGTGAAGGTTAAAGTTTAACTTGATTTAAACGAAGTAAAACAAACACAGGTCGAGGTCAAATTCAAGGTCAATATCAATATACAGGTCAAGGTCGCCAGGGGATTGACGGATCTGCCACAGGATTTAGTATATGATAGGAAATGCGATAAAATGAGGTCATAGGTCATATGACGCTGGCAATTGATTCGTAGAAAGAACAAAAATTAGGAGAGTAGAACGAATGGTAAATCAGAACTGAAAAATACCTAAGGGGAATACTTAAATTCCATTCCATATTAGAATAAACTCAGTGACACAGTAGAAAGTGGCAACAACAGAAGACCCCCCCCCCCCCAACGCCTACACCCCCATTTTCCTCTGCCCTCCCTTGCTGGACTCCCCCTTAAGACGACCCCCGCGATATATAATGGATCTGCTTTGTGCGACCTAGTTGTCGAGTACGTCGTAAAAAACCGCATGTATAAGATCATAAATGTTCTTTTTGAGGTGGGCAGGTTTGCGTGCTTTGGTGATCACGAACCCAGACGAACAACAGTCCACGTGCTCCTCTTCGCCTTTTCCTCACCTTTACTCGCCATGTGTCCCTTCCTCCAATAATACTCCGCCGTCATTTGATCGACTTGTCGAGTATGTCATCAACCGCCTGGGCCCAATTAGTCCGAAGGAGCTCTGCTGTCATAAGAGGCCACTAAAACGCCTAAATCGTATGATCAAGCTGTAGAGTACATCTTAAAACAATTAGAAATAGTAATAATAGTAGTACACATTTCTAAATGGTTAACGTTTCATTTGTTTACATTTTTCAATTTATATTAGTTGGAGAATTCAGACGAAAGGCCACTCAACAAAAGGGAGACCCTCATTGCGGAGCTTTCTAACAGATTTTACGATACCTGCAATGCCCTGAATAGCTTTAATGATAAAAAATGGTTATTCTTTGTTTAAAATTAGTCGAAACTCAAGCAAGTGTATACCCTTAGTTACTAAACACGGAAGCCGTATGTATGGTTAGGTGGAAGAGCGAACTGTTTGTTCGAACCTCGCCATTTTGCGAAACCTGTACTAATTTCCAAATAAAGCACATTTGTTGTTATTATTTTTACTATTATTATTATTATTATTATAATTATTATTATTATTATTATTATTATTATTATTATTATTTTTTGTACTCTCGTAGTGAACGGACGTGCTGTTTGGCTGCTCCGATAATGTATAGTAGCGATAGGTCGGGGCTTGAGCCCGGTGAGTCGTGCGATTTCAACTACCTGTGGTGATTGTGAGGTTGCTCTGCCGCTAGACGGTAACTTTGTGTCGTGTCACGGATGTAGCAGTGCGTACCTCTTTAGTTATTCGGGCGTGAAAAAATCTACTCAAACAGCGAAGTCTGCACTCAAAAAGAAGATTGGCGCTGTGCTAGGTGTCGTGATTCGGTAAATTACCACGATTACCACGGTACGATTGATTACCAAAGCAATTGGTAATTGTTGTGTTAGTTGGCGTAGTAGGCAAAGCAGGCCAAAATAGAGATTAGAGATACGCCCTTATAGGCCTAACTAGGTATACAATTGTTCAGCATTGAACTTTGCTGGAACGCTCTCCCGGGCTGGGCTCTCTAGAGCAGATGAAAGAATATGACTCTATTTAGTTACATATTTGTTCCTCATTGCTAGAGAAGTTTTATTTCGTTGGTTTTAGGGTTGTTTAGTATTTATTTTAAACAGAAATACATTAATATTTAGAGTCTATATAAGAGTTTATTTAGAGAATATATACACACTTACAAGTAAGCTTAAAGCCTATAGATAAAGTCACTCCACAGCAACTTTGGTGCTGGTGACGTCACAGATGAGTGAGGCTTGGCCAACCAGATGTGAGTATAGGTAAAAGCCGCCCGCTGATTGGCTCCGACACGCCCATCTGTCCTTGAGGCTGGTGACGTCACAGATGAGTGAGGCTTGGCCAACCAAATGTGAGTATAGGTAACAGCTGCCCGCTGATTGGCTCCGACACGCCCATCTGTCCTTGAGGCTGGTGACGTCACAGATGAGTGAGGCTTGGCCAACCAAATGTGAGTATAGGTAACAGCTGCCCGCTGATTGGCTCCGACACGCCCATCTGTCCTTGAGGCTGGTGACGTCACAGATGAGTGAGGCTTGGCCAACCAGATGTGAGTATAGGTAAAAGCCGCCCGCTGATTGGCTCCGACACGCCCATCTGTCCTTGAGGCTGGTGACGTCACAGATGAGTGAGGCTTGGCCAACCAAATGTGAGTATAGGTAACAGCTGCCCGCTGATTGGCTCCGACACGCCCATCTGTCCTTGAGACTGGTGACGTCACAGATGAGTGAGGCTTGGCCAACCAAATGTGAGTATAGGTAACAGCTGCCCGCTGATTGGCTCCGACACGCCCATCTGTCCTTGAGGCTGGTGACGTCATAGATGAGTGAGGCTTGGCCAACCAAATGTGAGTATAGGTAAAAGCTGCCCGCTGATTGGCTCCGACACGCCCATCTGTCCTTGAGGCTGGTGACGTCACAGATGAGTGAGGCTTGGCCAACCAAATGTGAGTATAGGTAAAAGCCGCCCGCTGATTGGCTCCGACACGCCCATCTGTCCTTGAGGCTGGTGACGTCACAGATGAGTGAGGCTTGGCCAACCAAATGTGAGTATAGGTAAAAGCCGCCCGCTGATTGGCTCCGACACGCCCATCTGTCCTTGAGGCTGGTGACGTCACAGATGAGTGAGGCTTGGCCAACCAAATGTGAGTATAGGTAACAGCTGCCCGCTGATTGGCTCCGACACGCTGTCTGTCCTTGAGGCTGGTGACGTCACAGATGAGCGAGGCTTGGCCAACCAAATGTGAGTATAGGTAACAGCTGCCCGCTGATTGGCTCCGACACGCCCATCTGTCCTTGAGGCTGGTGACGTCACAGATGAGCGAGGCTTGGCCAACCAAATGTGAGTATAGGTAACAGCTGCCCGCTGATTGGCTCCGACACGCCCATCTGTGACGTACGTCCCCAGCCCCACAGTTGCTGTGGAGCGACCTTGCTATATGTACAAGCTACGGTCTATAATATTTTTGTGTTTGATTTGATAAAAGGAAAAATTGGAGCTTCAAATTCATTTACATGTTTTGCGTTCTTAGCTTGGGGATCCAATTCAATTCGTTAACTTAGGTTCACATCATGGAAAAAAGGGTGAAACCTGTTTAATAATACGTCTACTGTTAAACTGTTATACATTGTCATACAATATGTTGTACATCATGGATGACTCACTATTACTATGTGTATGAAATATGACTCAATACATTTGAAAGAAGTTGTTCTGAATCGGCCTTGTTGATTATGGCATCTGTCCGCAGGTGTTCGCACTGTCCAATCCTTAGAGCATCTATGCTCTAAGGTCCAATCACTGACTCATATGTTTCGTATTTGACATATCAATCTTTGATTGGTTATCGCTCACTCGTCGATGGTGTTCGGAGCCTACAATGTTGGTTTAGTCGCTTTAAATTAAAGTCCCCCACTGAAAATAAGTTTCGTTAATGAGTGGGTGGACTCTAAATGTGAATTTATTTTATTTATTTATTTATTTATGATGGACGCTGACGTGGTCGTGTTTGGGCGCAGGTTGTGTCCGTGGGAGACAAGTTCACGATGCACGACGCCAACCACGCGGCCGCGGGGACGCTGGAGGTGGTGGGGGTGGCCGCCCCCCAGGAGGAGGAGCAACAAGTGGTCGCGGGGGGCGGCGCCCTAGAGAAGACTGTCAGGATACGACTCTTGGCCAAGGTCGAGTGGTTCGAGGGGACACCGACGGCGACCGTGCTACTGGTAAGTGTCTCACGGGGGGGGGGGGGGGGGGGGCACTGTACTACCGGTAAGTGTCTCACGGGGGGGGGGGGGGGGCACTGTACTACCGGTAAGTGTCTCACGAGGGGGGGGGGGGGCACTGTACTACCGGTAAGTGTCTCACGGGGGGGGGGGGGCACCGTACTACCGGTAAGTGTCTCACGAGGGGGGGGGGGGGGCACTGTACTACCGGTAAGTGTCTCACGGGGGGGGGGGGCACTGTACTACCGGTAAGTGTCTCACGGGGGGGGGGGGGGCACTGTACTACCGGTAAGTGTCTCACGGGGGGGGGGGGGGCACTGTACTACCGGTAAGTGTCTCACGGGGGGGGGGGGGCACTGTACTACCGGTAAGTGTCTCACGGGGGGGGGGGGCACTGTACTACCGGTAAGTGTCTCACGGGGGGGGGGGCACAGTACTACCGGTAAGTGTCTCACGGGGGGGGGGGGCACTGTACTACCGGTAAGTGTCTCACGGGGGGGGGGGGGGGCACTGTACTACCGGTAAGAGTCTCACGGGGGGGGGGGGGGCACTGTACTACCGGTAAGTGTCTCACGGGGGGGGGGGGGGCACCGTACTATCGGTAAGTGTCTCACGGGGGGGGGGGCACAGTACTACCGGTAAGTGTCTCACGGGGGGGGGGGGCACTGTACTACCGGTAAGTGTCTCACGGGGGGGGGGGCACTGTACTACCGGTAAGTGTCTCACGGGGGGGGGGGGCACTGTACTACTTGTAAGTGTCTCACGGGAGGGGGGGGGGCACTGTACTACCGGTAAGTGTCTCACGGGGGGAGGGGCACTGTTCTGCCGGTAAGTGTCTCACGGGGTGGGGGGGGGGGCACTGTACTGCCGGTAAGTGACTCACGGGAGGGGGGGGGGCACTGTACTACCGGTAAGTGTCTCACGGGGGGGGGGCACTGTATTGCCGGTAAGTGTCTCACAGGGGGGGGGGGGGGGGGCACTGTACTGCTGGTAAGTGTCTCACGGGGGGGGGGGGGCACTGTACTACCGGTAAGTGTCTCACGGGGGGGGGGGCACTGTACTGCTGGTAAGTGTCTCACGGGGGGGGGCACTGTATTGCCGGTAAGTGTCTCACAGGGGGGGGGGGGGGGGCACTGTACTGCTGGTAAGTGTCTCACGGGGGGGGGGGGGGCACCGTACTGCTGGTAAGTGTCTCACGGGGGGGGGGGGGGGGCACTGTACTACCGGTAAGTGTCTCACGGGGGGGGGGGCACTGTACTGCTGGTAAGTGTCTCACGGGGGGGGGGGGGGGCACCGTACTGCTGGTAAGTGTCTCAAGGGGGGGGGGGCACTGTACTGCCGGTAAGTGTCTCACGGGGGGGGGCACTGTACTGCTGGTAAGTGTCTCACGGGGGGGGGGGGGGCACTGTACTGCTGGTAAGTGTCAGGGGGGGGGGCACTCTACTGCCGGTTAGTGTCTCACGGGGGGGGGAACCGTACTTCCGGTAAGTGTCTCACGGGAGGGGGGGGGGGGGCACTGTAGTGCCGGTAAGTGTCAGGGGGGGGGGGGAACCGTACTACCGGTAAGTGTCTCCCGGGGGGTGGGGGGGGCACAGTACTACCGGTAAGTGTCTCACGGGGGGGGGGGGGGCACTGTACTGCTGGTAAGTGTCTCACGGGGGGGGCACTGTACTGCCGGTAAGTGACTCACGGGGGGGGGGGGCACTGTACTGCTGGTAAGTGTCTCACGGGGGGGGGGGGGGGGGGGCATTGTACTACCGGTAAGTGTCTCACGGGGGGGGGCACTGTTCTGCCGGTAAGTGTCTCACGGGGGGGGGGGGGGCACTGTACTACCGGTAAGTGTCTCACGGGGGGGGAAGGGGCACTGTACCACCGGTTAGTGTCTCACGGGAAGGCTGGGGGGGGCACTGTACTACCGGTTAGTGTCTCACGGGGGGGGGGGGGGCACTGAACTGCTGAAAAGTGTCTCACGGGGGGGGAGGCACTGTACTACTGGTAAGTGTCTCACGGGAGGGGGGGGGGGGCACTGTACTACCGGTAAGTGTCTCACGGGAGGGGGGGGGGGCACTGTACTACTTGTAAGTGTCTCACGGGAGGGGGGGGGGCACTGTACTACCGGTAAGTGTCTCACGGGGGGAGGGGGGCACTGTACTACCGGTAAGTGTCTCACGGGGGGGGGGGGGGGGCACTGTACTGGTGGTAAGTGTCTTAAGGGGGGGGGGGGGGCACTGTACTACCGGTAAGTGTCTCACGGGAGGGGGGGGGGGGGCACTGTACTACCGGTAAGTGTCTCACGGGGGGGGGGGCACTGTACTATTTGTAAGTGTCTCACGGGAGGGGGGGGGGCACTGTACTACCGGTAAGTGTCTCACGGGGGGGGGGGGGGGCACTGTACTACCGGTAAGTGTCTCACGGGAGGGGGGGGGGGCACTGTACTATTTGTAAGTGTCTCACGGGAGGGGGGGGGGCACTATACTACCGGTAAGTGTCTCACGGGGGGGGGGGGGCACTGTACTACCGGTAAGTGTCTCACGTGGGGGGGGGGGGGGGGGGGCACTGTACTACCGGTAAGTGTCTCACGGGAGGGGGGGGGGGCACTGTACTATTTGTAAGTGTCTCACGGGAGGGGGGGGGGCACTGTACTACCGGTAAGTGTCTCACGTGGGGGGGGGGGGGGGGGCACTGTACTACCGGTAAGTGTCTCACGGGGGGTGGGGGGGCACTGTACTGCTGGTAAGTGTCTCACGGGTGGTAAGGGGGCACTGTACTGCTGGTAAGTGTCACACGGGGGATGGGGGGGCACTTTACTACCAGTTAGTGTCTCACGGGGGGTGGAGGAGCACTGTACTGCTGGTAAGTGTCACACGGGGGGTGGGGGGGCACTGTACTACCGGTTAGTGTCTCACGGGGGGTGGGGGGGCACTTTCTGGTAAGTGTCTCACGGGGGGGTGGGGAGCACTTTACTGCTGGTAAGTGTCACACGGGGGGGGTGGGGGCACTGTTCTACTGGTAAGTGTCTCATCACGGGGGGGTGGAGCACTGACCAGCCGGTAAGAGTCACACGGGGGGTGGGGGGGGGGGGGGGGGTGGAGAGCACTGACTTGCCGGTAAGTGTCTAACGGGGGTGGGGCAGGGGGGGGAGGAGAGCACTGACCAGCCGGTAAGTGTCTAACGGGGGTGGGGCAGGGGGGGAAGGAGAGCACTGACCAGCCGGTAAGTGTCTAACGGGGGTGGGGCAGGGGGGGAAGGAGAGCACTGACCAGCCGGTAAGTGTCTAACGGGGGTGGGGCAGGGGGGGGAGGAGAGCACTGACCAGCCGGTAAGTGTCTAACGGGGGTGGGGCAGGGGGGGGAGGAGAGCACTGACCAGCCGGTAAGTGTCTAACGGGGGTGGGGCAGGGGGGGGAGGAGAGCACTGACCAGCCGGTAAGTGTCTAACGGGGGTGGGGCAGGGGGGGGAAGGAGAGCACTGACCAGCCGGTAAGTGTCTAACGGGGGTGGGGCAGGGGGGGGAGGAGAGCACTGACCAGCCGGTAAGTGTCTAACGGGGGTGGGGCAGGGGGGGGAGGAGAGCACTGACCAGCCGGTAAGTGTCTAACGGGGGTGGGGCAGGGGGGGGAGGAGAGCACTGACCAGCCGGTAAGTGTCTAACGGGGGTGGGGCAGGGGGGGGGAGGAGAGCACTGACCAGCCGGTAAGTGTCTAACGGGGGTGGGGCAGGGGGGGGAGGAGAGCACTGACCAGCCGGTAAGTGTCTAACGGGGGTGGGGCAGGGGGGGAAGGAGAGCACTGACCAGCCGGTAAGTGTCTAACGGGGGTGGGGCAGGGGGGGGAGGAGAGCACTGACCAGCCGGTAAGTGTCTAACGGGGGTGGGGCAGGGGGGGGAGGAGAGCACTGACCAGCCGGTAAGTGTCTTACGGGGGTGGGGCAGGGGGGGGAGGAGAGCACTGACCAGCCGGTAAGTGTCTAACGGGGGTGGGGCAGGGGGGGGGAGGAGAGCACTGACCAGCCGGTAAGTGTCTAACGGGGGTGGGGCAGGGGGGGGGAGGAGAGCACTGACCAGCCGGTAAGTGTCTAACGGGGGTGGGGCAGGGGGGGGAGGAGAGCACTGACCAGCCGGTAAGTGTCTAACGGGGGTGGGGCAGGGGGGGAAGGAGAGCACTGACCAGCCGGTTAGTGTCTAACGGGGGTGGGGCAGGGGGGGGAGGAGAGCACTGACCAGCCGGTAAGTGTCTAACGGGGGTGGGGCAGGGGGGGGAGGAGAGCACTGACCAGCCGGTAAGTGTCTAACGGGGGTGGGGCAGGGGGGGAAGGAGAGCACTGACCAGCCGGTAAGTGTCTAACGGGGGTGGGGCAGGGGGGGGGAGGAGAGCACTGACCAGCCGGTAAGTGTCTAACGGGGGTGGGGCAGGGGGGGGAGGAGAGCACTGACCAGCCGGTAAGTGTCTAACGGGGGTGGGGCAGGGGGGGAAGGAGAGCACTGACCAGCCGGTAAGTGTCTAACGGGGGTGGGGCAGGGGGGGGAGGAGAGCACTGACCAGCCGGTAAGTGTCTAACGGGGGTGGGGCAGGGGGGGGAGGAGAGCACTGACCAGCCGGTAAGTGTCTAACGGGGGTGGGGCAGGGGGGGGGAGGAGAGCACTGACCAGCCGGTAAGTGTCTAACGGGGGTGGGGGCAGGGGGGGGAAGGAGAGCACTGACCAGCCGGTTAGTGTCTAACGGGGGTGGGGCAGGGGGGGGAGGAGAGCACTGACCAGCCGGTAAGTGTCTAACGGGGGTGGGGCAGGGGGGGGGAGGAGAGCACTGACCAGCCGGTAAGTGTCTAACGGGGGTGGGGCAGGGGGGGAAGGAGAGCACTGACCAGCCGGTAAGTGTCTAACGGGGGTGGGGCAGGGGGGGGAGGAGAGCACTGACCAGCCGGTAAGTGTCTAACGGGGGTGGGGCAGGGGGGGAAGGAGAGCACTGACCAGCCGGTAAGTGTCTAACGGGGGTGGGGCAGGGGGGGGAGGAGAGCACTGACCAGCCGGTAAGTGTCTAACGGGGGTGGGGCAGGGGGGGGGAGGAGAGCACTGACCAGCCGGTAAGTGTCTAACGGGGGTGGGGCAGGGGGGGAAGGAGAGCACTGACCAGCCGGTAAGTGTCTAACGGGGGTGGGGCAGGGGGGGGGAGGAGAGCACTGACCAGCCGGTAAGTGTCTAACGGGGGTGGGGCAGGGGGGGGAGGAGAGCACTGACCAGCCGGTAAGTGTCTAACGGGGGTGGGGCAGGGGGGGGAGGAGAGCACTGACCAGCCGGTAAGTGTCTAACGGGGGTGGGGCAGGGGGGGGAGGAGAGCACTGACCAGCCGGTAAGTGTCTAACGGGGGTGGGGCAGGGGGGGAGGAGAGCACTGACCAGCCGGTAAGTGTCTAACGGGGGTGGGGCAGGGGGGGGAGGAGAGCACTGACTTGCCGGTAAGTGTCTAACGGGGGTGGGGCAGGGGGGGAAGGAGAGCACTGACCAGCCGGTAAGTGTCTAACGGGGGTGGGGCAGGGGGGGGAGGAGAGCAGTGACCAGCCGGTGAGTGTCTAACGGGGGTGGGGCAGGGGGGGGAGGAGAGCACTGACCAGCCGGTAAGTGTCTAACGGGGGTGGGGCAGGGGGGGGAGGAGAGCAGTGACCAGCCGGTGAGTGTCTAACGGGGGTGGGGCAGGGGGGGGAGGAGAGCACTGACCAGCCGGTAAGTGTCTAACGGGGGTGGGGCAGGGGGGGGAGGAGAGCACTGACCAGCCGGTAAGTGTCTAACGGGGGTGGGGCAGGGGGGGAAGGAGAGCACTGACCAGCCGGTAATTGTCTAACAGGGGTGGGGCAGGGGGGGGAGGAGAGCACTGACCAGCCGGTAAGTGTCTAACGGGGGTGGGGCAGGGGGGGGAGGAGAGCACTGACTTGCCGGTAAGTGTCTAACGGGGGTGGGGCAGGGGGGGGAAGGAGAGCACTGACCAGCCGGTAAGTGTCTAACGGCGGGAGGGGGGGGGAAGGAGAGCACTGACCAGCCGGTAAGTGTCTCCTGGGGGGGACAAAACATACGTAGTAGTCTTGAGACTCTATATAACAATTTACTTAGCGATAACCAATCAAAGATCTACATTTCAAATACGAAACATATGAATCAGTGATTGGACAGTGCGAACACCCGCGGACAAATGTCAGAATCAACAAGGCCAATTCAGAACAACTTCGATTTTATTGAGTGCTTCGTTGCTAGGACGACTCCAAAGTCACCGTTTACTCATTCCTAAGACAAGAAGTAATGGTACTGAATCCTTAATATAAGTTAAAAAACTTCTGCCTGAACCGGGATTTGAACCCGGGACCTGCTGCATTGGAAGCAGGGATGCTAACCACTGGACCAACCAGCCACCTAAAATGATTGTGTGTCCGCAGACGAAGGGCCCGAACGGAACGACGATCGTGAAACACATCCACGTGGACGTGACCTGTCACCTGACGCTGGCGTCGACCAATCAGAGCCGAGCACCGGAGGCCCAGGTAACCAGGGTGTCCGGGACGGCCGTGATCGCTCGCGAGCCGGGACGCAGCGTTGCCAGACTTCTACGTATCGAGAACGTCGGACTAGACTCGCAGCTCAATCTGCTGTTTGTCATTCGACAGGCCGAGCTCGTGTTTTATCCTCTGTGAGCTGGCAACCGTCTACTCTCATCGTGTAACTTATAACAAACCATTATATTTTACTTATTTATTATAATAATTGTTCCTAAATATAAGTTGACCATTGAAACGGTCATATACGCATATATTACATGTTCCATTACATTATACTTAGTACTCAGCGAAATACATGTACATTCTTAACTTACACAATTGTATAATATTACTACCCACACAGCACACCTTTGTCCCATGGACGTCCCTGCGCCGTCGCGCCGGGACATCGGGACGTCCTACGGACGTTCCGATTTTTCCATCTCAAGTTCCTGCCCGATCCTTAGTTCACCAAATAGTGGATCCGACGGACGTCCCGTGCAGGTCCCGTAGGACGTACTCTAGTAGTCCAAACGACGTCCTCTTTACGTCCCGCCGGAGCATTATTAAATCCTATGCATGTCCTGGTTTGTCCATTTCATAGCCCTACCAGGTCCATAATAGTGGATCCGACGGACGTCCCGTGCAAGTCCCGTAGGACGTACTCTAGTAATCCAAAGGACGTCCGGTTTACGTCCCGCCGGGGCATTGTCCTATCGACGTCCTGCTTTGTCCATTTCAAGTTCCTGCCCGGTCCTTAGTTCACCAAATAGTGGATCCGACGGACGTCCCATGCAGGTCCCGTAGGACGTACTCTAGTAATCCAAAGGACGTCCGGTTTACGTCCCGCCGGGGCATTGTCCTATCGACGTCCTGCTTTGTCCATTTCAAGTTCCTGCCTGGTCCTTAGTTCACCAAATAGTGGATCCTACGGACGTCCCGTGCAAGTCCCGTAGGATGTATTCTAGTAGTCCAAAGGACGTCCGTTTAACGTCCCGCCAGGGCATTGTCCTATCGACGTCCTGGTTTGTCCATTTCAAGTTCCTGCTTGGTCCTTAGTTCACCAAATAATGGATCCGACGGACGTCCCGTGCAAGTCCCGTAGGATGTATTCTAGTAGTCCAAAGGACGTCCATTTCACGTCCCGCCGGGGCATTGTCCTATCGACGTCCTGATTTTTCCATTTCAAGTTCCTGCCTGGTCCTCAGTTCACCAAATAGTGGATCCGACGGACGTCCCATGCAAGTCCCGTAGGACGTACTCTAGTAATCCAAAGGACGTCCGGTTTACGTCCCGCCGGGGCATTGTCCTATCGACGTCCATTGATATGTCAATTTTATGTCCCTACTACGTCATTAGTTCAGTGAATATGGATCCGATGGACGTCCCGTGCAGGTCCCGTATAAGACGTACTCTAGTAGTCTAAAGGACGTCCACCTTACGTCCCACATGGACATTGTCCTATGGAAGTCCGGATATGTCAATTTTGTCCCTACCAGGTCATTAGTTCAGTGAATATGGATCCGACGGACGTCCCGTGCAGGTCCCGTATGACGTGTGATAGTAGTCGTATCCTTTTTATACCACGGTGGTTTTCCGATGCCTTTGATTACTTACTTACTTAGCCCTTACTACCAAAGAAAAGTTAGTATGTGGGAGAGTAGGAAACGTAAACATATAACAAAAGTGAAGTTATGCCTCAATCTTTAGAAAAAGTGGACTGGTTAAAAAAAGGTAAAACATATTGAGCATGAAAATATTGTCCATCTGGGCATGTTAAATTCTCTATAACATGCCCAACTGGCCATGTGCTATACTATACAATTCTATAGCCCTGTAGTGGATAAGGACGTCTCGCATGGATTGTAGTACGTTCAAAAGGATATTCTGGTTGCATTCCATTACACGACCGGGTTCGACTGGAGTTTTAATGTTTGGTCGCGATGTGATGCTCGGCTGGGAGTGGCAATCCTTTAGTGCAACGAAATGCTGAGGCCATAATAGAAGGCAGTGCTTTTAAAATGGTGGAGCCTTGGTTATTTTCTTTCAATGATATTTTGCTACATTGTTTACATTTGTGCGCCTCTGTGAGTCGTTTGTGTAGTTATGTCTCAATCTTTCATTTGGAATTACTTCACTAGACTTGAGTATCCTTAAGTTACCCAAAGAACATTCTATACAGCATGTTCAGTTTTATCAGCAATAACCGGCCCAAGCCGCTGGGCTTTTGAGTCGCGACCGATGACGACCGGGAAAGCAACGAAACGCTAAGAGCCGGGCTTATTGGTCGACCAAAGATGCTTATGGAATACTGCGGTCGGGCTGGTCGAGCCCGGCCTAACGGAATGCAAACTCAATAAATTGAATAATATTTGAATTCAAATAAATTTAAATTCAGTATCCTTTGAATGTCCTCTCCGGTTGAAGGTGGGTTGTTATTTATAAACAATTAAACGTTATGGAGAATTAACGACAAAATATTTTATTAAATCATGGTGAAGATATCATAGTAGTCATTTCTGTGACATACCGAACAGTAATAAAGTAATTTGCACTCGCGAAGAAAACAACAGTTGGTCCATATACAACATATTATTACAAATGAAAATGTAGACTTAAAACATTCTATCAACATGAAACTAGAAGGGTTACAATCATCGTATATCTTTTTCAATTACATCCATTTTTCATTCATGGTGTACATAAAAAATAGCTAGGTGACAGTATTTGGTAATCAACTGTAAAAGTGTTATGCTGATAAGGTTTTCTTTTCAGATAAATTAATGTTTTACGAAATATGATAAGTTTATTTATTCTGATTGCAGCGGAATGAAGCACTGTAGGCTATAGTTAAATCGTAATCTATGAAATTTAATTAATGTTCATGTTTTGTTAATTGCAAAACGTCGCATTCAATTTCGACGAAAAATGACGATTGCAAATATTAAAATGATTACTCAACCTTAAAAACATTCAATGGCAAATCGTTGTGACGCTTTTTTTAAGTATTTAACCCAGTACTCGCGTGACTTTAGGGTAATTCGGTAATGACAGAATTTAAACAACAACAACAACAACAACAGCAATAATAGTAAAAATATTAATAATAATAATAATAATAATAATAATAATAATAATTTTAATAATAATAATAATTATTATAATAATAATACTAATAATAATAATAATAATAATAATAATAATAATAATAATAATAATAATAATAATAATAATAATAATAATAATAATAATAATAATAATAATAATAATAATAATAATAATAATAATAATAATAATAATAATAATAATAATAATAATAATGATAATAATAATTTATACTAAGAAGAAAAATAAGATTAGGAATATTATTATTGTAACCTGCATTCACAGACAGTTTGTGTAAGATCAGCAAATCCGAGTATGTTCGTAGTGAACAGATTATCTAGACAATAGACACATTGTTCCGCATTTACTTTAATAATAATAAAATAATAATATCATTCATTTATATTGCACTCATTGTGTTACACTTCGGATGAGCATTCGCTGCGATTGCGATAGTTTGAGACTCATTTGAAGGGATTAAGAGATAATAAACACTTTGTCAATGACAAGTCCCCACTTCACACTTGTCATAAACAAAACACTCGACGTATTTCACTCCGACCAGACGGAACTAAAACGTATGCTTAGACCGAACTGCATTATCAACATCACGTCTTATAGCCAGTGCGTATGTTTGTTACATGATCACGTTTTACAACCTGGGATAAATTGTACTAGAAATGAGTATTTTACTTATTACCGGTAATATAGTTGTATGCATTGGTGTATTGGTAATGGACAGTCGCTCCAGTACGTGTTGGGCCATGTGCAGCTGTACGTGAACTCGAAGAAGACGTCGACCGGACCAATAGCAGCATCTGCGAAGATAAGAGAACAATATCGCAAAACGATAAATCTCACTCTTAAAATAAAAAGTGAATGTTATGTATGCCTGGCCTACGAATGTATAGGACTGTGCGAAAAAGTTAATAAAATGAGAATGTAATAATGAATTAAAAACATTCAGAAAAACAAATCGATTACTTAAAAAAAAAAGTAGGCTATAATTGTAAAATATTAATTTTAGCCAAATTGAACAACTGTGATTTTCTTTCGCGACCGTAGTCTCACAATTGGCGTGTTTATAAAAGGAACTGACGTACAATTCCTATCCAAAGATAAAACATTCGATCATTAGACATTATGGTTCTGTGTCGCTGGACAGTCGTTGTTGTTGTCGATTTTGAATTTGTAATATTATTTATTTTTGCATATACAACAGGTAATAAAAATAATAAATGTTATAACAATAATAAATATTAAATAAAGTCTATGTAAGGTATACTCTTGCATGTATATTTTGTTCGTCAATTTGCGTTTGCAGTAATTATTGTATCTTTCGACTTTAGGGTGTTTTACAATTTATTTCTATGAACACAGTTGGAAACGAAAAATCCTAATGTATACGTTTGCTGAGCGCGGCCCTAAACCATCGTTCATCCGATTTCAACCCAAAA
This sequence comes from Isoperla grammatica, assembly GCA_945910005.1. Lineage (NCBI taxonomy): Eukaryota > Metazoa > Arthropoda > Insecta > Plecoptera > Perlodidae > Isoperla > Isoperla grammatica. Next base: position 35,595,520 of record OX246744.1, read on the forward strand.
AGGAAAGTTTATATTTAAAATCCTCTGTTAGGTAAAGCAAATTGCAAAGGCGCATATCTCATATAAATATACAAAAATATGTAGGCCTACAAGTTATTCAAAATAAAGAGGAAGGGGAAGACTAATCTTTATTTAGACAGTTACATGTACGCCTACCTCCTGCTGTTTAGCTGCCCCTGATTGCAACAGGCATAACATAGGCTACAGATTATAGCTAACTTGCATTGCTGGTTTACATAATGTAATAGGGGAATTGGGCCCTCGTTATCCTCCTGTAGGCCTACATAAAATACTAAAAAAAAAAAAAACTGTATGAGATTGTGTTCTAATATAAAAACGGCTTGTGTTTTGCAACTCCCGAAAAAATACAGGTAGGCGTGCAGGACTTGTGTAGGCTAAATTTTAAATCTACGGTATTCATTTTGTTAATGTCACGCTCAATAGGGCTAATAATTAATATAACATGGCGTCGGCACTTCTAGTCGCATTGTACATGCTCATTTTATTTTTGACATGAAAAACTGTACCCAGAATTATAAAAATGTTACATTTGCTAAGTTTCAAGAGGCAGGCCTACATAAATATTTTGGGTACCGGTGTGGCTAGGGGATGGGGGGGGGGATTGAGGCGGTGTTTGTTTAACATTTACTACATTGTCATTAATTTTATATTGCCTACGAGTAGATACTTATGTAATGGCAGTACAGCGTTAAAATACATGAATAGCAGTCAGTGGTAAACATAATCAGATAAGTATTAATGATACATCTTCACAACCACAGCGTTTTACCAAAGATTATAAAGGGTGTTATAGATAGTTATTGCCCGTGTTAAATTATCTGCGCCTGTGATTTTACTCTCCGCTTCCCCTCGCCTACAAGCTAGTCGTAGTTCTGCTTCACATTACCGGCAGCGCTGGAGTCACATTTTTGGTTGCAGATTGCCCCTCGCCCCTATCAAAAGTAGCAATACCCATGTTTCATATGTCTCACTCACTCATGCTGCTTCTGCCATTTCCTATCTTTCTCTCACGGTAGTCGCGAGTGTCGTGTTATCTGAGTCTCCCATACCTCCAAGCCTCGGCCAAGCCTTCACCGCCAGACAGTGTTGCCACCAATTCGTCCCATTCATGTTATTTCTCCACGGATCTGTTGGCTGGCTGGCTCGGACGTTTTATTACGAATTACTTTTATCGATACGTTGTCGCGTCTAGAGACAATCCTTGTGTTAACTATATAAGTACGATAGTATGATTGTTATCTAGTAGGGCTTTTTATGTATTACCAATAATTGTCTAAGTTATTTATTACTCATTCCGATGTCCAATACCAGGACGGACGGAAGGCTAATATTGCACTCTTGATCCATTAGATTAGTGGTGTAGGTGAGAAGGGGAAGGCCGGGGGCTATTAGGAGGACTCAATCCTAACATTCGTCTTATGACTGAGGGAAACCTCAGTAAGGATTGCCAGCGGCGGGAAGTAAGTCTCGTTTACCAATGTGGAGCCGATTCAATCGGTGGTTGTCAAATGGGTACCAGCTTTGAGGTTTTATATTATCGAATTTATAAAATCCTATATTCGAGTACTTGTGGTTATCAAAATATGACGAGCAAGTTTGATATGATTAACAGAAAGCAACATGGATGTAATTTGTTTCCTTTTAGTATAAATATGTGCAAGTACTGTATTCAAGATTACGGCGGGCGATTTCCTTCATAGAGCAGTATCTGTCGGTATGACTCGATAGTTACATGTTTTGTGCGTTGGAAAAGGACTTACCAAGTTAGAATTGCCAAGATAAATTATTACGTAACATTATATGCAAGCGAACCAAAACACAAAAATAGATAGTTTGGCCTGCACATTCGTGTGTTCCTACTTCTTAATAGAACATATTTATAGTTTTTAAATTAGAAAATAAATTCGTATTTATATGAGTCTACCACTCAGTAACAAGACTGATTTTCAGTGGGGGACTTTAACACTAAAGTGACTAAACCAACCCTGTAGGCTCCGAACAACATCGTCGAGTGAGCGATAACCAACCAAAGATCTATATTTCATATATGAAACACATTAATCAGTGACTGGACAGTGCGATCACCCGCGGACAGATGCCAGAATCAACAAGGCCGATTCAGAACAACTTTGAATATACTGAGTGCAGTGGCGTAGGAATAGCCCGGGCAGCCCGGGGGCCCGTGGTCTAGAGGGGCCCGGTTTAGACTGCCCTGAGTTGTAAACCTATCACTGTTTATAAGCTTCAATAAACTCGTACAAAATTCCTACGAAAATTTGTCTCAATTCGGTCGTGTTCAAGAAACGAGATTGTAAATCTTGCGTCTATAAAAGTATATTTTCAAAATACTGCATAATATTCCACTTTCCTTATGTTTGTTCTGTAAACGGCATTGATGATAAGTTCGTTATATAACACTACCAGTTAGTGTTGCAAGTTCAGAACGCTCATTTTCAAAATTGAAAATAATGCATGGGATGAGAACACTTTCGATTGAATAATGGTCAGAAGAAGTATATTACTACCACCTAATCAATTCGTTTCCTATCGCTTAAGTTCGGAATTGGAAGTTCTTAATCAATGGCCGTACAAATCTAAAATTTAGTCCCAGATCCCAGTTTTCATTATTGTTGCTTTTCAGGTAAGAAACAAGTTTGAAGTTAAAATCCCAATTTTGGAGGCGACTAGCAGACTAACGCAACAATTAGTGACAATAGTTACAACAATTGCTGACTTTATACGCCTTTAAATAATGATAAAAATAGTGGGTCTATTTTGATAACCACAAGTACTCGAATAAGGGGGGGAGGGGGATTTTATAAAATAGTGGGTCTAGCTGCCGAAAGCTGTTAAATTGTGTATGTTTTTTTGGGGGGTTTTTACAGGTCACATAGACTTATTTACAGTCAATAGGCTTATGTGGTGCTTAGATTAATATAAAAAAATAATAATACTTATCAGATTGCGTTGAAATTAACTTACTCGTGAAGGGACGGATTGACTATAGAATTAAATTGTTTTATTTTATTTTTTATTTAAATACTTTTATGAAATGGCACCCTATAGCGTGTATTGTATGGAAATAAAGTTAAATTGTAAAGTTCCTGCAATCCAAGGGGGGGGGTAGTCCCCCCCCCACGCATATTATGTTTGTATGAAGTGAACTGTAATGAACAGTATAGGTAAAGTTTTCCGAATTTTGTTTATTTTTCTCTAAACCTGCCTGTCTTTGTCTCTTGTCGGAAATGAAAAGAATCGTACAGGTGGTACCAGTCCTACACAGTTATTACTATTATTAACGCAATTTTTAAAACTGCATGCGTTTCCTCTCGCTCGGCAGTGCCATCATGCCATTAGAACTGTACGCAATCTAAGTCAGAATGAGGACAAAGGTCTTCCACATACTCGCATCAAAGATTGCTCGCATATCGGATTCGGCTACAAGATTGAGTATGGTCAGTGCTGTGTACAGTGTTGCAACGCAATCGTACCAACAAGGAGAGAGAAGGAACGATCGCAGCAGTGAGCGTGAGTGAGATACCGGAAACCTGGATACCGCTTGGCGAGACGGGAGGGAAGTTACCTCGCGAAGAAGAAAATCTGGCTAGCGCTCCCGGTGTTCTGAAGCCGAACTACAAATGGCTTGTGGGCCAGGGGAAGCGGGGAGGGAAACCTCAAGCGCAGAAAATTTAACACAGGGAATAAATATCTATACAACCCTCTATAATCTTTGGTTTTACTATCGCATGCAGGCAGCTTAGGTACCCTAGTAAGCACAGATAAAACGACATCACTTTTGGTCTTATAGCGAACTAGATGCGCATTGAAACAAATACGAAAACTGAGATCCCACAGCAGGCGCGTAACAACGGTTCCTTTGTACTCCCACACAGCTGCAAAGAGGACAAGTTTATAAAAACACTTGAAGTCTTGTTGATACTTGGAGCTACGAATGCGATGAATGAGGATTGAGGGTTATGTAGGCCGTCACTCACATGCACATACGGATAAGCTACCATTCTGTAGGTGGTACTAATATTACATAACATTTAATATTGTACTTACATTATGTTGCTGGTGTGGCGTGTGCGGTTGATAGCCTATACCGATACGTCGTACGAAGACATGCCTCATTTTGTATCTTGACGATTCACACTTTCACAATCACTTACACAATACACTGGAACCGAGTGGTACATCTCATTACATGTTCGGATTACGCGGAAGACACGTTAGGCTGAAGACTATAGCCAAAATTACATACGCCAACCACATTATTTTTGCTCGAATCCTAACGAACACACAAAATATGATGGAAGCATGGTTAAAAACGACACACGTTATCAAAACGTTGATTGAAGCTTCTCGCTTTGAGTTCAATTGTAATTATATAACTGTTCGACACTAATGACACCGATGAGTGCAAGGACTCTAATATTATCTTGCCTGCACAAGTGTATCGCGTTATTAATTAGTTTTGTTGATAAACTTCTTACAGACGCGCACTTGTTTTAAACACTCCAACTGTCTTATCTGGCATGTCCCAGAGCTCGCGGCTCGCGATGCCGCTGGTGGCTGGCGGGCAGTGCGCTGATTGGCTGAATATCCGTGCAGGATAGCCAACACAGTGAGAACTGCCAACTTCTGAAAGCTCACGGCGCAATATTTAAATACATTCCTCAGGGGAAATCACATACAAAATGTAAATAAGAGATGCATTTCTTTAAAATGTTTTTGTTTGGTCAAAGTGAGTCTTTCCTCTTGGTGAGCGGTGCCTGCAAAGAGGGCTCTCGTACAAAACGTTAAGCATACCTTCACTCATTTTCAAATTTATTTCTCTTTTCTTATTCTCACTCATGGTTTGTTACTAAAAGTCCACCACATGTACACAAAACGCTTCTCTATTTGAATGAGGAAAAAGTTGGAAAAACTTTCAGTCCAGACTCCAGGGGTTCTCATTCCACAACAGTTTTAGGCGGTTGTAGCCGGTTGTAAAGTTGCGCCTCCTATTCCGTAACCCGGGCGCAAGTTGCAACCGGTTGCAGCTTACGTACTGGAATGAGGGCCCAGATTAGCAGCGGACGGTATCGAACCAGTGACCTCCCGAAGGAGGGTACCGCGTGTAACGCGTGAGGAATCTCTGTCGGCAGACTCTGTTCAACCACATTGTTCGTCAACTACTTTATTCTTCTATCTTCACACAATTCTTCCTGCCGTCCCGATTTGCGTCTAACACCATAGAATATAATCTTGACGATCAGTCGACAAACATATTTGACTGACTCAACGATAAGACGCAAGAAAAAATTCGGGAGGTCGCCGGTTAAATCTCAGTCATTTATATATCTATATGTTCAGTCAATTGCCGAGATATATACGTTTGAAGTAATTCGTGGCACGACCATTTTTCAACACCACTTTGAGACGTCAAAAAGATGCATAATACGACTTGGCGACCGTGGCCGTCGGTTCTGCGTCGCGACGCATTGATGAAAACGTCTTTCAGAACGTCACCGGTTGCCCCACGATACGCCCGGTACTTGGTATTTTAAGATCGAATGAGATATTAATATTTCTCTTGTGACACGGCTTCAAGCGAAAAATTGGGGTAGACATTGTACATAAACAAAAGAGTTTTCACTATAACTCAAAAGTTACACAATCTGATGTACCTCGTTAATGGTCGAACCGATTGGGCTGATTTTTCAAAGTCGAGTAGATCAATCTATTTTAATTAACACTTATTTAGATCGATGAATTAAGAGTAAACGTTTCTGATTAAAAAATTATTTAGATTTAAAACAGTTTTTAACTGTGTAGAACGAACCGTTGGCGGAAAAACAAGTTTCTTATACGAAATACTTTAAATAGTTTGTTCTTGGCAAGATAAAGACCGATAATATGATTAAAAAATCCAATTATATATTGCATTGGTTTCTTACTCTAAACAGAGCATACACGTTTGATAACAGCTTTCTACGAAATGGTACACATTTTTGTCCATATAAAAAATATTCGGGTAGATCTGGTTTTGGAGCATACTTACTCAAGATGAGCTGGGTTCTTCAACGTTGGTGACTGATTTTCGTATTATTTCATGGAATACGTCCCATTCTCAATGACGTACGGACGTCCCCGTCACATCCCGTATTTTGTCAAAGAACGTCCCATTCGCATTTACCTACGGACGTCCCCAGGATATCTTGCATTTTTCAATGGAGCACGTCCCATTCGCAATGACGTACGGACGTCCCTGTCAGATCCCGTATTTATTTCTGGAGGACGTCCCATTTGCAATGACGTACGGACGTCCCTGTCAGCTCCCGTATATTTGAATGGCGGATGTCCCATTCGCAAAGACGTACGGACGTCTCTGTTTGAACCCGTATTTCTGCATGGATGATGTCCCATTCGGGATGACGTACGGACGTCCCTGTCACATCCCGTATTTCTTAAAAAAGGACGTCCCATTCGGAATGACGTACGGACGTCCCTGTCAGATCCCGTATTTCTTAAAAAAGGATGTCCCATTCGGAATGACGTACGGGCGTCCCTGTCAGATCCCGTATTTCTTAAAAAAGGACGTCCCATTCGCAAAGACGTACGGACGTCCCTGTTTGAACCCGTATTTCTGCATGGATGATGTCCCATTCGCAATGATGTACGGACGTCCCTGTCACATCCCGTATTTCTTACAAAAGGACGTCCCATTCGGGATGACGTATGGACGTCCCTGTCAGATCCCGTATTTCTTAAAAAAAGACGTCCCATTCGGAATGACGTACGGACGTCCCTGTCAGATCCCGCATTTCTTCCTAGAGGACGTCCCATTCGCAAGACGTACGGACGTCCCTGTCAGATCCCGTATTTCTTCCTGGAGCACGTCCCATTCGTAATGACGTACGGACGTCCCTGTAAGATCCCGTATTTCTTCCAGGAGGACGTCCCATTCGCAATGACGTAAGGACGTCCCTGTCAGTTCCCGTATATTTGAATGGTGGACGTCCCATTCGCAAAGACGTACGGACGTCCCTGTTTGATCCCGTATTTCTCAATGGATGATGTCCCATTCGCAATGACGTACGGACGTCCCTGTCACATCCCGTATTTTTTAATAAAGGACGTCCCATTCGCAATGACGTACGGACGTCCCTGTCTGATCCCGTATATTTCAATGGTGGACGTCCTATACGCAATGTCCCACAAACGTCCATGTCACAGCCGATATATTTCGTTTAGAACGTACTTCTTACATTGTCCTACGGACGTCCATTGGACTTTCTGAAAATGTTGCAACATCCAGTGGAGTGAAATAGGACATCCCGTACAGGACGTCCATTACGGGACTACCTGTGGACATCCATTCCTTATGGTGTGCTGTGTGGGTATATCCTAGTTGTCAATATAATTAATCCAAAATATACTTACACATAATGGCTTGAGTTCTCCGTTTTTTTTTTAATGCCAATTTTTTAAAAGAACGTTTTCAAAAAGTGAAAGAACTAAGAAGCAAGTTCAGTGCAGTATGAGTGGTATGAGATATCAAAATGCACTTGTGAAAGCATGTGATATTTTTCTAAAGAATATTTTTAAAAAAGTGAAAGAACCTATAGGAAATACCCATACTGTGAAGGACGAAATAGGTACTGAGAAGTTAGCCTATTCACTTTACAGTAAAAGAAACCTGAATCCATTGTTTCTGAGGGCAAACATAGTTATACATAATACAAACATAATTATATATTATGGTGCCTTGTGGAATACAGTCCAGCCCAGTTATAACGAACTTGAAGGGAGCAGATTTTTAGTTTGTTAGAAAATACCTTGTTAAAACAGAACCAATTTACGTGTTTTTTTGTTTACGATGAATCAAAATTACTTCGTTAAATCCAAAATTTGGATAAAAGAGAGATCTTTAAAAGTGGGCCTGACTGTATGTACTTACCTATGTAGACTAAGTAGGTGTGTTCGCAATGTTAGATTCATCCAAATTGTTTCCTGCAACTATGCAATCACCAACATCTTATTATATTTAACTTTAAGTTTTTCTAATTAAAAATATGCACAATTTGGTTTCATAAAAACTCAGTACTACAGGAACACCTTGTGTTAATTTTTAAGAAGATCTACCCAACGAGTTTCACTGGGGACTTATACAAACCACGCAAGGTAGGTATTTGTACTTTATATGTCCTGAAATGAACAAAAAAAAATACGTAAATAATATAAATAATAATTATTAAGTGTAACTATACTAAGTACACACCTGGCGAACATCTCGGGTCGCTTATTGTCAGTAAAAGTAAGTATTTGCACCAGAACGAAAGGAAATAGAGATACATCATACAAAACTAGGTATTTGTTGGAAATGGGGACTTTCGACCCCGTAGAATCGGAGAGTATACGCAAGATGGGTGTGTTTGAGTTACATTAAGAACACATTCATAGTTAATTAATAACTTTATTAAGAACGCTAAAGACATCAACCCAGTCCAACATGCCTGGTCGCTACACACATCCCACAACAATGGTTTGCCTTGCGCAGTCCTCAGACTAACTAGGGCAGTACACACCACGTCCAAAGTGCTTGGACCTAAAGATATAACATCTCCCCATTTAAGTTTGAACAGTGAACTTACAATTGACTTACAATCAAAAATTACACAAAGTCCTTATACTTAGAAGGCCTCTTAACAACACGGCCTGAACGTGTTACACAGGGTGGTGGAGGTGATGGAGGCACTCCATTATCGTTGGGCTGATCAACCTCGGTCTCTCTCTCAACTTCCTGGTCAACCTGACAATCAGGATACCAATAACCCATCCCAGGTGAATCACTGGCCGATAGACGCAGATGGCGACTATTGCGTCTCAGCATGTTGCCTAAGGAGTTTTTTACAATGTATGAACGTGGCATATCATGTATGCCCACAACTTTCCCACGGTCCCATTCCTTTCCTTTAGATATAAGTACATTGTCACCTATATTAAATGGCTTTCTAGCCTTTGCTGAGTTATCATAGTACAGTTTTTGTTTCTCCTGCTTTGACTGCAACTTGTTGCCAACATCTTTGTTAAGTTTAGGTCGTAGCAATGATGTACATGTAGGCAGTTTAGTTCTAATCCTGTGGTTAAGCAGAATTTGAGCTGGTGACAAATTCAGTCCTTTAACAGGAGTACTTCTATAGTCCAGGAGAGCATCATATGGATCTTTTCCAGTGCTAGAAGATGTTTTAAGAATAGTTTTGCAAATGGCCACTGCCGATTCTGCTTGACCATTTGACTGAGCGTATCCTGGGCTTGACGTAACTACTTTGAAATCCCAGTCCGTTGCAAATGCTAGAAACTCCTGACTACTAAAGGGCAAATTATCTGATATTAGTATTTCAGGTATTCCAAACCGAGCAAATATAGACTTCAACCGATGAATTACCCCTGATGCTGTCTTGTTTGGCAGACTTGATAACTCAATCCATTTACTGTAATAGTCAACGACTGTCAAATAACTAGCGCCCCCGTACTCTAGGATATCTACCCCTATTTTTTCCCAGGCACGAGAGGGTATTTTGTGCGGAATCATTGGCTCTTTAACATTTTTTTTCTGAAGGAGTTGACAGGTAGCACATTTGCCTATTAAACTTTCAATATCCTTAGCCATGCCAGGCCAGTAAACCATTTCTCTAGCTTTAGTTTTGGATCGCTCAATCCCTACATGGCCTTCGTGTATTAGTGAAAGTATATGGTTACGCAGTTTTGCTGGTACAATAAGCCTCTCATTTAAGAAAACCAACCCCTCGCATACTTGGAGGTCTGTTCTCATGTTCCAATAATGCCGAACATTACTAGGTGCTTGGTATTTGTGCTCAGGCCAGCCTTCCATGTGAAGAGCTATTAGATTTTTTAAAGACTCGTCTTGCTGCGTTTCTTTTTTGAATTGAATTCTGCGCTTGTCTGTTATGGAAAGATGCTTACTAACAGAATGCACAACGCATTGAAATTCAGGGTCATCTTTCACAGGGTCCAAAACACATGCTCGTGACAGCGTGTCAGCTAGTTGCAAATGTTTGCCAGGCACATAGCTTACAGTGATTTGGTATTTAAGCAGACGTAGAAGCATACGTTGAAGACGAGCAGACACTTTTGCTATGTCTTTGAGGCAGATGGCCTCGAGAGGTTTATGGTCAGTGTTTACTTCCACTAACCTTCCATACGTAAATTGGTGAAACTTTTCAATCCCATACACAATGGCAAGGAGCTCTTTCTCAATCTGAGCATATCTTTGTTCAGATTCAGTCAGGCTACGAGATGAGTAAGCAATGGGGTGACCATCTTGCATGATGCAAGCTCCTAGGCCATCTTTGGATGCATCCGTTTGTAAAATAAGCGGTTTTGAACTATTGTAGATGGCCAGAACTGGTGCATTAACAAGGAGATTTTTTATTTTTCTAGTGATTTGTCATGTTCATGTGACCACTGCCACATGACATCTGTCTTAGTAAGGTTTCTGATAGGTGCTGATACCTGTGACAAATTAGGAATAAACTGAGTTAGGTATTTACACATTCCTAGCAGTCTCATCACATGTTGTTTTGAGGTAGGAGTTGGCATATCCACAATGCCTTTCACATGTTTTTTGTCAACTGTAACCCCTTTTTCAGATATGTTTCTTCCAACGTATCGTACCTCAGGTACTCTGTACTGGAATTTATCCTTATTGAAACAGACCCCATTGGCCCGAGCCCTCAAAAGTACCTGCATGAGTGCCATGTCATGTTCTTGTACAGTTTTCCCTGACACTATTATATCATCAATGTAGATTTCTACATTCTTTATGTCCCCAAACAATTTAGTCAATGTCTTTTGGAACACCTCAGGGGCGGAGCAAATACCGAACGGGAGGCGCTTAAATGAATACCTTCCGAAAGGTGTGTTAAATGTGCATAATTCAGCACTTTCTTTTGACAGTTGTATTTGCCAGAACCCCTCTTTTAAATCGAGCACTGAGAATACAGTTTTCCCCCCCAAGCGTGAGATTATATCGTCTGAGGTGGGTATTTGGTAATGCTCTCGCTTGATTACCGCATTAAGATCCCGTGGATCAAGGCAGAGACGTAGATTTCCATTCACTTTTTCGGTAATGACCAAGCTATTAACCCAATCAGTGGGTCTATCTACTTTTTCAACAATATCTCGTGCTTCTAAGTCATCCAGGGTTTCTTTGAGTTTACTATGAAGGCTATGGGGAACTCTTCTAGCAGCATGTATCACAGGCACTGCTCCCGGTTGTAACTCAATCGAGTGTGAGGAGGGCATTAAGCCTAGGCCTGAGAATACATCTGAGTAGGATTCAGTTAATAGTTCCTTGGTGGTATCCACCGATATTTTATCAATTCTTTTTACAAGATTGAGGGATATGCAAGCTTGTAATCCTAACAGGGGTGAAGTGTTTAGATTGACTACTATAAACTCTACAGTTGCTCTCGTGCCCTTGCTAGTGATACACTCGAGCTGAGCTTTGCCATCAGGTTTGATTTTGTTATCTTTGTCTCCAAACCCAACTAGAATAGTTCTAGTATTATGAAGTTGGTCAGCTTTATTTTTAAGCAGTTTGAATATTTTTAGAGGGAGAATACTAACTTCTGCCCCTGTGTCTAATTTAAATTCTACTTCTTTTGAGTTAACCAACATCTTTTCATGCCACGACTTGTCAAGTTTCGACTTACACATTTTTGTAACCTGTACAGGATCATCTTTAGGCTTACCTTCGTTTGTAACAGCATATATGTGGAAACTGTTTACAGTATCTACTCTGTTATTATCATCAGTGTCACTAAGTCTACCTGATTCATCATCAGAACTGTCAGTGACAGGTTCATTGTTAGGATCAATTACCTCATGCACATGTTTGCGTCGCGTATTAAAAGAACACCCTTTTGCAAAATGATTTTTCTGACCACATCGAGAGCACTCTTTACCGAACGCAGGGCATTTGCCTTTTTTGTGCACATAGCAACACTTTTTACACTCATATGGCTTTTCACTATTATAGCCCCGTTGGGCAGCATTTTGTCGCACTCGCGTATTCTTCGAATTCACTGTTTCGACGGCAGCTGCTGTTGTTGTTGTTGTCCCTCGTACAGTTTCCGCCTGCTGTCTTCCATCCTCGGCAGCTCTGCAGTAGTTTGCAGCCTTCTGTAAAGTGAGCTTAGGCTCTCCAAGGAGACGTTCCTGCACTCGCAGGTCTCGCATACCAACAACAATTCGATCTCTAATGAGTCTGTCCTCTTGGTCACCAAACTCGCACAATGCAGCAGAAATTTTGAGACGTGTAAGGAACTGATCAAAGGACTGTCCATCTTCTTGAACAATTGTGAAAAATTTGAAACTGTCAAATATCACATTCTTCCGTGGCGAGCAGTGCGCATCGAATTTATCGAGGACTTGTTCCAGGGTACGGTCTGCAGGCGTGCCTTCAAATTTAAAGGTATTGTAGGCATCTAGGTCCTCATCACCAATAAGGTTGAGCAAGGCTGAGATTTTAATCTCGTCACTTTCGTTTTCCGTTTTACTTGCGCTTAGGAATATACAAAATTTTTGTTTCCACTTACGCCAGTTTTCTGCGACATTTCCGGTTAGTGCCAAATCCGGAGGTGGCTTGTACACAGACGACGCCATTAAGGCCTAACTGTTCCCAGTTTATTGTAAGGTTTAGTTCACTTACGTTTCCTGTCAGTACCGATTGTAAGGTTTAGTTCACTTACATTTTCTTGTCAGTACCGATTGTAAGGCTTCGTTTACTTCTGACACCATGTTTGAGTAACATTAAGAACACATTCATAGTTAATTAATAACTTTATTAAGAACGCTAAAGACATCAACCCAGTCCAACATGCCTGGTCGCTACACACATCCCACAACAATGGTTTGCCTTGCGCAGTCCTCAGACTAACTAGGGCAGTACACACCACGTCCAAAGTGCTTGGACCTAAAGATATAACAGGGTGGGCGGGGAGAAGAAACGGCAAAGTGCCGGTAAAATAAACGAAACACAAACGCGATCCTTGCGTCCTTGCGTGTCAGCTGTGACAACTACATCAGCCGTCACTGACGTCCTTGCATGTCAGCTGTGACAACTACATCAGCCGTCACTGACGTCCTTGCATGTCAGCTGTGACAACTACATCAGCTGTCACTGAAGTCCTTGCATGTCAGCTGCGACAACTACATCAGCCATCACTGACGTCCTTGCATGTCAGCTGTAAAAACTACATCAGCTGTCACTGACGTCCTTGCATGTCAGCTGTGACAACTACATCAGCTCTTACTAACGACCTTGCATGTCAGCTGTGACAACTACATCAGCTGTCACTGACGTCCTTGCATGTCAGCTGTGACAACTACATCAGCAGTTACTGACGTCCTTGCATGTCAGCTGTGACAACTACATCAGCTCTTACTAACGACCTTGCATGTCAGCTGTGACAACTACATCAGCTGTCACTGACGTCCTTGCATGTCAGCTGTGACAACTACATCAGCTGTCACTGACGTCCTTGCATGTCAGCTGTGACAACTACATCAGCTGTCACTGACGTCCTTGCATGTCAGCTGTGTCAACTACATCAGCTGTCACTGACGTCCTTGCATGTCAGCTGTGACAACTACATCAGCTGTCACTGACGTCCTGGCATGTCAGCTGTGACAACTACATCAGCTGTCACTGACGTCCTTGCATGTCAGCTGTGACAACTACATCAGCTGTCACTGACGTCCTTGCATGTCAGCTGTGTCAACTACATCAGCTGTCACTGACGTCCTTGCAAGTCAGCTGTGACAACTACATCAGCAGTTACTGACGTCCTTGTATGTCAGCTGTGACAACTACATCAGCTGTCACTGACGTCCTTGCATGTCAGCTGTGACAACTACATCAGCTGTCACTGACGTCCTTGCATGTCAGCTGTGTCAACTACATCAGCTGTCACTGACGTCCTTGCATGTCAGCTGTGACAACTACATCAGCTGTCACTGACGTCCTTGCATGTCAGCTGTGACAACTAGATCAGCTATCACTGACGTTTCATCCACTTTCGACCAGATGGAAAACATCATCCGCACTCCCAAACAAGTGCGATCCATGCCTGCGGGTGTGTACGGTGTCAACTGTCAACGAAAAGAGGGATCAAATATTTGAAAGGTTGCATTAGCATATGCCTACAATAGGAAACAGTGTAGTGCAGCCTGCAGACAGTTAATGTTGGAGAAAAGAAAAACTGATTACCGGGTATCGTACAAAATTAGGGAGCCTGTTATGCTGTTCGGTCAGAGTATTTATACAAACACTGATTTATACCGAAACAAATTATCGTATAACTATTATTTAAAAGCATATTATGTTAGCATAAAGTTGGTAACAAAATAGTGCAGATGGATAATATGTTGAAATTAGAAATTAGTTTTACATTAGAAAACTGCTGTATCTACCATGCTATGTTGGCGGGTTTTTGTTCCAAATCTTCCTTCATACCGATAATAATTATTTTATAGCGATCATTAAATAGCATTTATTATATTAGCTAACTGTTGGTCAAGAAATAGTACAGATAGATAATATTATAGTCAAATAAAAATTGGTTTGTAGTAGACAATTGTTGTATCTATTGTGCTGTGTTGTCCACGTTTTGATCCAAATGCTGATTTATATGCTTTTAAATGATCGCTATACAATAATTGTTCTCGGTATGAAGGAGCACTTGGAACCTAAATACGACAGCATAGCAGGATAGCTAAAACAATTTTCTACAGTAAACCAGCGTTAAGTTTCAACATATTATTATCTCTGCACTATTTTGTGACCAAGAGTATGGTAACATGATTGTGGTTTAAGGTGAATCTACCCCCAATTTATTTTATTATTTTAAATATGCATAAAGACAACATATGGGTTAGTATATAAAATACGCTCATTTGAGAACATCAAAACTTATTTTTAAGCCCATTTTTGAGGAGCCGTATGGTATTTACAACGGGTTTTATGAAAAATATGGCTAACAACTACGTTTAAACCACATACGCGTTTGGTATGCGATTTTTTGTTTACACCTTACCCTCACTATTGTCTATGTGGACTTAGTGTTTTGAAATAAGTGTTTTCAATATTTGGTTTTCTACGATTTATTTTCTTCTCCGGTACGGAAATTGTATTTGTACCGGCGAGCAAAATATCGTAGTAAACCAAATATTGAAAACACTTATTTCAAGGTGTAAACAAAAAATTGCAAACCAAACGCGTATGCGGTTTATACATAGTTGTTAGCCGTATTCGTCATAAAACCCGTTGTAAATACTATACGGCTCCTCCAAAATGGGCTTGAAAATTAGTTTTGATCTTCTCAAATGAGCGTATTTAATATACTAACTCCGTATGTGTTCTTTATGCATATTTAAAAAAAAAATAATATGGGGGTAGATTCACCTTAAATGATCGCTATAAAATAATTTGTTTCGGTATAAAGCTGCTATGTTTGTATAAATATTAAGACAGCATAACAGGCTGCCTAATTTTGTAGGTTAAGGGGGAGGGATACAAGCTAGTTTACAGTGTCTTACAAACTTAGGAATTAGTACTAGACTATTGACTCTATTTATATGCGGTTTTTTTCTGTGCATAGAAAACAGACATCAAAAGTCCGCTGCTGATTTACATTTTCAAAAATGTTACAACAAATATTTGTTTTTATTGGTCAAATCTGAAAATTTAAACGGAAGCTAAATTTAAAAAATAAATTCAACGCCGAATACAAGCATGATCTAAGCAACTAGGGTTTAAAATTTCAATACGATATCTCTGTTTGGTAAGCCACAATCTTAAATCACAATCGCGTGATTTTTACGCGTTAGCTGCTGCTTTTTCTTAGCGCGGCGTTTTCGTTCACCAAGTTGAGCTAGCCAGTAACTTCCCCTCCGCTGGCTGGCTGGTTGACTTGCCGCAGGCTACGCAAACAAAGAAGACACATTCCTTTTCATAGCTACCACTCTCTGTGGTCACGGGATGCTTTTCAAACGCGAAACAGTAGACATGAATCCCCAAAACAAATTTTGTTGCCACCTGAATTCATTTTAAATGCCGTAAAAGAACCAACATCCAATTGGATGGGGAACCCGAGATGATTATGATATTATTGATTCTTGTTGCTTTACGTTTCTATTATTCCAATTATGATATTCAAAACTATGGTACTCGACAGAGATAAAGTGCAGTTACAAAGAAACCATACATTGTGTGGGATTCGAACCCACGTTCCCATTTTCGTTTATCAATAGATATAAAAACACATAAAGGTTCTATTTCTGTAGGTTGCAGGATAAATCCTGGATATCAACAACCCTGAGAGAAGACGTTACCAATATCTTTAATTGGGATGAAGCCCTACACTGTCGTTGTTTGATATGGCGAACTAAATGGATTAATTATTATTATTAATTGGCTAATTTATTAGAATTCCGAGTATAACTACAACATGAAGTATGAATCAGTTTACTCCTTTGTCAACTTGCACTGTCGAATACCAATAGAGACTGCTCAGTGGTATAGCACCAGTGGCACTAATTAGAAAAGGCGCCGATAAGATACCCGCTACCGGCAATCCTGCTTTAGTTTTCCGTCGTTTGTCAAAAAACGAATGCATGAGTCCTTACTACCAGCCCTTGGACAATCCTTCTCAACGTAATACCAAGTTATTCACCTCATTCCAGTTGGTTAGTTGCAGCTGGTGTCAACTTACGAGCGAAGGGTACTTGTATGTAAAAAACAGCATAAAAGTTTCATTTTGAAATTTTATCTCAAGAATGGACTTGGAAATCGAAAATCGGAATCAACAGCGCACTGTGGTTTGGTAAGCCCTACATATTGAACGCTCTAAAATTATTATCAGTATGGTTTTTATTTGGTTTTAATTTGATTACTAATAATCGATTTAATAATCAAAATATTACGCTAATGGTTATAATATTTTCATTCAGCCTATAGGGCTTGCAAACCACAGTGCGCTGTTGATTCACATTTTTGATTTCGATTAGCATTATTGAGATATAATTAAAATTGAAACTTGTTTGCTACGGTTTTTGACGTAGAGATATTAATCGCTCTTGTTGCGGATTCGGGGGCGTAACTTTACAACCGATTAAAACTGTTCTGGAGTGAGGGCCCTGAAGAGGGACATAAATTGTCCCTGGGCAGGATTCGAATGAGTATGAGTATAATGAACGTGTTCGTTGTAAAAATATCTTACTTGATGGTTGACTGATAATCGGTCGGAGGGTCACAATTTCTTGAAAAAAAAAGTTATAATTATTATTATTATTATTATTATTATTATTAATTTTATTATTATTATTATTATTATTATTATTATTATTACTATTATTATTATTATTATTAATTTTATTATTTTATTGTTGCAATACATACAAACTCGGTCAAAACCGGCATAAACATGTTGTACGGACAGAAATGTCAAGTATTTCCATGTGTTTACCTTATTAAAATCTACTTATAACTAATTAAATATATCATTTCATTGTTTTGTTGAGTTCTCTCAAACAGTTGAAAATGGGTCTTACAACGCTCCTCCATAAAATCTACTGAACGTAAAGAGGCAAGTAAACAACTTATACATTGTAATTTATGACATGTAGAAACCCACGATTGTATTTTTGTATTACAGCAGTGCGAAATAATAACCCGTAATTATTGTTTAGCATTAAATAACACATTTCATTATGTATTGTATGCTGTAATATAAATAAGTTGCGAGTGTGCATACACATATGATGTTCTACGATTATTTTAAATGTAGCCAATAATAATAATGATAATACAAAATAAAAATGATTATCTCAACAGCTCACTGTGTCTTCAGGTTTTACTATCCAGATGCAAAATAAGTAAGTGTAGATAAACAAATCTAGTTTTGTATTAGTAAAATTTCTAATACGTTTTTCTAATTATAATGACGTGGCAATGAACTTCGTTGTTTGACAACCATCTTTAGAAGGTTCCAGATCACAGTGCCGTTCTTGCACGAACCAGCCGTGCCAGACAAAAGGGTCTTCCTCAACCACCTGACCAAGGGGCTGATCGCAAATTATACCTGTCAATAGGTGAGGTAATTACGCCTCTTGTGCTTCTTCGCTTAGTTCGTCCCCTCAGTAAAAACTATTTGTTTGAATAATTAACAAATTTTACAACTCTATCCATAGTATGCTCACAAACATGTACTCTCGTTACCGGCACTTATCTTCACTAGGTACCCGCGATATTCCATCAACGAACAGAAATTCTAATTTCATATTTTGTAACTTTTATAAACCTCTGGTACAGGGTTGTATGTGTAGCCAAATTACTAAACCAGCGATTGGAATATGGATGTTACCTCCAGTATTTGACACTCTGATACGCTCCGTACAACAGCAGATGATGTAAATGTAAGCTTGTTGCGTATACATCAATGGTTCATACTTCATGCTTACTTATAGTTTGATCTGATGGACATTTTATGAATGTTCGTAGGTTGTACACGACGTATTGTAATATATTTGTTAATTGTATACAATTTAATGTCGATAAGTTTATGTCTACTTTTGTAAACTGCAATCGCCTATTCATAATCATTGATTTATTTGACGTATAAGTACAAGATATTATTTGTATTATCATTTTATTGTTGCAATACATAGAAACTCGGTCAAAATCGGCATAAACATGTTGTACAGACATAAATGTAAAGTATTATCATGTGCTTACCTTACTAAACTCTACTTAAAACGAATTAAATATATCATTTCATTGTCCATTTTATTTCTCCAAAACAACTGTGGATGCTATGTGCGGTCGTGGCCGATTTCTACTCATCCCAGCATTATTATATATATATATATATAGTACGAAAACATTTTTACGGTGAAACCAATCCAACGTTTATTTTCATAAAATTGTCAACGTTTCGACAACTGTAGAGTCATCGAGTGTTTCGCTGTAGCAGTGATCTTAATTTTGTATGCAAGTGTTTTTGGTTGTTGTGGTTTTTTATTTGTTTGTGTATGTCTTGAAAAGGAGAGTCGTCGAAACGTTGACAATTATTATATGAAAATAAATATTGGATTGGTTTCAACGTAAAAATGTTTTCGTACTAACATTTCTCGTACATTTTTCAACCAACAAAATCTTAGAAATCATATACATAATATATTATATTATTATTGTTATTATTATTATTTTATTGAATGTATCACAATCATACAATCTCGGTCAAAACCGGCGTTAACATGTTATACGGACGTAATGTCAAGTATTTCCATGTGTCTACCTTATTTAACTTCACTAATCACATGTCACTAGTTTAAACAGTCATCAATCTCGGTCAAAGCCGGTGTTTACATGTTATACGGACAATACAGATGTAATGTCAAGTATTTCCATGAGGTACCTTGTTCAACTTCAGTCGCTACTGTCTTATTAGTACTTGTTCATAGTATACACTGCATAATGATGATCTTATTTGCGTTGTCTTCGTGTGTGTCTTCTTTGCGTCGTGTTACTGTGTGTACGGTCGTGGCCGATTTCTCGATGCCATCCTAGTAATTCTACTCTATGGACAATGGAAAACCACGTAAACCATGTCAGGATGGATGTTGTCTCGAAGGATTCACTCTCATAAGTTTAAACTAGTTCTAAATGTTCTTCGGTATGTTACTTGTTCACGTCATGTTCTGTCAGAATTATTTTCTATAACAGCTGTCAAAGTTCGTTTTGTTGTTTCGAAAAGTCAATGCACTCAGTCGATACACTTCCCAGTTTGATCGAAAGTCCACTATTATTATTATTATTATTATTATTATTATTATTATTATTATTATTATTATTATTATTATTATTATTATTATTATTATTATTATTATTATTATTATTATTATTATTATTATTATTATTATTATTATTATTATTATTATTATTATTATTATTATTATTATTATTATTATTTTTATTATTATTATTATTATTATTTTTATTATTATTTTCATTATCATTATCATTTTATTGTTGCAATACATACAAACTCGGTCAAAACCGGCATAAACATGTTGTACGGACACAAATGTCAAGTATTTCCATGTGTTTACCTTATTAAAATCTACTTAGAACTACTTAATATATTAATGCCATTATTATTATTATTATTATTATTATTATTATTATTATTATTATTATTATTATTATTATTATTATTAGTAGTAGTAGTAGTATAATTATTATTATTATTATTATTATTATTATTATTATTATTATTATTATTATTATTATTATTATTATTATTATTATTATTATTATTATTATTATTATTTTTATTATTATTATTATCACTATTACTATTACTATTATTATTATTATTATTATTATTATTATTATTATTATTATTATTATTATTATTATTATTATTATTATTTTTATTATTATTATTATTATTATTATTATTATTATTACTATTACTATGATTTTTTTTAGTGCCTTTGCAGTATTTGTGTATTTGGATATCATGGATGTCAAGTGGTGGTTTTTCATCATCATCAGCATCATCATCATTAGCCATGTTTACATGCAGTATTGAGTATTGGAATTGTATTGTATTAAATCCGTTCTTTTCATCGTAGAGCAAAAACTCAAAAAGTCTCATGATCAACACTTAGCCACGAACAATATGCGGCAACGAAACTAATATGATTCACGAAAAACGTGTTGTAAATAAAGTACCTAGCAAGACAAAAGAAAAGGTTTGAATTAGCTTTGTTCATTTGTGTCCACCCGTCCTATGTAAAAATGAGTGGAGGTGGAAGGAGTATGACGTCATAGGTGGAAGTAGTGGATGCTTCTCAACCAAAGACAGATGAACGACGTGAGTGCAGTTTGACTTTAAAATGGCGCGTGATCTAGAAACTGACTTGGTGAGAGAAAATGTTAGAAGCGGCTCAATCTTCAGATGAAGATTCGCTGTCAGTTTCAACATCTGAATTATCGGATTCAGTTGATTTCCTTTTAGATGTAATACAGGAATTAAGGAGAAATCCTCGAAATTGCATACCAAATTTCTGTGAAAACGTAGTACCCCAGTACAGTGACAAGGAATTTGTGACACATTTCAGACTTTCTCGTACCTTGTGGCTAAGGTTGGAATTCATAGTCGGCCCCTACACCTAGGGGCACCCATTGTTGCTATGGATTTGTTTTGTTTATGGGAAATAACATGCAAACAATTGTTACCTTGGTAACAATGGGCGCCCCTAGGTGTAGGGGCCGACTATGAATTCCAACCTTTAGTCTAGCAACTAGGTTCGAGAATTCTGAAATCTATTTACAGCTTATTGCCAAAGGTAAAATGTGGTGTCTTATACGTTGCTTTTAGGTAGCCTATAATGTTTGTAATATAAAGAGCTAGTTGCACATAACCTCACAATCTCTGGCCAGCATGTTCTCTCAAGTCTCAAGGAAATAAATTTACAATTTAAACACAATCGACTCTAATCTTGCCTTACTTTGGTACTGTAGGAGTATCCTCGGCATATAATACTTACCCACGCAGGTAAACACATAGTGTCCTTCACGAATGATAGGTAAATTACTTTCACGGCGTAGCATATACTGTTTCAACTCGGCAGCCATGTTTGTATTTTGATAAATTTCGCGCGTTATTTTTTACCTCCACTATCTCAACTACCTCTCACCTGGGTGGAAAAGGTAGAGTTAATTCTCCAATAGGTGGACTCAGAAAAACAAAGTTGAGGTTGAGTTGGTGGTACAGATGAACGCTATTTTACTTCCACCTCAACTAAAAGTGGAGATAGTTGACACAAATGAACAAAGCTATTTTGTTAACGCCCGGCCGTGACTAGCCAGCGAGTAGTCGGGATAAGGACGGGCAGCAGTTCGAGGGCCGCGGGGGCTCTCCATTCATTCCTTGGGCCGACTTGGCCAAACGACTACGCGTCTGAACGGAACGGAACAGCAGCCGAGATCTTCCCTTGCCGACGTCTCGAGTAGAACTATCCCCACCACCACGCAGTAACATTTCCCCTCCGCTCAGAAGTGATTTTCAGAGGCATCTAGCGGGTGAAGGTAAATTATAGCTAGACTATACCTCCACGTTAATCAGTTTTTCTTTTCTCCAACATTATCGGGTTGCACTACACTGTAACTTAGTGCAATCTTCGAAATCCGTTCCCTCGTTGAGTACAGCCTGCTATATTTTCGTTAATTTACACCATACACACAGGTATGGATCGCACTTGTGTGGGAGTGCACTGCAGACGTGCTGTCTGTCACATCGTCACTTTCGTTTGCGGTCCCTGGCTTTTCAATTATTTCCTTGTTTGGATCAAGATTTCTCTGGGCTGTAAGTTTTTTTCGGACTCGTACCGTAGGCCTAGGCCTAGCAATAGTTGTTAGGTGTTCTAGGCGGCCTAGAACACCTAACAACTATTGTCATAGATTAATTACGCTAGTTCGTCAGCCGTGCAATATGATGGACGGGCAAAAGAGTAGGGTTAGGCCTAGGCCTAGGCTTACTAGGGTCTAGCCTACTAGCCTAGCCGTAGGATTGATTGACGTACAAAGCCACAAGCTAGGAAGGGCTAGGGTCTAGGCCTAGCCTTTGCCTAGCTCTTGCTAGCCTTGCCACAAACTGGGAAGGGCTAGCCTAGCCTAGGCCTAGGCCTACTAGGGTCTAACCTACTAGGCCTAGGCCTAACCTAGCCGTAGAATTGATTGACGTACAAAAGCGTAGGGCTAGGCCTAGCCTTTGCGTGGCTCTTGCTAGCCTTGCCATGAACTTGGAAGGGTTAGGCCTACTAGGGTCTAGCCAACTAGCCTAGCCATAGGATTGATAGACGTACAAAGGCGTGGGGCTAGGCCTAGCCTTTGCTTAGCTCTTGCTAGCCTTGCCACAGAGTTGGCAGGGCTAGGCCTACTAGGGTCTGGCCTACTAGCCATGTAACAGACACGAAAGTGCGTACGGCTTGGCAAAGCGCACTAGCCTAGCCATACACTGCGTTTATCTAGCGGACTGGGTTCAGTTCGCAGTGAGTTCGGCACCCGTTTGGCAAGCATAATTCAATCCAGACTCTTCTATAATTCTATCCCTGGTCCTATTAAACCGGACTAGATCGGCTTCTTAACAGAACTGAAATAAGCTTGAGCTGAGGTGTTTATCAGTCGAACTCGGTGCGCACTAAACTCGGCTCACACCGCCTAGTGCGAGCCCAGTCTGCTTGATAAACGTAGTGATGGACTTGAAAGTATAAAGACGAATGCTAGACCTTGATACGGCCTAGCCCACAGTCTGACAATATTCTTCCTTGCTATGATCTGGCACTCCGGCACACTTGTTTCCGTCCGCCCCGCGCTTGACGTTGGCCTCATACATGATTGCTGTAGGGCTGGCGCTTCGTGCGTGTTGCAATGCTAGGCTAGTCACCTGGTTCTACATTAATTATTGGCCAAATTTACATTGCATTTAGATTTTGTTCTTAGACAATGAGAAACAATGCATGATATTAGTAGACAGACAGCACCATTCGACAGTAGTGGTGTGGTCCATATATTAGCCGTGATTTGGTAACAATGCAGTTATTTATTTACATACAATACGAATCTTTGCGTGATTTACCGTATAATATGAATGAATGTAATAAAATCTCTACATTGATATTTAACAAGCCACACGCATTATCTAGATGATTAGGTCTACTTATCAATCAGTAATATATCTATGTTGGTAACCAATCAGCCAGCGTACGCCAGCTTTGTGTACACGTAATTTGTGATATAATATTGTCACATTTGTATTTTATGTGGCCGTCATACTGGGTGGTATGACACAAAGTTTATTATCCACCCATTCAGGTACAAGAAGTAACTTTCAGTGGGGGGCATAATTGCATTTAATGTGCTTTGTTGCAATGCACGTATACTACTAGCTATGTATGGGTCACTGCACTCAGTCCCCCAGCTATTAATACCCACTGTATTATATAACTCAACATTAAGATCATACACAAGGGCGCTGGCAACACGACTCCATTAGTTCGCATTACTACCGCATGAGTGTGTATTGCAACTTTTAACCTTGAATACAGTTGTTATAGAGTTACAATAATTTGTATAATAATATGTTCGTAGAGAAATCTATGGGACCTTTTTCTTTGCTATTTCTGTTTCTTCACCTTCACACAAAACAGGGTTTAAATAATTGGTAATGTGCTAAAACGATATTGTGAGTTGGCCGCTATGCAGTTTCGAGATTTGTCACATTTTAATTTTACCAACACGAAGACCGGCACTAATACAATACCACTCAAAGCCAGCCGTCGTATTGATTAATCCGTTCAACAGCGGAGTTGTGTTATTATTGGCACTGATGTTTTGTTGAGCGTCTATTTCCTAAGACCGGTGGGAAACTCCTCCGCACTGGCTCGCAAATACGCGGCCCCCCGAATCCCACCCGTTGGCAACGAGACTAACTCGGGACATTCGACAACAATAATGTCTGTCGTTGCAGGGTTACTGCTGCTGTGGGGTCATAGTGTATATTGTCAATTCATTGGTTGTGTATACTTGGATGGAGAGGCCAAAGTGGCTGAGTTAATCACCAGAACATGTTACCTTGTGAATCAATCATATATTGTTGATTTTATGTTTGTATGGTCAAGGCTATTGGCATGAAATGCTGTAGTGTCCATTTGCTAATAAATAAATAGAGCACATGTTTTAGCAGGAAACAAATACTGCTTGGCCTCACATATGTCTATATATTTACTAATTAATAATAGGCCTAGTGAATATCAATTTTAGTTCTAGTTTCCAGTAAGCCTACTTAGTCATGTTTTGTTATCTCTTGATGTTTTAAACGTTTATTTTTTCAGTTTTCTTGTATGAAATCATGCTAGGCCTAGTGAAATATTATATTTTCTTGAGTATTTAAGAGTAAATAATAATAATAGCATCTATTTTAGTTTCGAAGTCTAGGCCCTATTACAAGAAACGTTTCGTACGACGTTGATTACAGTGAAATCCAGATGTATCGTTTTTCTGGAATCCGTGCCAAAAAAACTGATGAATACGTAGGCCTACCGTACATGAAAACAGTAAAAGCGATAATGTGCATGTCCAAACTAAAAAAGAATAAAGTATGCCTATTGGTATATTGTACAATTTGCATTGAAGTGGGCAAGGAAATACAATATTTTCATGCCATAATGAATGTAATAAAATATGATAGGACTGAATGTTGGCGGATGAGTATACTTGCCCATTATCGACCAATGGACACACAGGATCTGTTTTCATTGACTTGTATTGTTGTTGCAGATAGCTGTCTTCCGAGATATACTCTTGTCAGCGCAGATCCCGCTAGGAAGCCCGAGACGAGGTATGTAGGGCCTACAGGTCCAAGACAATCCACTAAACTTCTCTTGCATTCATTGTGATAAGTTTAGTGTAAACTCGCCCCAAGACTACCTTACACATGCTTTCGTCTCGGGCGAGCAGCTCGTAGACAACCAGCGAACCGCCCGAGACAAGCCCACGCAAATACCGATCACTGATCGACTACGAGTGGGGGCGGATTCCTTCCCTGTGACGAAAGCATGAGGAAGGTTGCTGTACGGCCACGTTATAAGTCGTAAGCCATGGCTAGTTCATCACGGAAAAGAAAAGCTCTCAATATTTGAGCAGATTGCAGGTCCTGATTTTTGCGGAGGCTACCGTCTAAGAAACTAGGTTGCCTCAATAGATGATACCGTGATTGGGTTGGATGCAGATAGGTTAATTGAATTCCAGCTTCATTATAATTTAACACAGGGCAAGCAACTATGCCGTTCACGCGTGTGTAACTGCCGCGAATACATACAATTCCCCTCTCCCCCCACCCCACCTCCGGACATTACATAGATATATTATATTAATAATCAACTAGATAACTATTCATTATCATCTTTATTAACAACCACGGTTATATCTATTATCGTACCTAAGATGATATTTCTACTTATCTGCTATGTTGGTTGATTCCACCATTGATGTAAACATGATCTTGGTTTTGTTAAAACTCACAAGGAAACTCAGGACAGATTACGGTAACCAGAAGTTGCCGACTGTTTTTTTAATGAAATGAAAATCTGGAGAAAATATTCAATATATTTGGTCCATCGTACTTGTGTCAAAGGGTTATTATTGATAACCATTTATCCATTTAAGACTATTATTTTTTAATCGGGACAACGTTCTTAAAGTTCTTACAAGGTTTTGCAATTAGTCATTACACTTAATTTGCAAGGTCAATCAATTAATAATTCAATTAAGGCGGATCAGAAGGCAAATATATTAGTTTAATACAGACCAATGGAAATGAGGTAAGGCTACATTTTCAGCTACTGTCTAACTAGTGTATTGTGTAATGTTTAGGCCTACATTGTCATGAAAAAGTAGGCCTAACTTCTTAACTCAAGTGATAATATAACACATTCACTTCGTAGCAGCCGATGACATGATTATTGCTCACATTAAGTCTGTGCGGGCGGCCACCCCTCCGCGCGAGCTCAGGTAGTTTTCTTTCAGTCTGAGTCGGACAGTCGTTGAAGCAGGTACACGGCCGGTCTCCGCTCCGACGACCAATCTGACATTTTATTATGTCTTTATGCCATTTCAAGGGTAGGCTGACGCCTTCGGCATTCCTGTTCCCTATACCATGCTTTGCCATGCGGCTGGTCCACATGTCCCAAGTGAATGTCATCTCATTCAAGGGACGTGGGTTCGATCAGTGACTAAGACGGGTTTGTCATGCGGCTGGGTCACATGTCCCAAGTGAATGTCATCTCATTCAAGGGACGTGGGTTCGATCAGTGACTAAGACGGGTTTGTCATGCGGCTGGGTCACATGTCCCAAGTGAATGTCATCTCATTCAAGGGACGTGGGTTCGATCAGTGACTAAGACGGGTTTGCCGTGCTGCTGAGGCACAGTTCCCAAGTGAATGTCATCTCATTCAAGGGACGTGGGTTCGATCAGTGACTAAGACGGGTTTGTCATGCGGCTGGGTCACATGTCCCAAGTGAATGTCATCTCATTCGAGGGACGTGGGTTCGATCAGTGACTAAGACGGGTTTGCCGTGCGGCTGAGGCACATGTCCCAAGTGAATGTCATCTCATTCAACGGACGTGGGTTCGATCAGTGACTTAGACGGGTTTGCCGTGCAGCTGGGCCACATGTCCCAAGTGAATGTCATCTTATTCAACGGATGTGGGTTCGATCAGTGACTTAGACGGGTTTGCCATGCTGCTGAGGCACATGTCCCAAGTAAATGTCATCTCATCCAAGGGACGTGGGTTCAATCAGTGACAGACGGGTTTGCCGTGCGGCTGGGCCACATGTCCCAAGTGAATGTCATCTTATTCAACGGACGTGGGTTCGATCAGTGACTTAGACGGGTTTGCCGGGCGGCTGGGCCACATGTCCCAAGTGAATGTCATCTTATTCAACGGACGTGGGTTCGATCAGTGACTTAGACAGGTTTGCCGGGCGGCTGGGCCACATGTCCCAAGTGAATGTAATCTTATTCAACGGACGTGGGTTCGATCAGTGAGTGACTAAGACGGGTTTGCCGTGCGGCTGAGGCACATGTCCCAAGTGAATGTCAGTGCCGCGCGGGATGCAGATCAGGGACCCGCCGTTTATTCAACAAGCGATCGACGAATGGGCTGCAAAACTAGATGAAAACGCGAGCAAAACAGCAAAACATTGAAGCTTCTTCGCAATGTTATAATGTGTATATTGTGTATAGATACACGCAATAGTAATAATATGTTGATTATAATATTCACCGTTATATGTAATATGCTCCTTGCAACGTCATCATTATTAGGGATGCGCTAGGACTTAACTTAATTGATAATCATATTAAACAATGTTAATAATGAGATACATTACGATTATATTGCAAGGATCAGTACAATATTGTATTTTTGGACTAAACAAGTCGACATCTATCTAATCTAAAACAATGGGGAGTGACTATTTTTGTATTCGCCATAATAATATGCACGCTATTATAATATGCAAGTGTAATAACTATTGTAAAACCTATTTAGGATGCTTTAAGCGTTCGTAATTCTGATTCGGGATGTACTACTGCGGGTTCGATTACTGCCACATTTGATTACTGATAATCATTTCGATTAGCGAAATGGAAAAGCAACAAGCATGCTTCCTTTTATTAATCAACTTAACAATTTGCAGGTAAGGAAATAAAAAATGAACTGCAATCATTATTATTTTCTTTAGAATGAACTTCACGTGTGTAGTTTGCTGTGATGGGAAAGGAAATGTTATGACTGCCCGTGCCAGTGATGTTTCCAACAAAGATTGTGATCTGAAAGAATGGTAGGCTAGCCCCGGGCTAGGCTTATTGTACCCGACCGCTTCTTCCTTTCCGCGTCTCTCTCTATCTTGAGTAGGACTCTACTAGTTCCAGGATACTCCACGGCTCGCGTGCCGCGTAGCGCTACTGTCCAGTGAGCTAGGCAAGCGCGCATGATTCGAATGAAAATTAGGTTTTTGTTTATTTGTATGGCTTTGACTGAATAAATAACTTTGAAACTTTACTCATTCCCAGTGCAACGTAATTATGTAACTGTATTTAAAAAATAACTTTGTTTGCAATAAAAATTACCAATTAAGTATGACTTTACTGATTTTTTCTACATTATTTCACATTCTATACCTATTTTCTCTAAACTTATCGAAAGAAATCGAATTTTCCTTGAACAACCTTAAAGCTCATTAAATTCTATACGGTATGACATTGTTTTGTAAATAGGGATAACCAGATGTGCCAAACAAAAAATATTTACCTCGAGCGCGAATTCCCGCACGGAGCGTGCCCGCACAGCCTTAATATTTAATAGGCCTACATTGAAACTTATCCAATATGTCCACAACACTTTGATCAATGCAATTACTATGGTTATCTGGTTATCTAGCCATCATCTAGATAACATGGGTGTCTGTATCTTTATCTAGATAATGTTCATTTTATTTATACTATTATCTTTATCTTTATCTAGGTGACACTTTCATGTGATTATCTTATCATTATCTACCTGGCTCAACACTGCCCCCATAATAGATGTTCATTTTGTTTTATTAGGCTATACGATGATGTGTATGTACATAAAACCACCCCCGACGATCATTGTAGTAAATCGCTTTTTAGCGTAAGCTTTATTTAAAACCATTCATGGGAAATGAAAGTCAACATCTTTTGATTGTGTTGTGATAAACACTACATCTACATAACATATGTATACTAGGCCAATGGTTCCCAACCTTTATCACCTCACGGACCGGCAACATGATAAATGTATGCGTAAGGACTGCCGTGGCTACAAGGGGTCTGGTGTGTAGCCCCAGACACCGGAGGCGAAACTTCTTCGGGTGTACTTATACCCCAAAACAGCGTCTACAGCGATATGAGCAATAAGGCAGACAAAGGGAAGGGGCAACTCGAAGAATGTGAACACAGGAAACATTCAAATCATTGTTAATAATATATAAATAAATAACTTATTGTGGATTATAAAACGTTTATGTGTCTATTATTCATAGTTCCCACGTGACGTCACAGCGGCCATGATTGCGACACAATCGATGTAGAACTATCCCAGATCATTGGCGAATATTATTGGAACTTATTAAGTAAGCATAATTTAGAATTTAAAAGCAAAAATAAGTAATAAAAATATCAGAAATTACCACACATACCAATTTTATTTAAAACACAAGCTGAATTTGAAGGAACTAATGATTTATGTGTTGTACCACAACAGCCTTCAATTCTTTCTCCATGGCAACGTCAAAGTTTGATCACAAATGTGGCCGCCCCGCGCACAGATGTGACGTACGAGCAACCTATGAATAGTGACGTATTACTAATAAGATAACTTAGGATTGCGCGTTTATAATCGTGGTTGTTTCTAGTCTCGGGTCGTTCCTTGCAATCAATGCTCTCAACTATCTGTGTCCGTAGAAGTGGGTGTTTGTATAGTCGGTATTAATTGAATTATAAGCAATGTGTCCCCTCCTGAGAATATACCATTTAGACAGAGTACGCCTAAAATAATGTGTAGAACAAATGTTTGGAATTTGTACATGTTTCTAAAATATTATAATTACCATATACCCTCTTAACTATAAGGGTTAATACGTGAAATAATACATTGTACATAACATGGGAATACTGCAGAGACTCTGCATGAGTATTAACATGCTAGGACGATAGATAGGGGAGTTATATATTATAGGCCTATATATATATATTGGGGTTCAAACATTTGTCGTCAATGTTGTTACTCACCTAAGTACTGTCAAATAATCACTTAAGAAGTCTCCATCCATCATTAAAATTTAGTCTATAGTTGGCTCAACGTAAGTATTCTCATGCTTACGACATAGCCGAGGCCAGGTTACTAACTTCATGTTCTACTTCTCTAGTTCCTACCATCTAATTTAAACCAGTTCATTAGGGATATTCTAGGCCCTTCCGTTGGTTACCTGGAACGGTGGGGTGGGGGAACAGGCGTGTGCACTCTACTCAGCGGAAGACTGCATTTATGAATGTGTGAAAGAACGCCAGGATTCTGTTGATGTTCCTTCTATAAGCGCGTATGAAAGGGCCTTAGATAATGATCTGAGATCGGTATGTCAATACTTACATTGGGGCTAGTACAGGCATACTGTTCATCAGAAATGTCATGGTGAAGTTGTGATTTCATCAGTTGTTAACAGTCACAAAACTGCTAAGCAATCAGTGCATTGCAAATAAATAATTAACATTATATTTAAAAATGAAGTATGTCTCCAAAAGATGTGAATATTGCTTCACACAGTGTTTTTGATTTAATAAAGCAATCAAAATTCCCATTGGAAATTTTTAATTTTTTCTCTTCTCTGAAATCTTTAGTTACTTGTTTTGGTGTTTCTCTTGAATGTTTCAAAAGATACCCTGGAAACAATTAGAAAATAGATGGGTTTATGAAATGCGTGTGTAAAGACGGAGACTTCATTTTGAGGGCAAGATCTAGTCTTCAAAGGATACTAATTTTACCAAAGAGCAGCACTTACACGCGCGTTAACTCCTCAGAAAACTAATCAACCGTAAACTTCAATAGAGTACCACAGACCTTTCCTGCGTTGCAAAATCTATACAACGATGACTGACCATACGCCGGAAGCCGATCGAGATGACCGATACTGCACTGAATGTAACAACGTGGCAAACCTGTAGTGCGCAGGTGGATAATATGAAGGGTGTCTACCCGCCGGACCCCACTTACTCTGCCTCAGTGGAGAGCGACATATCCCGCCTTGCACCTAAATTGACGTCTACCTCTTTAAGTATTGAAGCCACCACAACATTGGCTAGTGGCTGTGCTGTTCACTCACTCTTCCCACCCCCATCTCCATCAGTTAGTTGTACCTGATTCCCTCTTTTGTGAAATAATTGGTTTTTTGAATTTATGCAAATGAAGTGATTTAGCCTAGATGAATACAAATTGCAAAAATCACATTTTTCAAATTATGAATCAAATGGTTAATTTATTATAAATATTATTATAATTAATATTATTATTATTATTATTATTATTATTAATATAATTATTAGGCCTATTATTGTTATTATTATTATTATTATTATTATTATTATTATTATTATCATTATTATTATTAAATTATTAAATCTGTATTGACAACACGATCAAAGTCCCACGTGTGCAGTACAATAAAATAATGTAATCACTTGTAAATTTGATTGATTGATTGACTGATATTTGGGTTTAAATCCCATATTTTTGCCACTTTGCTAACCAAAAGGATGTGTGGATAAATAATGAAGTTTTAAATGAATAAAGATATTTGAGATTTTTTATTTATCTGTGAATCATCCCCCCCACTCTAACTCCAGTCCTCTTCTGTGTCCAACATCTCGTTTGGTTGCAGGATGGCTGAGAACGATTACGCTCGGTTCGTTATAACCAAGCCTGGTGTCCATGTGTTGGGTGGAGGCCTGCCAGCTGGATCGAGCATTGTGTCGTTCTCCCAAGATGAGACCGTCGTTCAGGTGTCTTGCAGTGAAGACCACTCTGCAGTTGTCTGCGAGTCTGGCCGCGTCTACACCTTCTGTGTAACACAAGACACAGGACAGATGAAGAACGAAGGCTCGGTGGCTGAGCCGAGGCTTGTTGACACTCTCAGCACTGTTAGGATAACCCAGGCTGCTTGTGGAGAGAGATACACCGTATTCCTCACTGACAAGGGTGAGGTGTATTTGTGTGGGGAGAATGAAGGGGGTCAGCTTGGCCTCGGTCACACCCGTAACACCCCCACACCCGCCCTGGTTGCCGGTCTGCCGCCCATCAAGAAGGTTGCTGCTGGGTGGTTCCACACGGTGGTTCTTGCAACAGGCGGTGAGGTCTGGGTGTGTGGATGGAACACCTGGGGCCAACTTGGCCTCGGACATATAAACCAGCTTACCTCATTCACTCATGTGCCCAACCTCCCAGAGGCCGTCGTTGACATATCGTGTGGCGGGAACTATACAGCTCTTGTCTCGGCCTCTGGGATCCTCTTGATGGCTGGGTCTAATGGCCGTGGTCAACTTGGGCTTCGTGCATTCAAAAGCGTGTTCAGCTTCACACGAGTATCGGTGTCGTCAACAGCCGTGGCTGCCGTGTCCTGCGGTGGTGTTCACACTGTGGCCCTCGGAGTCGATGGGACGACCTGGGCTTGGGGTCTTAATGATAAAGGTCAGTTGGGTACCGGTGACACAACCAAGAGATCCGCCCCCACTAGAATGATTGGCCTCGAGGACCAGACTGTCTCCCAGGTTATCGCTGGATGTCACCACACTGCGGTGTTGACACGGGCAGGGGACGTGTTTGTGTGTGGCCAAGGAACAAGTGGTGAACTGGGTCAGGGGAAGAATAACCTCTCGGTGGCTACTCGGTTGCCGAAGTTATCGGGGCTGGAGGTTCAACAGGTGGCTTTTGCTTCAAGATATTCACTACTGTCGGTCACGTCAATCGTCGCACCTTCAGCGCAGCGTAGAATAGGAATTGATGATAAGGTGGGGGAAGACATAACGGACTGGGAGCAGAGCATAATGCGGACCCTGGAGTGCCCGGTGTGTTACAAGGTCATGTGCGCACCAATACACCTGTGCACCGAGGGGCACAGCCTGTGTAACGCTTGCCGGTCTGACGACAGGATCACAGTTTGCCCGCTGTGTCGTGGACAGTTCTCCGCTGGGAGGAATCGTCTCGCGGAGGGTCTGAGTGCTGACATCCGGCTACCGTGCATGGAATGCCTGCTGCGCATGCCCGCGTGCGAGCTTGGGGGACACGGCGCGGTCTGTCCCCGCCGCGGCTAGACTGTCCCCTGGCGTGCGGCGGTTGGAGTGAGAAAATACTAAACTTAGCTGTGTATGGTTGGTCCAACACTACCTTATACAAACTTTCTTCACAGGCGACGGGTTTGTAGCCAATCAGCGATCGGTATTTGCGCGTTTGTGTCTCGGGCGGTTCGCTGGTTGGCTATGAGGGCCTCGCCTGTGACAAAAGCATATGTAAGGTTTTGGGGCCAAGTATACAAGTAAGTGTTCAGTTACGTTCTTGGCTCTGTTTTTTGTGTCCGGGCTGAGGTGGGTGTTCATCAGTTAGGCAGCCTGACAAGCTACCCACTTATATCCTTGTTGAACATTGCTTGCATTGAACAACTATTTACTACTTTCAAATAATTATCTCAATTGTTTGTATATTGGTATAAAACATATAGGCCTATTATCATTCATCTAGATGAAATGTAAACTGGAGTCTGTGTTGACAAGGTGTGCGTGCATGTATTGCACAGTTGCATATTCTTGCATGTTATTGTGTTCTTATTAAGTATATGTGAAATGTTAATTTAGATTATTTACCATATTTCTTTACCTTGACAGTTAATAGAAATTGAATACATTCAATTGAAATCATTCTGCTAGATTCAACGTATTCTTGTGACCATTGACTACGAGTACACGTATTGCATTATTCTCATTGTATTTGCGTTAGCCTAAGTGATATGTACCCTCAACTATGGTAATTTTTTTACTTTTACAACTTATATTTTAAGCTTTCAATGCTTTTTTAAAAACATGTTATTATCTTTTAACTGTGTTGACAAAGTGTTTGTACATAGTATTATTATTAATTTCTAAGTAGGTTGTAAATTTTACAAGTTAGCTGACTGAATTGAGCCTAATATTGAATGTTTTCAATGATTTTTCATTTATATTTTATGCTACTAATTTTGATACCCTAAATGTAACCTTAAAATAATGTTTTGAGCAAGTAAAGTGTACATGACACAAATGACATTGTTGCATTCTCCTTCACACCACCTGTTTCATAAAGAATCCCGTTCTTGCCATCCCGTTAACATGCTCTTGGGTTGTTCTCCTTGAAGGGTAATTAATTGTAGCCCGGCCTGGCCTAGGCTGGTCTGTCTGGGAGAATTGTGATGTACATGTTTTTATGTCCTTTTTGATGAAAGAATGAATGTCCGTGTCCGGCTCAGATGCATCCACCCCAAAAAACAGTGGCATGTGTTGCTTTCTCATTTGCCTAAATAAAATTATTCATTTGTTAATAAAA
Organism: Isoperla grammatica; assembly: GCA_945910005.1. Lineage (NCBI taxonomy): Eukaryota > Metazoa > Arthropoda > Insecta > Plecoptera > Perlodidae > Isoperla > Isoperla grammatica. Next base: position 35,630,332 of record OX246744.1, read on the forward strand.
AAGTTCACTGAAGTACGAGGTGAACTTCTAATGTACTAAGGTGAGTACTAAGTGAAGTGGGCAAGTGGACCCTCGGCTGGCTTCTGGTTTAGGGCCTCCCTACAGTGGAGACCACTCGGACAACGAAGCAGTCGATCCGACCGACGAGCGCGCGTCGAGCTTATATTTACCTGGTTTGTAAACCCCTCGTTAGGGGGGTAGTCGGGCCGACTCCTTAGCGCTACATTCCATTCACTCATTTCCTAGAATTTCATAATTGGCTACAAAAACAACTGTAAAAGCTAAATTCCAAATATAAATTAATTATTAATGTTTTATTTGAATTAACATTTCGGAAACTTATTTCTTAATATAGATCAGAACAGCACGAGTTTGAAACTTTTTTATTTTTTCTTGTAGCGTTATTATTAGATGAATGCGAATCAAACGATTCGTATACTGCATAGTGCATTTATGAATTACATTATATGTTTCTTCAAAATCCTACTACAAAGACGATTAAAAGATGGCAATATGCATAAATGTATTTAGAAAACGATTGTGATAATTGAAAATAACGTACACCCATAAGCAAAAATAATAAAACTAGCACGGGGTATTTAACAGAATACAACAGTCCGCTCTCTGATTTAACGATCTTCTAGCTTTGATTATTGACATGAATGCGATAGTCCTTTGCATAACGAGAATGACAGTATAAAATTTGGGTCAAAGGATGACATATATCAAATGAAAGCTTAAGACAATTACTTTTCAAAAAACTATGATATACCTCTGGCAAATCCAGCTTTCTATGTCAAAACTAGGGTCAAAGGTCAAATTTGTAATTTTTTAAATAATTTTTAATTAAATAATGAAAAATGTTTGCAAGTTAAATCATACACTTTTAGTAAGGTAAATGTATTATGTTTCTTTAAAAAAAATTAAATTACCCATTTAGCCGTTTTTGACCTTAATTGAGGTCAATTTCCTCAAAATGGGTAATTTTTTAAATTTTCTTCGATTTATTGGCCAATATTCATTATATCAACGTACTTACTCATAAATACGTTAAAATGAATAGTTCTTATTGTTATCACATTGTTTTCACGGTATCCATTCAAAATGGCGGTCAAAGGTCAATAGGTAAGTATCGTCAAACTAGGTCTAGTAACTAAAATATTACTTGTGGGTACTCTACGCAGAATTTTAACTGCAATTTCAATAACGAATAAGAATATGATGTTTTAATCGTAAGAGAATGTAATTATTGTAAAACTTATAAACTACTTAAGATTGTTACTGAATTTCTAATTAATGTCCTCAGACATCAGGGTATTCTTGAATGGGTGTGCAACTGCAACAAAATACATTTTTAGAAAAGAGCATGACCATGCTGAGATACGTGATATGATAGTATGATATAATATCTGTCCTAGCAGTCACTGTCTAGTCGTCAAATTAATCAAAATTGAAGTCAAAATCACTCAAAATTGAAGTCGTCAGATTAATCACCTTCTGATTCACTGAAATTCTCATGCTGGGTACCGATATTTGTACAGTCCTTCAGCTTACACGCGTAAGTACACTTCAGCTGATTGGCCAAACACCCAAAGGTAGGCATCTTGCAAACACGGCAACAGTTACAGGCTAGGAGATCCATAACGGTCAAAGGTACTGGAGTTCCAATCATCCACTCGTTGCTCAGATCGCTTTCTGCCGTGGTTTTCCATCCATAGCCACACAGATCAGGAACATCAGGGTTGGCTTCCAAGCAATTCGTATCAATAGATCGTGTTTGGTTGATAACTCACAGTCGCAGGATATGAAGCAGTAAGCAATCGTTACAAGGTGGTAGCTGATTAGACTTCATATCATCACACTTACTTCTAAAAAGCTCGTAGCGCAGCAGGTTGACGCATGACAGAGTCGTGGTCAAAGAGCAGAGTTTACAGACAAACTCTTCGAATTTTTTTGATGACATCGATAGAATTTCTCCAGTCCTGACCCATCTTGCTTAACTTTACACAGAAATGCAGGTTTTTTCTCATGATATTCAAAGTTCTCTTTTTCCCTTTACCACTGAATGAGCTCACTCAGGTTGGAACTCATAGTCGTCCCCTACACCTATAGATGCGCCCGTTGTTAACAAGGTAACAGTTTCATACATGTCATTTCCCATATAGAAAACATATCCATAGCAACATTGGGTGCCTCTAAGTGAAGTGGCCGACTATGAATTCCAACCTTTGTCACAACCAGTGCATGGAGGTCAGGGAGGGTATTACATACTTCGAATCCCAACGAACTCGCTAGTTTTTACACATCTTCGAAGTGTGTTTGATTTTTGGTAGTCAAGCGTCAACCAGCTGCCCTACGAGCTTTTTAAAAGTAAATGTGATGATATTAAGTCTAATCAGCTACCACCTTGAAACAATTGTCTACTGCTTCAAATCCTGCGGCTGCGAGCTAACCACCAAACAGCGGTCTGGATACGTTGTTTGGACGCCAACCCTGATGTTCCTGATGTTATATAAATGTATTTTATATCTACAACAACCACAACAACAAGACTGTACTTGAGTTGGGTTGTACTTCCGGTCCCTGCAGTTGATCATGTAGTTTCACAATGTCATGGCTGAATAAAACCACAGCCCTGCTTAAAAATACGGTTGGATACTATTGGATCCGCAAGTGTAAACCAACAGGATTCAATCGTAACCAACTGTCTTAGTAGGAGCCAACTGGAACTCTAAAAGCATCCAATAGGATCCAAACGTATTCAATAGGAACTGTAACCAATAGTATTCAACTGGGACCGTATGCAAAGGGAATCAACTGTAGTGCAACTGGAACCGTAACCAATAGTATTCAACAGGCAACGTATTCAAAGGGAATCAACTGTATTCAACTGGAACCGTAATCAATTGGTTTCAATAGTATTCAACTGGGACCGTATGCAAAGGGAATCAACTGTAGTTCAACTGGAACCGTAACCAATAGTATTCAACAGGCAACGTATTCAAAGGGAATCAACTGTATTCAACTGGAACCGTAATCAATTGGGTTCAATAGTATTCAACTGGGACCGTATGCAAAGGGAATCAACTGTAGTTCAACTGGAACCGTAACCAATAGTATTCAACAGGCAACATATGCAAAGGGAATCAACTGTATTCAACTGGAACCGTAATCAATTGGTTTCAATAGTATTCAACTGGGACCGTATGCAAAGGGAATCAACTGTATTCAACTGGAACCGTAATCAATTGGGTTCAATAGTATTCAACTGGGACCGTATGCAAAGGGAATCAACTGTAGTGCAACTGGAACCGTAACCAATAGTATTCAACAGGCAACGTATTCAAAGGGAATCAACTGTATTCAACTGGAACCGTAATCAATTGGTTTCAATAGTATTCAACTGGGACTGTATGCAAAGGGAATCAACTGTAGTGCAACTGGAACCGTAACCAATAGTATTCAATAGGCAACAACCGTAATGAAAAGGAACCAACCGTAATGGATGGGAATCAATCGTATTCAATGGGAACCAATTAAGCGTATTCAATAGGAACCAACCGTATTCAATAGGAACCAACCGTATACAATAGGAACCAACCGTATTCAATAGGAACCAACCGTAATGGATGGGAATCAATCGTATTCAACAGGAACCAACCGTATTCAATAGGAACCAACCGTATTCAATAGGAACCAACTGCATTCAATAGGAACCAACCGTATTCAATAGGAACCAACTGTATTCAATAGGAACCAACCGTATACAATAGGAACCAACCGTAATGGATGGGAATCAATCGTATTCAACAGGAACCAACCGTATTCAATAGGAACCAACCGTATTCAATAGGAACCAACTGTATTCAATAGGAACCAACCGTATTCAATAGGAACCAACTGTATTCAATAGGAACCAACCGTATACAATAGGAACCAACCGTATTCAATAGGAACCAACCGAAATGGATGGGAATCAATCGTATTCAACAGGAACCAACCGTATTCAATAGGAACCAACCGTATTCAATAGGAACCAACCGTATTCAATAGGAACCAACCGTATTCAATAGGAACCAACCGTATTCAATAGTAACCAACTGTATTCAATAGTAACCAACCGTATTCAATAGAAACCATCCGTTTTCAAAGGGAATCAATCGTATTCAATGGGAACAAATGGTAATGAACGGGAAACTTCCGTTTACAATAGGAACCAACCGTATTCAATAGGAACCAACCGTATTCAATAGGAACCAACTGTATTCAATAGGAACCAACCGTATTCAATAGTAACCAACCGTATTCAATAGGAACCAACCGTATTCAATAGTAACCAACTGTATTCAATAGTAACCAACCGTATTCAATAGAAACCATCCGTTTTCAAAGGGAATCAATCGTATTCAATGGGAACCAACCGAAATGGATGGGAATCAATCGTATTCAACAGGAACCAACCGTATTCAATAGGAACCAACCGTATTCAATAGGAACCAACCGAAATGGATGGGAATCAATCGTATTCAACAGGAACCAACCGTATTCAATAGGAACCAACCGAAATGGATGGGAATCAATCGTATTCAACAGGAACCAACCGTATTCAATAGGAACCAACCGTATTCAATAGGAACCAACCGTATTCAATAGGAACCAACCGTATTCAATAGGAACCAACCGTATTCAATAGTAACCAACTGTATTCAATAGTAACCAACCGTATTCAATAGAAACCATCCGTTTTCAAAGGGAATCAATCGTATTCAATGGGAACAAATGGTAATGAACGGGAAACTTCCGTTTACAATAGGAACCAACCGTATTCAATAGGAACCAACCGTATTCAATAGGAACCAACTGTATTCAATAGGAACCAACCGTATTCAATAGGAACCAACCGTATTCAATAGGAACCAACCGTATTCAATAGTAACCAACTGTATTCAATAGTAACCAACCGTATTCAATAGAAACCATCCGTTTTCAAAGGGAATCAATCGTATTCAATGGGAACAAATGGTAATGAACGGGAAACTTCCGTTTACAATAAGAACCAACCGTATTCAATAGGAATCAATCGTATTCAATGGGAACTAATGGTAACCTACACAACACTTAATATTGTATGAATATTCATTTTATGTGCCAGTGATAATGTCTTGATGTTGACATCTTATACATGTTGTTACAACATTAGTCGTGATAATATGTCCATACAGTTATACCTATCAATGTGTATACAATATCACATAATTATATTTTGAATAATAAATAAATGAATATTGTATGAATATTCTTTTCAAATATTGTCTTCTAAATATTTTACGTACATATACACAATGTTTTTATAAACCTGTGTATTATTATATTGTCGCTGTGTGGCCGCGACTATTCTGCACCCAATTTGTGTTATTTTAGGGGGATGCGTGTCCACGATTAATTCCATACAGTCTCAATCCTTGCATTCGAATTAATTACTGAAAAAAATATTGGATAAACTTTCAGACGGGATTGCTGGTACCGCATCTATAGGAATCAAACCCGGGCCTCCTAAATCAGGTCTCATGCATCACGCTTGCGCTACAACCACCGACCGTTTGTACGTATTTATAAAATGTATTACATGAATTTAACGTAACAGCAAATTTAATTCTGTTAGAATTCCAAAACTAAATTTTCCACGTGTTGTACAATTTGGTATTGAATCGTATTGAAATTCGTCAATTCATTATTTATAACCATGCCACATACATCACAGTATATATACTTACTGGGGCCCTCTTAAGAATAATAGGCCACATAATGTATACGCTGTCAATTTTTTAATCTATGCAGACCCGGAAAACGTCATGATTTGAATTTCTCGATTTACGTTCGCATAGCATCGTGCTTTGAATCAACCGCGTAACGTCATACTGAATTTAAAACGAATAATCTCGGAAGCATCCGAACATTACCGAACTATTTGGACCACTCCAGTCAACGCACTACTCAACTGGAGAACAAAATATGTAAGTATTTAACACTTTATTGATCTTTAAATTGTATTTGATTATAACGTATCATTTTCATTTCAAAAACAGTATAATAAATATTTATTTTTCAATATTCTGCATCAAAACTTTTTTTGCAGATGATCATTTGACTTTTCCCCACCCGGCTTCCGGCCGGCAGTCAACAACTCAACTACAACATCCGGTTACGTTCTGTCTGTCGTGTTTCAAGCATGTTTTCAGTTCTCTTGGGTGAAAGCTTCGTAAATGTAGCCCCTTTCGCCGGTGAAATCATCCGTACATACTCACTGTATTTCAGGTAAGGTTAAGGATTGGCCTTCTTGTATTTTATGAAATACCGAAATAGTCTTAGCGTTTTTAATCCCGCTCAACAAAGACAGGCAGTCTAGGCTAGGCCTATCCTAGGGCCTAAGAGCCAAATTCCCGTTACCGTTAGTTTCGTTTGAGGGCTGAGGGGTTGAGTTGGGCTGAAACATCATAAGAATCGTAAGCCTAGGCCTAGGCTCTACCTTACTTCTTGCCTATCGTAGGCCTAGGCCCTAGCCTAGGCCTACGCATTCTTGGTTAAGTTTAAAAGTTAAAACCCTGTTACAAAGCCACTGACTTCTGGTTCCTGGAAGGCCCTGTGTGATAGGCCTACCTAGGCGTGGCCTATGATAATTAAATTCTGTTAAGACCCAGAGCCTATATAATTTGCAGACATGTAGGCCTGGGTAGGCTAGGCCTAGGCCTAGACCAAGGGGTAAGTTTGTAGGCTATCCTAGGCCTAGGGCCTAGGCCCTACATTTTGTACACCATCCATAGCGTATGCCTAGGCCTAGGCCTCATGTTACGATCAGTGTTGTCTTAAACGTCATATAGGCTAGGCCTAGGCCTAGCCTTCGTGCCTAGGGCATGTTTTTATAGGGGGTGTGTGCCGTAAAGCGCCCGGTCTGACCAATGACAATAAGATTGAACAGAGCGAGGGTTCCGGTCGCTTTACGGTATGTGCCCAGGTTACAACAATGAAATGGATGAAATGAAATTTTGAAATCGTCTATTATAGTTTGCAGCTATGACATTAGTTGTGCGAACCCTACCGACGCGTTCACTATTGTGGTTGATTTGATTTATGAATTTAGGGTGCTACAATAGCTAGGATTATTTACAATGATTTAAGATACTAATATACAGTAGGCCTAGTAGATTTAACTGTAAAACTGAACACATGTCATAAAGTCTGAACTGTACACTTAAGGTGGAGCATTAAGATGCCTCCTTTAAGTGTTGCTCTATTTTCAATAATGTAATATTTTATTTTTGTTATTGGTGCTAGGGCCTAGACGTAACAACAGATCTACCCACTTTCCAATGGACTAGGCCGCTCAAACAGTAATGTTGCCCTAGCTGGACATTGCATGTATGCTAATAGGACGTTTTAACTAAATCTGGCTACATAGGGTAGCCTAGATTAAAGTAGGCACCGACAGTTAAAAATGCCTAAAGTAAAACGAAAGTCCCTTCGTGTTTATCAGCACGCCATTTTAACAGATTATTAAATAATCAGACCATAAGTGTTGAAGCACAATTGAACTCTTCATCAACTTCATACTCGGACATGCCCGGGTGTTCCAGGGCTAGCTCTACGTGTGGGTCTAATATGTTAGTACCATCTAGGGCTACTAGCCCTGTTCCAAGAATATATCTATCTGGTGCAACTAGTTCTGCCAATATGTGTGGTAGGCTATGGTGGTGGTAAAGAGGGGCGATATTTTGCAATACTCAACCAATCTTTTATCACTGCCACTTTAGGCCCATATGAGCATACTTGGGGAAAGGAACTTTTAAAATAAACATGTGAACGCATTCGTATTATGACGAACTCATTCCCGTTTAGATTGATTACTTTTCTAGACCTTTAAAACATGTGCATGCAGACATCTCAGCAGTGACATGCCCATGCTTGTGAAAAATGTATATGTATGGAACAAAAAATAAATAAAAATAAATAAATTTGAAAGGTTAGGTGTTTCTACGTATTGTGCAGCACATATAATCTGCGACCAACAGCTTATCTCCTTATACACACTCTTGAAACTCTTGCAGCTGATAGTATCTACCAACATAAGCTATTTTAAACCCATAGCCACCAAATGTTTGCCAAGACGCTACTATTTCTCAGTGTCCAAAAAGAAACACGGAATTGATAATTTTATATTTAATTTTAAATTAAGGTGGGTGTTACAATGCATTGCCAACTGAATATTGCTATACTTGGCACAAGACTACCTTACACTGCTTTCGTCACAGGCGAGGCTCTCGTAGCCAACCAGCGAACCGCTGGAGACACACCCGTGCAAAAACCGATCGCTGATTGGCTACGAACCCGTCGCCTGTGACGAAAGCATGTGTAAGGTAGTCCTGGTACAACTATATTGTACGTAGGCCTAATGTGTACACAAAATACAAAAATATAATTTACTTTTTAAAATTAACTTCTTTTTCGAAGTGAACTTCTTTTTCGAAGTGAACTTGTACGTTTATTTAGTCCAACTGGGCCTCCAAAAGTAGTCCAGTTAAAGTGCCAAGTAATTTATTTGCCAGGCAAGCCCACTTTGGTGTCTTTTTATTGGTCCTTGTCATGGTGAAAACAACTTCAACTGGACATTGAAATACCAGCCCAAACTAGTGTTGGAACAAAATTTTATACAAACAGTGTAAACTGATGGTAACTTGTCATATGGACAAATCTCAATACTTCCGTGTTGCCATATTTCACTGTAATTTTTTTTTATTTATTTGTGAATTGAATTTTTGAATTACTACCTGACCTAAATTATCATGGAGCATATTTTATCTAATGCAAACTTGAAATTATAAATAACAATATGTTAGAACTTAGAAGGCAGATATGAAAATCCTACACATCTGCATTAACTGCTACTGAACAGTACACTTAGCAAACACAGCTTTGGCATCATACATTTATAGGCATTAATACTGTTTCAGAATGTTTGAAGCACTGGCTTGTTTCAAGGGGAACCTCCGAATGCCGGCTTCAAGAAGAACTGGACAAGGTTCCCAAATACATTGCCCAGCGGATTACCGACCTTAAACGGGAAGGAAAATCCAGTGTTGGAAAACCATCACAAAAAGACAAACCGAGGCGTCAGCTCATAGATGACTCGTTTGGTGCCTCTACGTCTCAACACACGCCGAATTTTTCTCCAGAGACATGTTTCTCTCCAAGTTTGTTGGACTTGTCTCCAATAAAACATGTCTCTGGAGAAGTAGTGGATAGCGACGCTACTCCATAGTGCAGGGTTGATTGATGGTCTGCCCATTTGAGGTGATAGCAAACCATTATTGTACGTTTCTACAATACTTTTTACAAGTTTTAGGCGGAAGGCAAGTTGGTCGATTTTTATGTTCGAAGCATTATTATAAATGATCTGTGCATTGAGAATTGACACATTGAGTAGACGTTTGAAAAGTTTTATGTACCACTTCTACCAGATACAAATATCTAAAACATTAATATTGTTTCGAACCAATAAGATAGTTCAGTGGGGTGATTTGAATGGGCAGTTGACTCGCATGAGAGACTTTAAGGAACGTAAATTCAAAGTTTCAATGTAAAAGCTATTCGAATGCTAAATAAAATGTATTAGGATTAATGGGCATAATAGCCAATTATTATTGCAGGGTTGCCGCCAAAAATAATTTCAAATCCTTGTAGGCCTAATAGAGGTAAAATCTCCGCAAATAGGCCTATCCGTGAAAAGTAAGAAACCGTTAATGTTGTAGGTGTAAATGTGTTTTTTGTAGGCTAAGTTTTAGCCATCATAGCTCGAGGCTGTTTTTGTTAAGTTTAATTTATGGCATTATACACATACTACTGGTATGTATGTATGCTCTTTATTTTTAGCAGCTATTTTACATCCTAGTTATATTTATTTACCTTCTATCAACCATTCACATTTGAACATTCCAATATTTTTAATTTCTCTTATATTTCTAGGTACCGGTAATCAATTAAATTGTCTTAAACCAAAGTTAAAAAAAATAATCACTTATACTATGCAGATTTTAAGTACACATTCCTGTTTCTAGCACTTCATTTTGTGTGATATTGTGTGATATTGTGAACCATATCTGCATAACCTGATAAATTACTAGGTAAGATACCATTATACTGGACCCAAGATTACTTTACCCCTGCTTTCGTCACATCCGGGGCAGTCGTAGCCAACCGGCAAACCGCCCGAGACACACCCGCGCCAATACCGATCGCTGATTGGCTACGAACCAGTCGCCTGTGACGAAAGCATGTGTAAGGTAGTCTTGGGACAACTATACATACTTCATAAATGAAAACCATAGATAGAAGTTGATAGTTATCTTCCACTGACAACCAATGAAGTGCATTTAGCATATTTCTAATAGGAACTGCTTTTTGCATTCAATTATACATCTCATTGCCTTGTTTTGTACAGTTTTCATTCTATTAATAAAAGATCAACTTGAATATGCCCTTGTTTTGCCTGAAAAATTATTATCCCAGAAAATTCAAAATATATTTCAACAATTGTGTTATACTATAAGTCTTGTCGATAATGAGAGATGTTCACTTATCTCTTATCTTATGGTATCTAGATCTTTGTTCAGTTTAAATGACTATCTATATCAACTGGTGTTTTGTTTTGTTTTTTAAGACAAGTTTGGCATTATGCTCTAAAAACGTTTTACTTTCTATGTATTATTAAGGATAGTACGTCATTTAGCTAGATTTGTATCTACATTCTACATAGCCTGTTTTGGTTTGTTATGTTTATTTTATGGTAGTGCACTATCTACGTCGTTTTTATGTTATGTTCAATGAATTCTAGGTTATGGAGCATTGTTTTTATCCACATTCACTAGTCAAAAACAGCTGTTTTTGTTTGTTTTTAAGTTTATTTTATGATATCAGACTGTGCTTCAAAACTGATGTGATTAATGTCAATGACTAGTAAGTCATGCTGTGCTTCTAGCCTAATTTACATTTTTTTTACAGGGTGCTCTATGATATAAGTGACAATTATTTTCTGTATCTATACAATCCATATTATCATTGGGCTTCTTATTTTTATGACTGTAAGCTCATGCATATTTGTGTTACTAGTATACCTATGTATCACAACTGATTTTTAGTACTGTTTGATGTATGACAAGTTGGTCTATCTACAACCCACATTTTTGTACCTAACTTAGTTACATTCTCTTTGAAGCCATTGTTGGTCATACTTTAGATACTCATGTATAAACCTATAATATAAATAAATATCCGTATTTTTTAACTATAAATATGAATTATTTCACATGTACTGAGAAGACTCCTACTGACTACGGTTGGTTCCTATTGAATACGATTGATTCCCATCCATTACGGTTGGTTCCTGTTGAATACGATTGATTCCTATTCATTACGGTTGGTTCCTATTGAATACAGTTGATTACTATTGAATACGGTCGGTTCCTGTTGAATACGATTGATTCCTATTCATTACGGTTGGTTCCTATTGAATACAGTTGATTACTATTGAATACGGTCGGTTCCTGTTGAATACGATTGATTCCCATCCATTACGGTTGGTTCCTATTGAATACAGTTGATTACTATTGAATACGGTTGGTTCCTATTGAATACGGTTGGTTCCTGTTGAATACGATTGATTCCCATCCATTACGGTTGGTTCCTATTGAATACAGTTGATTACTATTGAATACGGTTGGTTCCTGTTGAATACGATTGATTCCAATCCATTACGGTTGGTTCCTATTGAATACGATTGATTCCCATCCATTACGGTTGGTTCCTATTGAATACGGTTGGTTACTATTGAATACGGTTGGTTCCTATTGAATACGGTTGGTTCCTGTTGAATACGATTGATTCCCATCCATTACGGTTGGTTCCTATTGAATACGGTTGATTACTATTGAATACGGTTGGTTCCTGTTGAATACGATTGATTCCCATCCATTACGGTTGGTTACTATTGAATACGATTGATTCCCATCCATTACGGTTGGTTCCTATTGAATACGATTGATTCCCATCCATTACGGTTGGTTCCTATTGAATACGGTTGATTACTATTGAATACGATTGATTCCCATCCATTACGGTTGGTTCCTATTGAATACGATTGATTCCCATCCATTACGGTTGGTTCCTATTGAATACGGTTGGTTCCTATTGAATACGGTTGGTTCCTGTTGAATACGATTGATTCCTATTCATTACGGTTGGTTCCTATTGAATACAGTTGATTACTATTGAATACGGTTGGTTCCTGTTGAATACGATTGATTCCCTTTGAATACGGGTTTTACTCATTCCTATTGAATACAGTTGATTCCCATTGCGTACGGATCCAGTTGAATACTATTGGTTACGTTTCCAGTTGGATACGGTTGATTCCCTTTGAATACGGGTTTTACTCATTCCTATTGAATACAGTTGATTCCCATTGCGTACGGATCCAGTTGAATACTATTGGTTACGTTTCCTATCCACTCCCATTGATTACGTTGCCAGTTGGATACGTCCAAAGTGGCACTAATACTATTGGTTCCCATTAAGTTTAACATGTATTGGATTCAAACAACATCCAATGGTATTCAACTGTAATATTTCCAATAGTATCCAACCGTATTTTTAAGCAGGGAGTGCATAACAGCTCGGATAATCAATGGATACCTATCCATCACAACTCCATCCTAAGTTAATAAGTAACAACAAAGTAATAACATGGTGTCAGAACAAGGGATACACGTATATTTAACTAAATAAACAACGTTCGCGTTAGTTATAAAAGTTTAGTTTAAAAGTGAGGTTAGAAAGTACCGACCACATGTTGAACGCGCAAGCCTAACATTACAATAATGGAAGGATTCCGAGTTCCACCAGTGCTGAAGATAAAAGACAACCCCCACGTAGAGTGGAAGGATTGGCGTCAGCAGTTTGAAACGTACATAGCTGCAACAGGCCTGGACACTAAACCAGATGCACGTAAGATTGCAATGCTAATAAACTTGATAGGACCAGACGCTCAGCCCATATTCAACAACTTCGTGTGGGATAATCCGGAAGATAAGAAGAAGTTTGATGTGGTGCTTAATAAATTTGAAGAGCATTGTCTACCACAAGTAAACATAATCATGGAACAGTTTAAGTTTTTCAACGTCAACCAGAAAGAAGGTCAGCCATTTGATAGCTTCTTGACAGAACTAAGAACGAAATCAGGCTCGTGTGATTTTGGAAATCAATTAGACAATCTAATGCGAGCTAGAATCGTGTTTGGGATCCGAGATTTGTCTTTACAAGAAAAGCTTCTTCGAGACGGAGCCCTAACCCTGGACAAGGCTATCACCGTTTGCCGAGCGGCAGAAGCGTCAAAACGACAACTCGACCAGCTACGTGATACAACATCACATGCAGGACAACCAAGTGAAGTGAATGCCGTGAAATCGACTCACAACTGGAAACAGAAAAACTCTGGAGAACCACGAACAGCGAAGCACAATCAGCCGACTGCGACCGCAACCAACACCTCGTTTAAGAAACCGTTTGACTGTCGCAAGTGTGGGAATTCTCATTTAGCTAAAGCTTGCCCAGCTTTTGGCAAGGAGTGTTTTGTGTGTCATGGTAAAAATCATTTCAGTTCCGTGTGTTTTCACAAGAAACCCAAACAGGTGAAAGAAGTGACACTTCAAGAAAATGAGTACGTAGTTGAACTGTTAGAAAACAAGACAGTGTCACAAGTAGAAAAAGATGAGTGGCTTACTAATTTAAAAATTGGTGATAAAAATGTAACCTTTAAGCTTGATACGGGTGCACAGGTTAACATCTTACCAGGTAACGTTTATGACAATCTAAACCTAGGCTTATCTACTGCAGGTAAAGTGAAAACTACCAATACAATATTGATCACCTATGGCAACCATAGAATCAAACCTAGAGGCCTAGTGGAGTTAGTTTGTTCAAAGGGTAGCAATGAACGTATAAAGTTAGATTTCATTGTAGCTGACATTGAGTCACAACCTTTGTTAGGCCTAAAAGGGTGTCAAAAATTAAACCTTATAAGAAAGGTTGACAAAGTTAATGTTGTTGCAAACATAGGGCAATGGATTCAGACTAAAGAGGGTATTGTAGCTGAATACAGTGAGTTATTTGAAGGATTAGGGAAACTCCCAGGAGAGTATAACATGGTTTTGAATGATAAGGTAGATCCTGTTGTTCATTCCCCTAGAAAGGTCCCATTTCAGCTCCAACCCAAACTGAAAGAAGCTCTTGAAAATCTTGAAGCTCAAGGCGTTGTATCTAAAGTAGATCACCCGACGGATTGGGTCAGTAGTCTCGTAATAGTGGAAAAACAAGACGGACGACTACGTCTCTGTCTTGATCCTAGAGATTTAAATCTGGCAATAAAACGTGAACATTTCGCAATTCCGACTGCCGAGGATGTCGCTGCTAGAATGAATGGGAAGAAAGTCTTTACAATACTCGACATGAAGGACGGGTTTTGGCACATACAGTTAAACAATACTAGTGCCGACTACTGTACTTTTCAAACCCCGTTTGGTAGATATCGTTTTGAAAGGCTTCCATTTGGCGTTAGTTCGGCACCGGAAATTTTCCAAAAGAGGGTCATGAAAATATTTGGAGATATTACTGGAGTAGAGATTGTGTTCGATGATTTGATAATTGCAGGTACAACTGTAGAGGAACATGATAAGATTCTTCTTGCAGTCTTAGAGAGAGCCAAGCAGTATGGAGTAAAGTTCAACAAGGATAAGCTGCAACTACGAGTGGACTCTGTCAAATACATAGGACATCTGGTAACATCGGAAGGACTCAAGCCAGATGAGGACAGGATTCGACCGATGGTTGAGATGCCTAGCCCAACAAGTAAGGAAGATCTACGTCGTTTCTTAGGTATGGTCACGTATGTAGCTCAGTTTGTGCCCAAACTTTCACATACCACGGCCCCGTTAAGAGAATTACTTAAGAATGATGTTGATTGGCAATGGCAGCCTCACCACGAGAAAGCCCTTGCAAGCTTAAAAGAGAAACTATGCAATGCACCAGTTTTGAGATATTATGATTCAACCAAACCCTTGGTCTTGCAGACCGATGCCTCGAAAGACGGGCTTGGTGCATGCTTGATGCAAGAATCTCTTCCAATAGCATATGCATCACGCAGCCTCACTGCGGCAGAAAAGAATTATGCCCAGATAGAGAAGGAGATGCTTGGAATAGTGTATGGTGTGCAAAAATTTCACCAATACGTTTACGGTAGAAGGGTGCATGTCCACACAGATCATAAACCCCTAGTCGTAATAGTGAAAAAAGAGCTAAATCAAGTGTCATTTAGGCTCCAACGCATGCTGCTAAAGTTGTTAAGATACGATTTAGATGTGTCGTATGTCCCTGGCAAAGAGCTGTTCTTGGCAGATACCCTGTCAAGGGCATATCTGTTAGACCCGGTTGAGGATGATCCTGAATTAAACGTAATTGTTCATTCAGTAGAAAAGCATTTAGCCGTGAGTCCAGCAAAGAGGGAGGAGACTCAGAAAGCAACTTTAGCTGATAAAATACTTCAAAAGTTAATTCACTACCACACAGAAGGTTGGCCTAGAAGAGTTTCCGATATTGAACCAGGAGCGAAACCCTATTGGAAACTCCAGGAACAGATCTCTGTGTCGGAAGGTCTAGTGTTTGTAGGAAATAAACTCCTCGTACCTCAAACAATGCGTGACAAAATGTTAATTTCAATCCATGAGGGCCATCAGGGCATGGAAAAATGTAAGGCAAGAGCACGAGCTATTCTCTATTGGCCGGGCATGACACAGCAAATTGAAGACACAGTGTCCAAATGCTGGATCTGCGAGAAGTTTCAGAGAAACAACTCGAAAGAGCCCTTACTTCCTCATACCATTCCTGATCGGCCATGGCAGAGGATTGCTGCCGATTTCCTAGAGTATGGGGGTATTTCATACTTGGCCATGATAGATTACTATTCTAAGTGGTTAGAAGTAATCAAGTGTGAAGGAAAAACAGCAAAAGATGTGATCCAAAATATGAAACTGGTATTCTCACATCATGGCATCCCAGAGTGTGTAGTTTCAGATAACATGCCGTTTATGAGCTACGAATACAAACAATTTGCAAAAGAATGGGATTTTCAAATAGTTACCTCCAGCCCAACCTATGCACAATCAAATGGAATGGCGGAGAGTGCAGTAAAGATAGGGAAAACGATGCTCCGGAAGGCACAAGCTGAAGGAACTGATATCTTTACAGCTCTTTTAGAGTACAGATCAACCCCTATCAAGGATATCAATAGGTCTCCAGCACAATTGCTTATGAGTAGGAATCTTCGCACGAAGTTGCCGATGTCCAAGTCTCTCTTAGAACCTCGAGTAGCAACACAGGTTACGGAAGCCCTTCGTGTAAAACAATGTCGACAGAAGAAGTTCTATGACCGATCTGCTCGTCCTTTACCTCCATTGAGGGTAGGAGATAGTTGCAGAATTAGACGTGGCGATACTTGGGAAAAAGCCATAGTAAAGGGTATACATGAAACGCCGAGGTCCTACATCGTAACTACGGCAAACAACACGGACTACCGAAGAAACCGAAGAGATTTGCACCAGTCTGTAAATCCTCCTCCTACAGTAATGCAACCACCTCCGGAAGATTTGTTCCAAGAAACCAATCACATTCCTGAGCCATTAAATCCAATAGATCCTTTAGTTGTAGAACCTCCCTTGTCTACAATAGAAACTAGACCTGTTCGCAACAAACGACCTCCTCGTTATCTGTTGGATTACCAACACTAAGTTAGTTACACTTAGTATGTAAATCATTAGTTCATAATTGTATTCTAGTGTAACTCTAACTTTGTAAACTCTTAAATGTAACTTTCAACTGTGTTGAATTGAAAAAAAAAATGTGTTAACTGAAAATTGTACTTACCATCAATAATTATGTTAAGCTAAGAAAAGGGGATGTTATATAAATGTATTTTATATCTACAACAACCACAACAACAAGACTGTACTTGAGTTGGGTTGTACTTCCGGTCCCTGCAGTTGATCATGTAGTTTCACAATGTCATGGCTGAATAAAACCACAGTGCATAACAGCTCGGATAATCAATGGATACCTATCCATCACAACTCCATCCTAAGTTAATAAGTAACAACAAAGTAATAACACCTGATCCGCGTGGCTATGGATGAGAAACCACGGCAGAAGGAGATCTGAGCAACGAGTGGATGATTGGAACTTTGACCGTTATGAATCTTCTAGCCTGTAACTGTTGCCGTGTTTGCAAGATGCCGACATGTGAGTGTTTGGCCAATCAATAAAAGTGTACCCACGCTTGTAAGCTGAAGGATTGTACAAATACCAGTGCCAGCATAAGAATTCCAGTGAGTCAGAAGGTGATTAGTCTGACAACTATGGACAGTGACTGCGAAGGTAGATATAACATAATACTAGTATCATATCACGTATGTCAGCATGGTCATGCTCTTTTCTAAAAATGTATTTTGTTGCAGTTGCACACCCATTTAAGAATACCCTGATGTCTGAGGACATTAATTAGAAATTCAGTAACAATCTTAAGTAGTTTATAAGTTATATGATAATTACATCCTCTTACGATTAAAACATGATATTATTATTCGTTATTGTAATTGCAGTTAAAATTCTGCGTCTTAAGAGTACCCACAAGTAATATTTTAGTTACTAGACCTAGTTTGACGATACTTACCTATTGACCTTTGACCGCCATTTTGAATGAATACTGTAAAAACAATGTGATAACAATAAGAACTATTCATTTTAACGTTTTTATGAGTAAGTACGTTGATATAATGAACATTGGCCAATAAATCGAAGAAAATTTTAGAAATTACCCATTTTGAGGAAATTGACCCCAATCAAGGTCAAAAAAGGTAAGTAGGTAATTTTTTTTTTTTTTAATAAACTTTATACATTTACCTTACTTAAAAGGTATTTTTAAACTTGCAAACATTTTTCGTTATTTAATTAAAAATTATTTAAAAAATTACAAATTTGGCCTTTGACCCTGGTTTTGACATAGAAAGCTGGATTTGCCAGAAGTATATCATGGTTTTTTGAAAAGTACTCGTCTTAAGCTTTCATTTGATATAAGTCATCCTTTGACCCAAATTTTATACCGACCAGGCCTTTTTCGAGCGTTATGCAAAGGACTACGATGCATTCCCAATGGTTGTACAAAATATGGTCATCGCTCAGAACCGGTTTTCGCCGGATATTCTGCTTCGTTGTCCGAGAGGTCTCCACCCTAGCCGGCCGGACAGGTCGAGGGGGAGGAGCCTGACGAAATTCTCCCCTTCCCTTTTTCTTCCTCTTTACTTTCTTCTTATCCCTATCCTCCGAACACGCCCCCCCCCCCCGTGTTATGCAGTGTTTAATTCAATTCAGCTATGTTCCTGAGGGAATTGTCATTCGCCCCCCCCCCCCCCCCCCCAAGGGGTGCCTATATAAGCGGGATATTCTGGCTTGTTTGGGTTGTTCTAAAAATTTAAGTGGTCCAATTTTTTTTAGAATTGATTGAATTGGGTGTTTGTGTGACTTATTTGTCTCCCTCAGGACCGTCTAAGGTTGGTTGAGAAGCCAGGAGGCAGCGGTGAACGATGGCTTGTTGTGGGCGTGGACAAGGTCTTTGTTAAAATGTGTCGTGGATTTCTTGCCAGGTTCCTTTAGATTATTCCTTTAAAAACGTTTACCCCCCCCCCCCCCCCCTCCCCAGGGCCAAACGCCAAGTTTTGTTGTTCCGTCTGCCTGCCTATCAGCCCCCCACCCCTTCCAAGATTCCCGCTTACTTTGGGACTGGGTGGAGGGTTTGGTCATTTGGCATTTACACCTGTCAACGTTATGACATGATGTTCCTTTCTAATATTTGTTCGATGAGTTGTTCTGAAAATGTCTAAATATAGGCCATGCCCCCCACCCAGCCCCCCACCCAGCCCCCCCCCCCCCCGGAAATAAATTGACTACAAGCTTTTTAATCTATATATTACTTAATTTTGAAATGACACGAAAATATTGCATTCATGGTTTTTGTTATGGCTTATGTTTGCACCTGTAATGATAGGCAGACTTTGCGAAAAGAAAGTATGTGACAGCTCACAAGGACTCTTAATGTTTGCACCTGTAATGATAGGCAGACACTGCGAAAACCAAGTATGTGACAGCTCACGAGGACTCTTAATGTTTGCACCTGTAATGATAGACAGACCCTGCGAAAACCAAGTATGTGACAGCTCACGAGGACTCTTAATGTTTGCACCTGTAATGATAGACAGACTTTGCGAAAAGAAAGTATGTGACAGCTCACAAGGACTCTTAATGTTTGCACCTGTAATGATAGGCAGACACTGCGAAAACCAAGTATGTGACAGCTCACGAGGACTCTTAATGTTTGCACCTGTAATGATAGACAGACCCTGCGAAAACCAAGTATGTGACAGCTCACGAGGACTCTTAATGTTTGCACCTGTAATGATAGGCAGACCCTGTGAAAAGAGAGTGTGTGACAGCTCACGAGGACTCTTAATGTTTGCACCTGTAATGATAGGCAGACCCTGCGAAAAGAGAGTATGTGACAGCTCACGAGGACTCTTAATGTTTGCACCTGTAATGATAGGCAGACCCTGCGAAAAGAGAGTATGTTACAGCTCACGAGGACTCTTAATGTTTGCACCTGTAATGATAGGCAGACCCTGCGAAAAGAGAGTATGTGACACTCACGAGGACTCTTAATGTTTGCACCTGTAATGATAGGCAGACCCTGCGAAAAGAGAGTATGTGACAGCTCACGAGGACTCTTAATGTTTGCACCTGCAATGATAGGCTGACCCTGCGAGAAGAGAGTATGTGATAGCTCACGAGGACTCTTAATGTTTGCACCTGCAATGATAGGCTGACCCTGCGAAAAGAGAGTATGTGACAGCTCACGAGGACTCTTAATGTTTGCACCTGTAATGATAGGCTGACCCTGTGAAAAGAGAGTATGTGACAGCTCACGAGGACTCTTAATGTTTGCACCTGCAATGATAGGCTGACCCTGCGAGAAGAGAGTATGTGATAGCTCACGAGGACTCTTAATGTTTGCCCCTGTAATGATAGGCAGACCCTGCGAAAAGAGAGTATGTGACAGCTCACGAGGACTCTTAATGTTTACACCTGTAATGATAGGCTGACCCTGCGAGAAGAGAGTATGTGATAGCTCACGAGGACTCTTAATGTTTGCCCCTGTAATGATAGGCAGACCCTGCGAAAAGAGAGTATGTGACAGCTCACGAGGGCTCTTAATGTTTGCACCTGTAATGATAGGCAGACCCTTCGAAAAGAGAGTATGTGACAGCTCACGAGGACTCTTAATGTTTACACCTGT
>OX246744.1:35655828-35825828 GCA_945910005.1 Isoperla grammatica
CACGCAAGGCTAGTAACATAGCCCAGCCATCGTACGGTCAGACGCAAGGCTAGTAACATAGCCCAGCCATCGTACGGTCAGTAGCAAGGCTAGTAACATAGCCCAGCCATCGTACGGTCAGTAGCAAGGCTAGTAACATAGCCCAGCCATCGTACGGTCACACGCAAGGCTAGTAACATAGCCCAGCCATCGTACGGTCAGACGCAAGGCTAGTAACATAGCCCAGCCATCGTACGGTCAGACGCAAGGCTAGTAACATAGCCCAGCCAACGTACGGTCAGTCGCAAGGCTAGTAACATAGCCCAGCCAATCGTACGACAGTTGCAAGGCTAGTAACATAGCCCAGCCAACCGTACGACAGTCGCAAGGCTAGTAACATAGCCCAGCCATCGTACAGTCAGTCGCAAGGCTAGTTACATAGCCCAGCCAATCGTACGACAGTTGCAAGGCTAGTAACATAGCCCAGCCAATCGTACGACAGTTGCAAGGGTCTACTGTTCTAAGCAGGGTTACACAGAGTGGTAGAACCCCAGCCATCGTACGGTACGTCGCAGGGCTAGTAACATAGCCCAGCCATCGTACAGTCAGTCGCAAGGCTAGTAACATAGCCCAGCCAATCGTACGACAGTCGCAAGGCTAGTAACATAGCCCAGCCATCGTACAGTCAGTCGCAAGGCTAGTTACATAGCCCAGCCAATCGTACGACAGTTGCAAGGCTAGTAACATAGCCCAGCCAATCGTACGACAGTTGCAAGGGTCTACTGTTCTAAGCAGGGTTACACAGAGTGGTAGAACCCCAGCCATCGTACAGTCAGTCGCAAGGCTAGTAACATAGCCCAGCCATCGTACGGTCAGTCGCAAGGCTAGTAACATAGCCCAGCCATCGTACGGTCAGTCGCAAGGCTAGTAACATAGCCCAGCCATCGTACGGTCAGCCGCAAGGCTAGTAACATAGCCCAGCCATCGTACGGTCAGTCGCAAGGCTAGTAATATAGCCGAGCCATCGTACGGTCAGTCGCTAGGCTAGTAACATAGCCCAGCCATCGTACGGTCAGTAGCAAGGCTAGTAACATAGCCCAGCCAATCGTACGACAGTCGCAAGGCTAGTAACATAGCCCAGCCATCGTACGGTCAGTCGCAAGGCTAGTAACATAGCCCAGCCAACCGTACGACTGTCGCAAGGCTAGTAACATAGCCCAGCCAACCGTACGACTGTCGCAAGGCTAGTAACATAGCCCAGCCATCGTACGACAGTGGCAAGGCTAGTAACATAGCCCAGCCAACCGTACGACTGTCGCAAGGCTAGTAACATAGCCCAGCCATCGTACGACAGTGGCAAGGCTAGTAACATAGCCCAGCCATCGTACGACAGTGGCAAGGCTAGTAACATAGCCCAGCCAACCGTACGACTGTCGCAAGGCTAGTAACATAGTTCAGCCATCGTACGACAGTGGCAAGGCTAGTAACATAGCCCAGCCAACCGTACGACTGTCGCAAGGCTAGTAACATAGCCCAGCCATCGTACGGTCAGTCGCAAGGCTAGTAACATAGCCCAGCCATCGTACGGTCAGTCGCAAGGCTAGTAACATAGCCCAGCCATCGTACGGTCAGTCGCAAGGCTAGTTACATAGCCCAGCCATCGTACGGTCAGTCGCAAGGCTAGTAACATAGCCCAGCCATTGTACGGTCAGTAGCAAGGCTAGTAACATAGCCCAGCCATCGTACGGTCAGTCGCAAGGCTAGTAACATAGCCCAGCCATCGTACGGTCAGTAGCAAGGCTAGTAACATAGCCCAGCCATCGTAAGGTCAGTCGCAAGGCTAGTAACATAGCCCAGCCATCGTACGGTCAGTAGCATGGCTAGTAACATAGCCCAGCCATCGTACGGTCAGTCGCAAGGCTAGTTACATAGCCCAGCCATCGTACGGTCAGTAGCAAGGCTAGTAACATAGCCCAGCCATCGTAAGGTCAGTCGCAAGGCTAGTAACATAGCCCAGCCATCGTACGGTCAGTAGCAAGGCTAGTAACATAGCCCAGCCATCGTACGGTCAGTCGCAAGGCTAGTTACATAGCCCAGCCATCGTACGGTCAGTCGCAAGGCTAGTAACATAGCCCAGCCATTGTACGGTCAGTAGCAAGGCTAGTAACATAGCCCAGCCATCGTACGGTCAGTCGCAAGGCTAGTAACATAGCCCAGCCATCGTAAGGTCAGTAGCAAGGCTAGTAACATAGCCCAGCCATCGTACGGTCAGTAGCAAGGCTAGTAACATAGCCCAGCCATCGTAAGGTCAGTCGCAAGGCTAGTAACATAGCCCAGCCATCGTACGGTCAGTCGCAAGGCTAGTAACATAGCCCAGCCATCGTAAGGTCAGTCGCAAGGCTAGTAACATAGCCCAGCCATCGTACGGTCAGTCGCAAGGCTAGTAACATAGCCCAGCCATCGTAAGGTCAGTCGCAAGGCTAGTAACATAGCCCAGCCATCGTACGGTCAGTAGCAAGGCTAGTAACATAGCCCAGCCATCGTACGGTCAGTAGCAAGGCTAGTCACATAGCCTAGCCAATGGTACGACTGTTGCAAGGCTAGTAACATAGCCCAGCCATCGTACGGTCAGTAGCAAGGCTAGTAACATAGCCTAGCCATCGTACGGTCAGTAGCAAGGCTAGTAACATAGCCCAGCCATCGTACGGTCAGTAGCAAGGCTAGTAACATAGCCTAGCCATCGTACGGTCAGTAGCAAGGCTAGTAACATAGCCCAGCCATCGTACGGTTAGTAGCAAGGCTAGTCACATAGCCTAGCCAATGGTACGACTGTTGCAAGGCTAGTAACATAGCCCAGCCATCGTACGGTCAGTAGCAAGGCTAGTAACATAGCCCAGCCATCGTACGGTCAGTCGCAAGGCTAGTAACATAGCCCAGCCATCGTACGGTCAGTCGCAAGGCTAGTAACATAGCCCAGCCAATGGTACGACTGTTGCAAGGCTAGTAACATAGCCCAGCCAATGGTACGACAGTTGCAAGGCTAGTAACATAGCCCCGCCAATGGTACGACTGTTGCAAGGCTAGTAACATAGCCCCGCCAATGGTACGACTGTTGCAAGGCTAGTAACATAGCCCAGCCAATGGTACGACTGTTGCAAGGCTAGTAACATAGCCCAGCCAATGGTACGACAGTTGCAAGGCTAGTAACATAGCCCCGCCAATGGTACGACAGTTGCAAGGCTAGTAACATAGCCCAGCCAATGGTACGACAGTTGCAAGGCTAGTAACATAGCCCCGCCAATGGTACGACTGTTGCAAGGCTAGTAACATAGCCCCGCCAACCGTACGACAGTTGCTAGGCTAGTAACATAGCCCAGCCAATGGTACGACAGTTGCAAGGCTAGTAACATAGCCCCGCCAATGGTACGACTGTTGCAAGGCTAGTAACATAGGCCCGATAATGGTACGACAGTTGCAAGGGTTTACACACACGTACACTACACTATACTCTCATAATACACGATACTGAACCGTCCCGAGGAGATAAGTTGTTGTGGCTAATCTAGATGCTGCAACTATGCCACTTAGGGTTGCCACCTTTATCTTATAGTAATCCGGGACAATAGTCCCCCAACATGAGGCGGCGCGGACGAGCTGGGATCTGGGCCCAAGCCCCAGCCGCCGGAGGCCATTTACGGCGAAATTTTTTCTGAAGATAATTTTAGAGGTCTAAAACGAGTTTTAAGGCGAATTTGTATTCTAAATAATGGTGAAATATACAGCTTAGTTATAGATTAAATTAGATTATTTGTTGATTGTTTATTGCATTTTATAGCAGGCCCTTTAAAAACGTTATGTAAAATAAACAGTGAAATTAATGTAAAAATCAATAACGAAATGTATATAGCCTATGTGATGTAAGAGAGAGATATGTTATTGCAAAAACACATGAAACTAAAATAATAACAAAAAATACGAACTAATACATAGTAATGAAACAAAATGTGTTCATAATAATATTATATCAACGACTTTGAAGTGAAGCCTACAATTGTGTAACCTGGCACTAGGCAGGCTTAGGCAGACAGCTTGGACAGCTTTTCTTTGACTGCGCTTGGGACGACAACACTTTATGTATACGTATAGAAAAATAGGACACCAGTATTTATTCATGTCAACGTTACACTTTGATTTTGTCAGAAATTGTTTGCACACAAAATCTCAAATATATTCTTACCTACCACTTTCTAGAGAACCTACGCGGAGCAGTGCTGATCGTGGGAGTAGGTGCCTCAGTGCTTCGTTTTTTCCATATGTATTTAGAGTTGCGCGATTTTTTATGATTTTGAATGGAAAGTTGGCCTTCGAATTTGACGGTAAACAAGCAGCTACAAACGATACATTTCGCAGTAAAATCATCTTCCTTTAAAAGCCATGTTTTAAAATCTTCTATTTCTAGCCACTCTTTCTTAAAACTTCAGTACCTTATTTTCTTCCTTGGCGGGGTTGTTGGCAAATCCCTTGTTTTAAGACTAATTATTCATCCTGCACAAACAGGCGGATAACAACGCAACACTGTACACTTTGCCACTTTGACTTGCGAGTGCGTCTGCGTTGAAACTATGACTGAACTGGTCAGTGGTCAATCACCCTGTCCCGTCACCCACCCACCACAGTTGGCCTGCCAAACCCTGCTAGTTACATAATAGTATAAAAGATTAACGGGGGAATGAGTGGAGGTTTTATTGGTTGTATTTATAGAAACTGACATGTTTCGATAATAGCCCCACCCGACCCAACCCCCGACGGGATCCACGTTGCCTACCCGCTGATTCTAGACAATGCAGTGCGCATACTTCCGTTTTTAAAGTTAGTGCGCAGAAGAATGACAATAGGATGTTCTTGAGGTCTGTGCAGGCTCATTGTTAAAACATTTCCTGTAAATCGTTTTACAGCCTTGTTCCCTTCAAACTATCTTGGGTTCACACGATGAGTGCGGCTGCTTTACCTCAAAAACATTTCCCCCCAAATTGGTTGTTTCTTTCGTTTCTACACGTTTTGTTGAGTTCGTCGTTCTTATAATTTTTAGGCGTTCTATTATATTTGTAGTTTGTTAATTTTTATGAAAATTTTATAAAGTTTTCTAAAATTTTTCTCGAAACCGGGATTTTTGGCGTCCCGGCAGTGTGAAGTCAGGACACAGGACATTCCCTTCAAAAACGGGACTGTCCCGGTCATTCCGGGACGGGTGGTAACCCTAATGCCACTTCTAACACTGTTCTCAATTTAAAAACAGATTTTGATTACCATTCACTTTTCAATGGTATTTTAATTTTAATGTAGTTATGTCTCTAGATATTGTTGTACCTGTAATTACTTTTCATGTAACACACTATCTTTGTATTGTATTTTACTCTGTAACCATGGACAACATCAGATACTCGCTCACCTAAGCATTGTGTAAGCATAGGAGATAGGCAGTGGCGTAAATAGGAATTATTTCGGGGGGGGGGTAAATTAGGGAAAAGTGAGATGAGGGGACCGAAAGGGGCCTGGGGCGAAGCCCCAGCTGTCGGAGGCCATTTCGCCGTAGGCGAAATTTTTTTTCACTTCTATAATTATTTCGTGCCTTTTAGACTCAAAGAATACTATACTCGAACCACTACTCGTTTGTTTGTATTATTTTGAAGTTACAGTGTTACAGTAGGTATTAATTATAGTTCTAAATAAGAATTTCATAGAAATTGTGTTTTTAATGTTTTATGGTTGTTCAATACAATCTCAACATGAAGGGAAACATTGTGGTCACAAGTCACATACATTTAAATTCTAATTTAGACAGACCGTGATATTGTAATATTAGATTAATGCATTTTTATTTATAAGAACCGTCACTTTTACTGGTTCGAGCGAAAGGTATATTAGTTGTAAATGAACACATAAATATAATTGAATTATTGAAAGAAATTATATATCTTATCTAAGTGAAGTGGTATGATAAATCTAATGAAAATGTTATTTGTTGCGATTGTTATACACTGAAGTGGTTTGAGGATCTTACAATAATATAGTACTTAGTAAATGTAGTATTAAGTAAAATCATTCTCGATGTAGTTTCGGGGGGGGTTTAAACCCCCTAAAATCCCCCCTTAGTTACGCCACTGGAGATAGGAGTGCTCATTTTTTCTTGGTTTTCACGGATACTTTCTTTCATAGAGAAATAAAACAGCTTTTTTTTGTTCATCATATTGCTATTTTTTAAATTATATTTTCGCGGCGTTATTTGCGAAACGAAGTCGATGTTTCAGCTATCGAGTTTAGGATCGAGGTTTTTCTTTAGTACCTATTCGACTATCGATTAGCAGAGAAAATGTCGTCTTTTGTCCAATGTTTTGACGTGAGAATATCCTGCATCTGTAAAAAGATCAAATTAATGTGATAAAATGTGTCTCTCGAAGTTCTACAATCGTATTTTTGTACAAAAGGCATGGGCCTAGGCTTTGGCTCTTGTTGGAAGAGTTGTTGAATAATTACGAAAGAGGCTAGCCTAGGGCCTAGCCTAGGCCTAGGCGTAGGCCTAGCGAGGCCTGAGAACCAGGTTAGAAATTTCAATTTAAACTGTTATCTTTGCAAAATTACGCTCATACGACGCCTAGGCCTAGAATCATTATTAGCAGCCACGTATGTTTTGCCCGCCTAGGAAAATTTACAAAACAAAATGCATTGTTTTAGGTTATGATGGCTTGTCTACGGCAGAACGTAAAGGTGCATTCACAATCTTTACTAGTACTATGGTTTAATGATTAAGACTAAGACAAACCTTAGTCACAGCCAATCAGAGTGCAGTATTCTCCCTCCCAGCCAATGAAAGAAGCCTGTGGCTTAGTCTTAATCATTAAACCATAGTTCTAGTAAAGATTGTGAATGCACCTTTACTATTACTAGGCCTAGGCCTACACACTATTATAAAGGGAAATGATGTAGGCCTAGGCCTAGGTCTACACGGAGATGCAACTTTATAAAGACGTTTTAAAGGTTAAGGGGAATGTTGATTTTGAACCAAATGAAGGAAAATGAGGTAGGCCTAGACCTACACGGAGACGCAACTTTATAACGCAACTTTGGTGGTTTTGAACGAAAAAAAGTGAGTAGAACACCGGATTAGCTGTGCGCAAGTTTTACCGAAAATAATGTAGTAGGCCGGGGGGGGGGGGGGGGGAGTTGGAGGAGTCGCACCATCTCATGCAGCAGCCTAGGCCCAAAGGGTATTTCTTGCACATTAAAGCCTACCTACCTAATTCTTACGTTCGGGGGTGCTGAAGGTCTAGCCTATTCTTACGTCCTGAAATGAAAATAATGTAGGCCTAAAGGGTATTTATTATTCTTACAATATTCTTACGTTCGCGGGTGGCTTCTTACGTTCTAACGAAAGAATAACTACACTCTATTCTTACGTTGGTGGTGCACGCGCCTGTCGAGTCGATTAGTCACGTGATTAGACAACCAATAGAAACACAAAACGTAAGAATAATTTCAATAAAATCTTACGTTCTGCCGTAAGAATATCCACTGCCAATATTAAAACCCGTTCGTTTTCGTGGCTTAAAATAACCTACAATTACTTTCACCGATACAATACTAGTCAATTAGGCCTACTTTTTTTCTTTACTCTTGAGTTTCGGTTATTTATAAGAAATGAGTTGTAATAGGCCCCAGGCTCATGGTGTGAGAGGTTGACATTAGGGAGACTGGCCTATGTATGCCGTCAATACAACAGAAGCTAGAAGTTCACTTAACTGAGACTGCTATCAATCTTTCTTCACAGGTGCGTACAAACAAAATTGCGATGAAGATACCGGCCGCTGTTTATCAGGAGTTTCATCCGGATCAACTGTACGCCAGGAAAGCCAAGGTAGGCCTAGGCTGCGTAACTTTACAGTTAGTGTTCACCTCCAAAGCACCGTTTGAGCAAGGCCAAGGTGTATGATTTTGTTTAATGAAATAGGGTTATTTTAAAGTAGAGTGTTATTATAAGAAGGAATGACTTCCTGGGTCTAAAAATCGGAACCGGTTCTTTCATTTTTTCGAATCGATTATTTTTCACACAAAAATAAAACGAAGTGTGTCAACTTCCCTTTGAAGTTTGAACAATACCGGACATGCGTCCTTGAAAACTGTAAGCAACTCTGCTGCCTGGAGGTAAGTATTGACTGCAGGATCACTGGAGTGACTCATTTTCAAAGTATTTTGGGATGCTTGGGTAAACTAGAAGCAGCACTCTTGATTTCTTGGAAAAACACATTTTTTGCGAGGCGAAAGACACAAAGCTAATGCCGCAGGCTAGGGTGGTCTGGCTGCACCGTCGGGCCAACAAGCTCCAGCTTGCTGACGACACTGCGTGGAACGTGGTGCGCGGGGGGCTCGCGGCTATTTTGTTGACGTAGGTAGCATCAATCGTAAAGCTGGCTTATGGAAAAAATGACCAACCAGTTTTCAAAATGTGAACCGGTTCGAAGTAGAACAGGTTTCCGGGTACCCGAAGTAATTTCTAATTATAAATTTTGTTTTGGGGAAGATGCATGTGGTACCTTTGTCACACGTTATAAAATGTATTTGATACAAATAAGATTCAAGATGCTTGAATTGTGGGACAAGCGTTTCTCTTTATGGACTGGTAAATTACGTAGAAAAGTCACTCGTCCAATGGGCAGTGGTCTTGTGTGTCTAAATTCCTTTACGATGTATCTATTGCACATTCAGATACAATGACAACATATTAGTTGAGTCTTGACTATCAGGCATCATTAAATAAAGTAGGCCCTAGCCCTAGGCCCACTGCCCATTGTCCATTGCTACTATAGTGTCTCGTTCGATTATGATCGCGCTGTTAGTTTACACGTTTTCACTTCCAAATGAGATATTTAATTTTGAATGCCCTACCATCATATAATATTGGTATTTTACAATAATTCAATGTGTCCGTATTTCTGTTTTGAAAAGTAGTTATTTATCTCCACCAGATACTTTTCTAAGTATGTATCTTCTTTTCTTTATGTATACCTAAATCATTTTGAACCAAAGTACTTTTACCATTACTTGGCCAGTGTTTCTTAAAGTGTGGTCCGTCAGTCTGTCTGTCCGTCTGTCTGTCTGTCTGTCTGTCTGTCTGTCTGTCTGTCTGTCTGTCTGTCTGTCTATCAATCTGTTTGTCTGTCTGTCTGTCTGTCTGTATGTCTGTCTGTCTGTCTGTCTGTCTGTCTGTCTGTCTGTCTGTCTGTCTGTCTGTCTGTCTGTCTGTCTGTCTGTCTGTCTGTCTGTCTGTCTGCCTATCTATCTATCTATCGGTCTGTTTGTCTGTCTGTCTGTCTTTCTGTCTGACTATCTATCAGTCTGTCTGTCTGTCTGTCTGTCTGTCTGTCTATCTATTGGTCTGTTTGTCTGTCTGTCTGTCTGTCTATCTATCGGTCTGTTTGTCTGTCTGTCTATCTATCGGTCTGTCTGTCTGTCTTATCTATCGGTCTGTCTGTCTGTCTGTCTGTCTATCTATCGGTCTGTTTGTCTGTCTATCTGTCTATCTATCGGTCTGTCTGTCTGTCTATCTATCGGTCTGTCTGTCTGTCTGTCTGTCTGCCTATCTATCTATCTATCGGTCTGTTTGTCTGTCTGTCTGTCTATCTATCGGTCTGTTTGTCTGTCTGTCTATCTATCGGTCTGTCTGTCTGTCTGTCTTATCTATCGGTCTGTCTGTCTGTCTATCTATCGGTCTGTTTGTCTGTCTATCTGTCTATCTATCGGTCTGTCTGTCTGTCTATCTATCGGTCTGTCTGTCTGTCTGTCTGTCTGACTATCTATCGGTCTGTCTGTCTGTCTATCTATTGGTCTGTTTGTCTGTCTGTCTGACTATCTATCGGTCTGTATGTCTGTCTATCTATTGGTCTGTTTGTCTGTCTGTCTGTCTGTCTGTCTATCTATTGGTCTGTTTGTCTGTCTGTCTGTCTGTCTGTCTGTCTGTCTATCTATCGGTCTGTCCGTCTGTCTGTCCATCTATTGGTCTGTCTGTCTGTCTGTCTGTCTGTCTGTCTATTGGTCTGTTTGTCTATCTATTGGTCCGTCAGTCAGTCTGTCTGTCTGTCAGTCTGTCTGTCTGTCTGTCTCTCTGTCGGTCTGTATGTCTGTCTGTCTGTCTGTCAGCCAACACGATAGAGGCGCCACCGAGAACGTTGAGAATCTCGAGTGCGTCAGGGACGAGAGCGGAAGGATACCTCTACGTACAACAAACACCGCAGAAAATTTTAATTTTTTAATTATATCTCAAGATCGAGGAAACACAAAATCAAAAATCTGAGAAATCACGGCGCTGTGGTTTGGAAAGCCCTACCGACAGAATGATCTACATGTTTCTTACATTATAATCAGTATGACTGTGATACTTATTTCCTTAGTAATTTAATGAAATAAAAATCACAGTCATACTGATTATAATGTTTCATACATGTATCATTCAGTCTGTAGGGCTTACCAAACCACAGCGCTATGATTACTCAGATTTTCGATTTTTTGTTTCAATTGTTACGTTTCTCACCCTATCCTCAGTAACATATGACAGGTGAGGTGAGGAAGGGTGAGGAAACAAATTATATAGAAGGTAGTGAGGAAATTATAAATACCTTAAAATGCCGCTACTTCTGATTCGTGAACGTGGAGTAGCGCACGATGTCAATAATTGTTGTATGCACTCACCAAGTGTGAATCGTTAAACTACTCCTAGTAGAAATAATAGAAGTTCTATTATTAATAAGATAGTTTTAATATACGTTTAGTAGGTAATACACAAACTCACGAAAACTCAGTACACTCTCTCATCCCATCAACAACACATCAGGCTCTCTCTAACAATCCATCTCGTATCCTAGCAACCAAAACCTCCATACACCGCCTTCTATACTTAACAATTCTCAACATAATCCAATATTTAAATCCACCGCTTTCTATACACTACTTCAATTCCCAACATAGTCCAATATTTAAATCCACCGCTTTCTATACACTACTTGATACATATTCTGTGATCAAGAGCACATGGTGGGATATGTGGGTTACACTGCCCCCTGAAGAGGTTGTGCTGGGAAACTGACCATCAGTCCAAACTACCTCTTCACGAACCAACCGTGGCTGGCAGGGCGCATAGTGACTATTCGCCTCCCTGACGTGGTAATATGAATGGTTTCATATTAACTACATTGTAGACTCCTTTATCCATGCCTGCTGCATCCTGAAGTCGGTAAGCATTTGGTCCTGCCACTGCTGATATGTAATATGGTCCAGCAAATAAGTGGAAAAATTTCCTTGTGCTCTTGTGGAGTGCACTAGATAGGTGAAGTGTTTTTATAAGGACACTGTCACCCACTTTGAAGACGGTTTTTGTTGTGTGTTGCTCCGCATGTCGCAGCTTTCGCCTTTCGCCTTTAGTTGCTAACCGTTCCCTAGCCATCACGATCTTCCAGTCTAAAGTTTTGTCGGCGGCATTATCCTCTGGAAGCTGGATGAGCTTTGCCATCTCACGTGGCGGTTGCCTGCCATAGTGTAGCTCATATGGTGTGAACCCGGTGCCGTCATGGTGTGTGACATTGAGCCACGTGCTAGGCCAGGCAGTGTGCTTTGTGTGGCAATATGCTCTGAAGATTCTGCCTAACTCGCGCATGGTTCGCTCCGCTGGGTTGGACTGCGGGTGATGGACGGATGTGTGGCCAACCGCGACCTTATGCTCAGCAAGTGTTTGCAACCAAAGACGTGACGTGTATTGTGTGCCGTTGTCAGACAAAAACATCCCGGGTTTTTGAACGTTCTTGATGTAGTGGACTGCCTTAGCAGTCACCGCCCTGGCAGTCGCTCGTCGTAATGTGTACAAAGACACAAACTTCGTCAGCAGATCGACAAACACTAAAATATATTGGACTCCCCCTTGGCCCGTCGGGAGTGGCCCATACAAATCTGTGGCGACGATGTCTCCACGGGCTTTTGGCAGAATAGGATTAAAAGACCCATGATGTGTCTTGTTGGGCACCTTGGTTTTCTGACAAGTCTCACAGGATGCTAAAACCTTTCTGACCATGCGGGCCATGTCTTTCCAGTACAAATGCTGTTGAAGAACAGGTATACATTTTGCAGGTCCAAAGTGTCCTAGTTCTCGATGCATCGCCCATATTACGTCGTGGGTTAGGCGTTTTGGAATACACAGTCTCCAGGCCACACTATTCTGGAACATGTTGTGGTATAGGCAGTCATTGTATAGGCGAAACTTGCCATCGTATTTAGTGTGCCTGGGGTCTGCTTGCATTGCGTCGATTATACACCGAAGGTGGGGATCACCACGCTGATGGTATTTAATATTCTGTAGCGCTATCTTTAACTTTGTGTTAATTATAGCCTCAATTTTTGCAATCAGCACTTCGTTGTCGGCGTGACAGTCGGATGGCCAATCACCAGTGGTACTGACGGGAAATCTGCTCAAAATATCAGCCACGACGTTGTCTTTTCCCGGACAAAACTGGAGTTTAGGGGCGAATTCTTGTATGAATAACACCCATCTTGTCAATCTTCCCGGGAGGAGACGGCAGCTTGTCAGAAATGTCAAAGCATGATGGTCCGTTAGGATTGTCAGGTCCGTGCCTAGTACGAAATGTCGGAATTTTCCCAGGGTGTAAACGATACTGAGACACTCCTTCTCAGTCGTAGTGAAGTTGAGCTCAGCTCCCTTTAGAGTACGAGATGCCATAGATATAACCCTTAGATCTCCCATGTCGTCTTTCTGGTATAGTTGACCACCAATGCCAATGGCACTGGCATCGCACTGTAGATAGAAAGGCTGACTAAGGTCAGGATGAGCTAGCGTGACTGCTTGTAGAAAGTGTTGCTTCACCCTGTTGAAAGCAGCGTCCATGTCGTCGTCCCATTTCCATTTCGTTCCTTTCCTTGTTAATTGCAATAATGGCGCGGTGGACTCAGCGTAGCCATTTGCAAATCGTCGATAGTAGCCACAGAGTCCCAAAAATGCTCTGAGTTGTTTCGTGTTTTTCGGCCTGGGCCATTGCGTAATAGCGTCCAACTTTTTAGGATCTGTGGCCACGCCCTGTGGCGTAAGTATATGGCCTAGAAAGGGCACTTCTTGCCTAGCAAATACCGATTTAATTATATTCACTGTCATACCCGCCGATTTCAGTCTGCACAATAATGCTTCGATATGTCGAAGATGCTCCTCGAACGTGGTGGACGCGATAAGTAAATCATCTACATATACCGTGACAAACTGCAGAAGGTCAGGCCCCAGTATGCGGTCGAGTGCTCTAGTGAAGACTCCTAAGCTAACGCTTAACCCAAAAGGTAACCGACACCAGTGGTAAACCCTCTGGTTATAACGAAAAGCTGTGTACTGGCGGCTGTCCTTATGTAATGGTATTTGCCAATATGATGCTGTGAGGTCTAAAGTAGAAAAGTATCTAGCACCCTCGAACTTTTGGAGTATTTCCTCCGGTATATTTGGGCAGTCCCGATCTGGCAAAAGAATACGATTGACTCCCCGGGCGTCCAAACACACTCTCACCGATTTGTCCTTTTTTGGTACCACCACAATGGGGTTGATGTAGGCGCTCTCAGATCTTTCAATTATACCCTCCTCCACTAAGGTTGCAATGTGCTTATCAGCTGCCTCCCGATGGGCAAAAGGAATGGGGTAAGATTTTTGTACAAAGTGCTCAGCATTGTCTACTCTCAAAGTACATTCGTATGCTTTAGTCATTCCAGGTTTGTCGGAGAAGACGTCGTCAAAACGAGTCAAAAGTGTTTGCAGCGCGTGGCTTTCCGACTTGGTCAGTATATCCTTGCCGTCTATAATCGCCTGCAGACCCTTTGTTATAGTCTCAGGGGTATCAGGGACGTCGTATGGTTTAGTGGAAATATTGTTAATTGACAAGGTGTGCATCGGTATTTCTTCTGCAAATGCTATAGCTACGGGTAGCAGGTCCTGTCCCTTTCCAATATTGTCACTGCAGCAGGTGGTTGTCAGCGGCCCCCTCACTTGAGTGCCCCCAATGGTTACTACATTATTCTCGAAGTCGAGGTGTACTTCAAATTTACTCAACCAGTCAACACCAAGTATGACTGGCTTCACGAGGTCTCTCACAATGAGGCAACCCATTTCTGTCGTAACCCCATCAACAATAATCTGTAAATAGGCCTGTTGTGAGACTCGTTGACTATGCTTGCCTGTTGCTCCCACCACTGTTACTCCCACGACTGGCAATACTGGTATGGTGGCGTGGTGTGGAGCCAACTGATCCCAGAGTTCTTGTGAAATACAGGAGGCCTCACAACCGGAATCTAAAAGCACGTCACATAGTTGTCCTTGCACTAGGGCTTGTAGCCCGGGGCATTCTATTTTTGGTGGTAGTGTTCCCACTACTGGTGTATCCTCCACCAAATCTTCTGTCGGTTTGGTGTAAATGGTGGATATAGTACGTCGCCATGTCTCGTCTAGGCCCTCTCTTCCAACGCATTCGGTCGAAACTCTTGGCCTTCGTGTTCCGACCGTACCCCGTTTCCCGAATTCTCATCAGTGTAGGCTTCGCCATGTTGCTCGACCTCAACCGTCCTTACGTGAGTCGTTCCTCGGTCTCGCCAATTAGTATATTGTGGTTGCCCACTGGGTTTCCTATTGTCTGTGTGATAATTGCCGCTTTGTTGCGACCCAGCGTTGTTTCGGCGGTCATTTGGCGCGGTACCTCGCTGTGGGTGCGCTGAGCTGCGCTGCGCCCGTTCGCCGCCAAACACCTCCGCTGCCGGGTGACCCATGTCCTCTTCATCGCCGTCCAGACGCTCTAATAGCTCACTGATACCTTTCTTAGACATATCAGTATTCCAAAGCAACACTTTAATATTTTTAGTAAAATGGTTTGTAAGTTGCTCGCACAACTCTCTGTCATTGGGTGGGTTAGCAAGATGTTGAGTGATCCGGCAGTAGAATGCAAAGTACTCAGCTCTTGTCTTTTTTCCCGGTTGAAACGCGCCACCATAGATGTGTCGCAAAACTCGACTCTGTTCCTTTTGCCCCCAGAACTTGTTCATAAAAGCTTGTTTGAAATCATCAAAAGAATGGAACAACAACTGATGTTCTCTTCCCCATTGCGCGGCCTTACCTACCAAGCATTGCAGGGCCAAGTTTAATTGGTGCATTGGTGGTATGTTGATCATTTTAAAATTACGTTCCACTGAGTCCATAAAATCGACTGCGTGAAAGCCCGAGTCCAGGCCACTATATTTTAGCCCCCCTCGCGCTAAGCTCTCCCAGGCTTGCAAATTAAAGTACAAGCTCGTACCGTCATTGGGGGTGGGTGGTGCCTCTGCCCCCGACTTTGGCGATAGGCTATCTAGCGCCCGCGAAACCTCTTTCATATCATATTTTAAAGTTCTAATCGCCGAGTCCATTGCGTCGACGTCTTTAGTCATGTCAATAGAGGTCGCCTGGAGGGCATTCACGGACGTACGAATCTCGTGAAGCTCGTCCCGCAAACCATCTACTGTTGTGCTTACTTCGCGGATACATTCCTCTTTAATGTGGCCGCGTACCTCCTGTAGTAAGTCCTCTTTAAAAATTGACAATATGTGTTGGCCCATATTGTATGTAGCCTCATCAACTACGGGGTTCTGTTGCCTCTGTTGGATCACGGATTCCACCGCTGCCAGCAATGCACGGAAACTATCACTCATTGTGCCTGGTTTGTCCTTAAGAATGACAACCAACCAGTGTTATTGAAAAACTACCAAATACTTCTCGGTCCCGGGGCAATGCCGTGAGATTTACTCGGACCACAATCACGTTGGGCGCCAATGTTACGTTTCTCACCCTATCCTCAGTAACATATGACAGGTGAGGTGAGGAAGGGTGAGGAAACAAATTATATAGAAGGTAGTGAGGAAATTATAAATACCTTAAAATGCCGCTACTTCGTATTCGTGAACGTGGAGTAGCGCACGATGTCAATAATTGTTGTATGCACTCACCAAGTGTGAATCGTTAAACTACTCCTAGTAGAAATAATAGAAGTTCTATTATTAATAAGATAGTTTTAATATACGTTTAGTAGGTAATACACAAACTCACGAAAACTCAGTACACTCTCTCATCCCATCAACAACACATCAGGCTCTCTCTAACAATCCATCTCGTATCCTAGCAACCAAAACCTCCATACACCGCCTTCTATACTTAACAATTCTCAACATAATCCAATATTTAAATCCACCGCTTTCTATACACTACTTCAATTCCCAACATAGTCCAATATTTAAATCCACCGCTTTCTATACACTACTTGATACATATTCTGTGATCAAGAGCACATGGTGGGATATGTATGGTTGGTTACACAATCCTGAGACTAATAAAAAATGAGAATTTTCTGCGGGTTTTGACGTAGAGGTATCCTTTGCTCTTCACAAGGTTTTACTACTATACCTTTTGTTAGCTGCCACTGGCAGCTAACAAAACTAACAATTCAAAACAAAGTCGCAACGTAGAAAGTCAGTAGAAAGGAGCCGGTAGTTGATATTGCCGACCATCTAAGACAAGTAGAGCAATGCTGTGAGTCAACCATGGCTGAACGTGGGAGGCTGCCGTGGGTCGAGGAGTCTTTTCCACCGCTGATGTTATTTATTTATTTATTTATTTATTTATTTATTTATTTATTTATTTATTTATTTATTTATTTATTTATTTATTTATTTATTTATTTATTTATTTATTTATTTATTTATTTATTTATTTATTTATTTATTTATTTATTTATTTATTTATTTATTTATTTATTTATTTATTTATTTATTTATTTATTTATTTATTTATTTATTTGTTTATGTGATGTATACAGATGACAGGCCTGTTTGTGTTGATAAGTTTGTAAATACTTGGCCGATTTTTTTTTTTTTATACCTTTTAAGTGTACTGGTACTTGTGCTTTTAAACTGTATGGTCATTGGCCATCGATGCCAATGTTTGCTAGCAGCCTTTAAATGAGAATATTGTCCCTCCACACACAAGAGTCGATAATTAACTATATCCATATTATGCTCTAAATATATCTAACTCATTAGACTAGGGGTAACAAAACAATATATAGGTAGTTTGATAGAGGCAGTAGTTGGGTTGTGTGCCTGTTGCCGTCCAATCCCCCTTGTTTTCGGTATCTGTCAAAATGGCGTACATTACAACAACAAATTACATTATTTAATCATTATCACTTATGTGTCATTGTGAATTATATAAAAAAGTGAGTATAACAATAATTGTTTACAAATGCATAGTTATTTACTAATCTAGGCCATACCTACACTTCTCTGCTACGTTACTAAAATGTGTTTATAAGTAGGCTAGGTCTAGGGTCCTAGGCTAGACAAAGGGGCTAGGCCTAGGCGTAGCGTAGGCAGTGGCCAAGCAGAGCGTTAAACACCCACACCTGTCCACATAGGCCTAGGTCTACGTGTTACTAGGCCTAGGTAAAATGTTTGTAAACATTTTACCACTACTATGTAGGCCTAATAGAAATTAATATAATAATCCAATGTAAATACTTTTCTACAGGATCCCTGCTTGCGATTAGCAATAGGCTACCGCAGCTACTAGCAATCTGCAAGTTTGGGTTTTGGGTGGAGGTGGTATTTTCTGCACGCACGCATTGGTCGGCGGTGTATAGGATCGCAGTTAAAGGTGTATGTATGTTTGTACACATATATTTTCTTGCGGGCGTTTACACGTTTAAACGTTTACACGACTCATCCCTAGTAGGTACCTCTTTAGGCCTAATTGCCGCCTGAAGGTTGCATGATTTTCATGGTTCTTGATTGAAGTCGACAGCTTGTTCTTTTACCCGCCTGCATCACGCTACTGTGGGCAGTAGACGTGAGCAATGTCTTGGGCTTGACTGGTGCGATGGTTGTGGCGAGAGCCGTCCTCGAAAAGTGCCAGATTATCTCATTGTAAAACTGGCACACTGCTTGAATGTATAGACATAGACCTGGAAAAGGCAGGATCATTCTGTATCCAGTCCAAGGGATTGGATACTCAATGGCAGGATGTTAAGCTATTTGAATCCTAGCCTGCAGGGCTCACGAGGACATGCCCAGCATGTAGCGGATAATTCTTTTCTGTGCTTTAAATGCATCTATAGGCCTACTTCTTGTAGCAGCTCCTGAAAAAATCACTCCGCGCTCAAGTAGTGATTGTGCTTGTGCTAAATAATAGGTGTAAATGACAGGTGAACGTATGTTAGGTGTAAATGTGTAATTATACAATGTCTATCAACTTCAAAGTTACAGTTTATTGTGCATATACTGTGACACAGGGATTAAACTTAAATAAGGCCTAGCCATAGACATACAAGCTCAATCAGATTATGCCCATAAATTGAAAATAGGTTGATCTACCGGCTTTATATAGGCTTGCTTTGGCCACAGCCACGCGTTAGCAATTCAACTAGAAATGTGTGGTCAAGTTGTCGAAGCCAAAATAACTTCAAATGTTATTATAGGCCTACGTATACTATATTGAGAAATTGCAATTGTATTACAACATTGCCCCGACTTGGAATCGAACCCAGATCCTCCGACTCTACTGGTCTGCCGATGCGGTTAAGAGCTAGATTTGATTTCCCCCCGCGTATTGTTTAAAACGTTGTTATTGCTTGTGTGCCTATAGCTTCACATTCTATCTAGATCTGTTACCTGAAATTAAAGTTCCAGGTAATAGGTCTTGTTCCCTAGAGCATCATTTGACAAATTTGTTTTTGCTTGTAAAAACATAAGTTGATTTGTGCAGTCTTCATGCGCTGCAGTCTTCATGCGCTCTATCTTCATGCGCTGCGTCTTCATGCGCTGCGTCTTCATGCACTGCAGTCTTCATGCGCTGGTGCTTCATGCGCTGCGTCTTCATGCGCTCCATCTTCATGCGCTGCGTCTTCATGCGCTGCGTCTTCATGCACTGCAGTCTTCATGCGCTGGTGCTTCATGCGCTGCGTCTTCATGCGCTCCATCTTCATGCGCTGCGTCTTCATGCGCTCCATCTTCATGCGCTGCGTCTTCATGCGCTGCGTCTTCATGCGCTGTGTCTTCAAGCGCTGCAGTCTTCATGCGCTGCGTCTTCATGCGCTACCGTCTCTTTCCTGCCGAGGCGCCTCAGAGAACGCATCTGGATCCGAGAACTAGCTGACAACATTTCCTTCTTCGTCTTTGATTGGCCAACGTCCGTACACGTGACACGTTGTGTGGTAGGTATTCATGCATGGGCTGTCAATACCTGCGTACACGTGACACGTTGTGTGGTAGGTATTCATACATGGGCTGTCAATACCTGCGTACACGTGACACGTTGTGTGGTAGGTATTCATACATGGGCTGTCAATACCTGCGTACACGTGACACGTTGTGTGGTAGGTATTCATACATGGGCTGTCAATACCTGCGTACACGTGACACGTTGTGTGGTAGGTATTCATACATGGGCTGTCAATACCTGCGTACACGTGACACGTTGTGTGGTAGGTATTCATGCATGGGCTGTCAATACCTGCGTACACGTGACACGTTGTGTGGTAGGTATTCATGCATGGGCTGTCAATACCTGCGTACACGTGACACGTTGTGTGGTAGGTATTCATGCATGGGCTGTCAATACCTGCGTACACGTGACACGTTGTGTGGTAGGTATTCATGCATGGGCTGTCAATACCTGCGTACACGTGACACGTTGTGTGGTAGGTATTCATACATGGGCTGTCAATACCTGCGTACACGTGACACGTTGTGTGGTAGGTATTCATACATGGGCTGTCAATACCTGCGTACACGTGACACGTTGTGTGGTAGGTATTCATACATGGGCTGTCAATACCTGCGTACACGTGACACGTTGTGTGGTAGGTATTCATACATGGGCTGTCAATACCTGCGTACACGTGACACGTTGTGTGGTAGGTATTCATACATGGGCTGTCAATACCTGCGTACACGTGACACGTTGTGTGGTAGGTATACATACATGGGCTGTCAATACCTGCACCAATAATCTTATTTTAGATAGGCTACCCAATACCGGTACCTACATGTTTTCACTCTAATGCCCGGTATTACGATCTCGGGATAAGGTACTAGATAATGTTATCCTCTGGATAAGCAACATTTCAAAGCTTCTGATTGGTGGTTGCCATAGTGAAACAAGCTATCCCAGGATAAATATTTATACCGAGATCATGCAATCGGGGGTAAGTAATATGACTACAAAGACTACGTACAGCCAGCGAGATTACATTCGCTCGCAAGACGCTTTCTAGACAAGATGACCTGTAGGCCTAATTGTGTCAGAGTGATCTTTGTTGTGCATTGTACACTTACACATGTAGGCTTATTACATTATTATATACATGCACGTATAATCCATTTTAATACGTTAAAAAAAAATCATAACGAGGCAGAAATGTTGACTAGTTTCTTTTTGTTTTACTGTAAACTTCTTGCCAAATTGCTCGTAGTTTGTGCAAAACTGTAGTTTTGTAACTATTTTCTGTACTATTAGAATAAAACAGACACAAATTATAGCCTACTAATAATTAGCTAAAGTTAGTTGCTATAAGTGCAAATGTGCAAAACGACGCGTTTAAGTGATTATCTTAAATGATCGTGTGCACACAAAA
The DNA here is from genome assembly GCA_945910005.1 of Isoperla grammatica. Classification (NCBI taxonomy): domain Eukaryota; kingdom Metazoa; phylum Arthropoda; class Insecta; order Plecoptera; family Perlodidae; genus Isoperla; species Isoperla grammatica. The sequence goes on from OX246744.1 coordinate 35,676,543, forward strand.
CCTGTAGAAAGTTCATTACATTTACTCGAAATCTAATATTTTCCGCCATTCAGCATTTGTGGTTTAACTAAATGTTTGGGGTCTAGTGTTGACTACATTTCACCTTCCGAGTGACGTCGGCTCGAGGGTTCCTCGCTTCGTGTTACGTCTTCGTTGTCATCTCTTTGTTCTCGTCCCCATCATGTTGAAGGTAATCTCGCCGCCGATCGTCCAAGGCCACGTTTCATAATCTTCTCCATCTTCGTCATACGTCAACACCGTTTCCAAGCCTGGTTAAAACACACAAGCATGTATGGAGAGTATGCAATAACTTCATTACCCGTATCGCACGGTGGCCATACTGAGATACTCTGTAAACATTGTTCACGTTCTTCCGACACTTCATTGTTGCAATATTGCAGTTGTCCTTTGATTGACATATCAACTGTTTTCAAACAAAGGTTGCGTATTATGACTGAAAACAAAACAAGAATGCGGCGTTATCTCTGTTTGAAGACAATCATTTGCATGTGTTATCATTTTCTTGAACTTTTACCTGCACACATCAATCTATATGGCTTCAAACTGTGATATTTCCTAGCAAACCTGTGTGTCTTCTATTGACAGAACGAATGTAAACAAGCAATGAGTATCTCATAGTGGCCGCCACATGACGTCTATTGAATATTACCTGTTGATCAGCGTGCGTTTCCAGACAGGTAGAGAGGTAGGAACATGCTGGCTCGTCGGTTGTGCGGGCTTGTTCTTTGCTGGGATGCAGAATCCACGGCTGCCACCAGGATGCTGGGGTTTCCTCTTCTGAAATGGATTAGATCTGTCGATATGATGCAGTAAAACTTCTTTATAACGAACTCTTGGGGGCCAGTTTATTATTTTGTTATAAAGAACATTTCTTTATAAAGATTAACCTTTTGGGACCTCGAAAACAGTTTGTTATAGTTATAGATTATTTTGATTGTTAAGAGGTTTGTTATAAAGAAGTTTCAGTGTATTTGCATATGTTAAGCATAGGCCCACTTAAGTGGTGGTTTTGGGAGCTGTTTTAATTAGGTAATGTTCCCCACTGCAAATAAGTTACTTGTAACTGAATGGTTTACTGAGCTTCTAACCTCACATAGCATTATCAGTAGCCCTAGCCTAAAGGTTTGCAGAATATTGCTCGTACACGTATTCATACCTTGCAATAAATATTGGATTGGTTCAACTTGTTTTAATTTGTAATACATTGGAACAAGCTAAAAACCAATAGCTGCCATACACACCTGACACCATTTCATATTTGACCCAGTGCCAAACCAACTTTCAAGCTATTTTAACCGTACTGAATTAAAACTTATGTACTTACATACAATGTGATTAGTCTGTGGTCTTTTGCAGATGATTGCTCGACTGGGTGGCCAAAATACTCGTCGCCGAAACGAACCCCTAGACAGCACGTTTCCTGCTGGCTGCATTCTCTTTGCTGCTATTGAACACTTGGCGTAAGTCAACTAGAATGGAGAAACTAAGCGTAACAACAAAGTTTGTTTAAAAAATGATTTTAAATACACATAAATAAAATAAATTAATTCACATTTAGAGTCTACCCACTCAGTAATGAAACTGATTTTCAGTGGGGGACTTTACTCCAAAGCAACTAAACCAACCCTGTAGGTTCCGAACCCCATCGACAAGTGAGTGATGATAACCAATCAATTATCTATATTTCAAATACGAAACATATGAATCAGTGATTGAACAGTGCGAACACCTGCGGACAAATGTCAGAGTCAACAAGGCCGATTCATAACAACTTTGAGTTTATTGAGTGCTTCGTTGCTAGGACGGCTCCAAAGTCATCGTTTACTTATTCCTAAGACAAGAAGTAATGGAACTGAATACGTAACTGCACTTAAAAAACTTCTGCCTGAACCGGGATTTGAACCCCATTTATGAACCGGGACCTTCTGCATTGAAAGCAGGGATGCTAACCACTGAACCAACGGAGCAACCTGAAAATCCCAAAAAATCCACCCATAATCCAATTTATCTTACTCGTTAAATGATCAAAGCTCGGTTGCTTGATTGGCAATCAATGATTTTTACCACTTCGAACTATTCTTGTATCAAACACCCAGACGTGAAACTTTATATTTCTCTCTGTAGATGGCCAGATAAATTTTCACACATACCGCTCGCTCTGTATCCAACAGTTCCCTGTCTGTTTCCAGGGGGATTTGTTGTGTCTTGCATTTTGGCAAAAGGAGACTCTATCACTCTACTTTATGAATGTGGTGCTGGAGATAGTCGTAGCCTCCCATTGCTCCCTCTTGCAATTCCTTAGTGTGTTGTCATGAAGTGTTCGGCGCATATTAGCCACGTTCCACATACGAGATAAAAAACCATTCGTTAAATTTGCTGTTCAAACAAATTCAAATAGCATTTGAACAGTGTTAACGGCCAAGGTTAGTCTTGCAATAAAATCCGCCCAAAATTAACGTTTTTTTTCCAGTAATATCTTGAGAATGCTACACAATACTAAAAAATTAATAAATGGGCAAACTGTGTAAATTAATAAACTAAAAATAAATTTAAAAAAATAAATATTTTAAACATTACATTTGCTATTGGTAGGTCTAATAAAAAATAATTCGTAATCTTTTCTTATTAGGTAACGATAAAAATAGTTGAAACTTCTAGAATTAAGTTTTTTAGTACAGTAAAACCTCCTTTGTACGTTTTCGAGGGACCCGAGACAAAAAAACGTGGTAACGGGAAAAACGCACTATTGAAATGCTTCAAATTTGTCTTTTCATACATTCCTAACACTTATAATCTTGTAAAAGCTCCCCCCCCGACACCATTCTTCATTCTTATCTAAGAAGGGTTGTAAGCGAGGCCTGGCGACCAAGGTCATGCAGCTAGACTAGGCTGTGATGACGTATTATTAAAAACTTGAGTGGGTAAAAATATTGTTTTCTATACTTAGGACAATAGGAGTAGTCGAAGTGCCAGGGCAATGTTAATTATCTCTGTAGTTTGACAGAAGCCTTTTGTAAAGAGGACCACTGGACGAGGGTTTGTTATTTATGGTAAGCAGGTAAAGAACCTCAGTGCCGGCAGCCGAGATCGTAGATAAAAGGACCCTTTCAGAGACCCCCCCCCCCCCTCCCACACGGAACGAGATGCAGCTGGGCTAGTCAAGGTCAAGGCACTCACTGGCCGCTGGGTTGCATTGTGTTGAGGGAGGGAAGGGGGGGGGGGGGGACGCTTCGCAGAACTGGGATGAATGAATGACTAACGTGGTCGGCTTCAACAATAACAACTTGTAATTCGACTCACTGGCTGGCCGGAAAAACCGATTATGAGAACACAGAAAACGTACTATAGGATCTAATTACCTTGACGGACTAATTTTTGAAACGCATTAACGTAAAAAACGTAATATTGGGAAACGTATTAAAGAAATAAATTATGCATAAATGCCATAAGGCTTCGCCGGGACCTCGTAAAAAAAACGCACAAACGTAAAAAACGTAGAAAAGCGAAACGTACAAAGGCGGTTCTACTGTATTTGCAAAAAAAATCTGCTCATAAGAGGGGGTTTACAGCTAAGCATTGGAAGCGAAGCGAGGGCGCGAGCTCCAATCAGCGGCCGAGTTTCACGCGAAGTCGGCCAATGATGGTGCTCGCGCCCTCGCTTCACTCCCAACACTTAGCTGTAAACCCACCGTAAGTATTGTGTAGTGTTCTGGAGCGTACTACAAATGTTAATTTATCCCGGTTTTTATAGTTACAATGTTTACCTTGCAAGCAACCTGCGTACAATTCGGTACGTACCTACGTGTTTATCAGGGTCACATACGAACCCAGTGTGACGTACCAAATCGTACAGACTCAGCCCGCGTGGTAAACGTAGTAACTGAGACTCACCTTTCCCGTTAACAATAAGTAATGGAAGGAAATACTTACTGGTTCGAAGCTGTCAGTCAGCGTCCGCAGCGTCACCTAAAGGTTGCCCTTGGCCCGCGATCTTATCCCTCCGGGTCACCCCAGGGGCCTCATTCCAGTACATTTGCCAAGTTAAAGGGGGGCTGTCACAAACGTCGAATGTGCTCATACACGCAAAAAGTCAAAAACCCGAAGTCCCTACGATTTCACGTCCGCAAGTTATACCGATGTATCGCCCAGCAGCTGAGTTTGTGACGTCATCGCTACCCAGTTATTCCCGCACGAGGCTGGTTCCACGCGCCCACCGCCTGGGTTGTGTTCATTCCACAACCTCCGTTCATTCTTCTGACGACTCAAAGTAGCGGTATATTGAATATGAGCATGGTGAAAAATCATCTTCAACCGTGACAGAAAACCTTTAACCCCGGTGTTAGTCAATAGCCAATCAGGATTAAGGTTATCAGATGCCGATCGTAGGAATACATTGTTGAAGAAACGAGACAAAATAAAAACAAAAACTGTCTTATAACCTCAAAACATTGACAAAGTACTTAATACTACTCTTGATATTATTTAAGATAACTCTTCTTAACCCAACTATCTGACAGGTTCACATGTGACTCCATGTTATACAGAGAAAGCCTTGGTAGGAGTTGACCCCGAGAGTTAGCGAGAGTTAAGGAGAGTTATAAAAATGTACCGGCATGAGGCCCCTGAGCGTTAACCAATCGGGGCCGCGCATTTACTTCGGCCGGCAGGAGAGATAAGCCGTCAGAAACCAAGCTCAGACACGCAGACAAATGCGGTTACCATAGGACCTCTAGGCAACCACGGCGACATTAACGCACTCTACCGTAGATGTTAGACACGGCCGTCAGCGGAGGGCAGGGTCAGACGTCTACGATAGAGTCGTTAATAGTCGAGATCCCTCCGGTAACAGGTTGCCACGCTCCTCCTAGGACTTCATGACGCTTCCCATTATCTAGTTCATTAGTTTGTACCCTCTAAAGTACACAAAGCTACGAGCGAGCCCACAGCCGATCACTCGCCCAACCCAACGTGCCACACAACCAGTTATAACGGACTTAGAATAGTCTGGGCGAAACCTGGGGGCCGGGCAAGGTTCATACTTGCGCAACGTTTATACCGGGGTCCAATGATTGTCGAGAGGGTCTTTTGTCGTGAGCAGGCTGGCGTGGTTGTCACCCCTGGCTGTTGTAAGTCCGCTACGGCCCGACCATGACTCCGCATTTAAGATACACTACGCGTGTGCACCAGCAGAAAGCCGATGGTTTTGCCCTCGGGGTCTATTTACTAACTTCTTCTAATCCCTAAGTATAGTGAACACGCCCTGACTCAAATTGTGCAAAGCGACTACTAAAAGCATTAAAGGTATTAAATTGCACCTAGGCTAATGCAATAAACGTTAAGCAACTATTCCTAATTTTCACTGTAAGCAGTGTCGATTAGGTTTTCAGTAGTATGAAAGGTCGGTGTCTAGATATTTATTTTTCAAACAATTGCATTATATTTAGCTCAGCTCCTATGAATAATGTGATTGTTATTTATTTATTAATCGCAACTAAAGCGTATTTAATAAATTAATGTAGAAGGAAAGAAAATTATGAAGACACTTTAGTCAGCACATGTGCCCATGCTAGGCTACTTATAACCTAAATATTGCAACAGTGCTGTAGCCTCTCCGATAGTCGATCAATCGATCATGACCGGCAAACATTTAGTGTACTGTGTCATAGATGGAAGTCTACCGCGCGAGCTAGTAGCTACTAAATAGACCCCTGGCCGGCAACCACCTGTTAGGACCAGCATCTTCGAGAGGGCACTGATCCCAGCGAGCGGCAACCACCGGGCAAAGCATTGTCAAGCCACCGGGGCGGGTGAAGCTGGTGATTCATGGAATTGATGATCTTAAGATATTTCACAATTTGAATATGATGTATACTTATGGTAGGCCTATGATATAGGCTTTTAGTTAACACAGAATGTTTGTGACTGGTTAATTATAATCTCATTAACAGTCAATCTTCTGGTTTGATCAGTGTGACTGGTGCAGTTCTTGTGGGCTTCACTGTTTGTTTTCAGTTCTGTGCAACGGCTGTTAGCCACTTTACTTGTCGACATCTTTCCTGTTGAATGGTGAAATTGTGACAATTGATTCTCCTTTATTCAATCAATAGCATGTTGCATACTACTGTATTATTATTAATTAAAACTTAAAACAAAATTTCATCTCATTACATAATCTTTGTGGTTTTGGCTTTAAATAAAAAAATAACAGGTTATTACTTTAATTATTTTAACTGGGTGCATTGGGGTTCTTTTAAAGTTCTAATGTTGAGATTATGTTTTAAGTTCGGTACTTGTATTGCCGTATCTACTCCCACGATAACTGTCTGCTTTTGTTGATTTGTTTTAACATGTCTTTTAATAGATAAAAGTGTGATCTTTCTGATGGTATAAAAAAAGGGGGGGAGGGTTGCTTATTTGCAATGTTACAGAGCCGTCTCTTAAAACCCCCACTTTTGTGGGCACTGGGGTAATATGAGATTCCACAGTTCATGTTTTTAGTAATGTAGAAGGCAGTGTCTTGTGAAGTTATTTGGTGCTTTTCAGATTCAAATGTTAGGGGTTGGCACCAATAGTTGGCACTAGTGCATGTAGGCCTATAATAGGTGGCCTATAATAGGCAAACCATTTCACCGTTCGAAAGATTTATACGTGTAAAGCTTACAGAAAATGTCCGGCGTAAACATGTAGCGGATACGGATCCTACCAATAAAAGGATAAAGATGTCACAAAATGTAGGCGAGATCCTTACTTCGAAAGACGTTAGAAAGAGATTGGCCCTTCTTGAAGAAAAGAAGCCACAGCAACAACAAAAAACTAAAGTAGGCCCAGACATTAAGTCCAAGGCAAAACAAGCCCAAGTATTGTCATCAGACAGCAAAGATGATGTAATGGAACTGCATTCAGATAGTTCTGATAATTCTCTGGGAACTGACAAGGACGAATCTGGCAAAGAAGAAACGCGAAGTGATGACATCAATATTCAGCTCGAAAAGTATTATGCGGTACATTACGACTTGCGATGGTACATAGGCCGCTTAATTGACTTCCAAGACATTGGGTACAGTAAATTGAAATTTTTAAAAGAAGAGCTGGGGGTCTTCCAGTGGCCCAAGCATGATGATATACAAGTTGTGGAGGACAAATATATCTTTTATGGCCCAATCAAGATAAATGGTTTTGGACCGTTTACTGTCAAAAGAAACGATCTCGTCAAAATCAGAGAGCTTCATAAGCAAATGAAATAGAAATAGGCATTGGCCTACTAAGCACCAATTGTCTTTTTTTTCACTAATAGTACTTTCATTCTTAAATACCATCAAAATAAATGTTAAATTTAAAAAACTGGTTCAGCTTTAATATGTTTACATTATGATTGGCAATTGTAAGGCACAACTTTCTAGTATTCAATGTCCATGTTGTGTATCTTTAAAACTAATACAGATAATGTGCTGAAATTTTCAGCACAATAAGAGAACATTGGTATGTGTCTCTTATTACCCCATCAACTTTGTATTCCTAAGCCTATGCTTAATGTAGGGCCCGTCTCTTATTACCCCGACGGGGTAATAAGAGACTAAAATTTTTTTTTTTTTCTCCGATTGATATCAATAGGAGAACTTTGAAACTCAACACATACAGAGGCATTAGGGGGGTCAATTTTTGGTCAAATTATGAGACTTCTGACTTGAAGGTATTTTGCTGGATAAATTAAGCATATCTCTTATTACCCCAACAATCTCTTATTACCCCGCTCTCCCCTAGGCCTAAAGGGTATTTATTATTCTTACAATATTCTTACGTTCGCGGGTGGCTTCTTACGTTCTAACGTAAGAATAACTACACACTATTCTTACGTTGGTGGTGCACGCTCCTGTCAAGTCGATTAGTCACGTGATTAGACAACCAATAGAAACACAAAACGTAAGAATAATTTAAATAAAATCTTACGTTCTGCCGTAAGAATATCCACTGCCAATATTAAAACCCGTGAGTTTTCGTGGCTTAAAATAACCTACAAATTACTTTCACCGATACAATACTAGTCAATTACTTTTTTTCTTTTGTCTTTAGTTTCGGGTATTTATAAGAAATGAGCTGTAATAGGCCCCAGGCTCATGGTGTGAGAGGTTGACATTAGGGAGACTGGCCTATGTATGCCCTCAATACAACAGGAGCTACAAGTTCACTTAATTGAGACTGCTATCAATCTTTCTTCACAGGTGCGTACAAACAAAATTGCGATGAAGATACCGGCCGCTGTTTATCAGGAGTTTCATCCGGATCAACTGTACGCCAGGAAAGCCAAGGTAGGCTGCGTAACTTTTACTCTTTAACAAATTTTTTTAACAATCACTGTTCACCTCCAAAGCACCGTTTGAGCAAGTTGTATGATTTTGTTTAATGAAATAGGTTTTTTTTTAAGTAGAGTGTTATTATAAGAAGGAATGACTTCCTGGGTCTAAAAATCGAAACCGGTTCTTTCATTTTTTCGAATCGATTGTTTTTCATACAAAAATAAAACGAAGTGTGTCAACTTCCCTTTGAAGTTTGAACAATACCGGACATGTGTCCTTGAAAACTGTAAGCAGCTCTGCTGCCTGGAGGTAAGTATTGACTGCAGGATCACTGGAGTGACTCATTTTCGAAGTATTTTGGGATGCTTGGGTAAACTAGAAGCAGCACTCTTGATTTCTTGGAAAAACACATTTTTTGCGAGGCGCAAGACACAAAGCTAATGCCGCAGGCTAGGGAGGTCTGGCCCAAGGAGGTTGTATATAGTGTAACGCACACTATATGTTACACTATATACAACCTCCTTGGTCTGGCCCAAGGAGGTTGTATATAGTGTAGCGCACACTATATGTTACACTATATACAACCTCCTTGGTCTGGCCCAAGGAGGTTGTATATAGTGTAACGCACACTATATGTTACACTATATACAACCTCCTTGGTCTGGCCCAAGGAGGTTGTATATAGTGTAACGCACACTATATGTTACACTATATACAACCTCCTTGGTCTGGCCCAAGGAGGTTGTATATAGTGTAACGCACACTATATGTTACACTATATACAACCTCCTTGGTCTGGCCCAAGGAGGTTGTATATAGTGTAACGCACACTATATGTTACACTATATACAACCTCCTTGGTCTGGCCCAAGGAGGTTGTATATAGTGTAACGCACACTATATGTTACACTATATACAACCTCCTTGGTCTGGCCCAAGGAGGTTGTATATAGTGTAGCGCACACTATATGTTACACTATATACAACCTCCTTGGTCTGGCCACACCGTCGGGCCAATAAGCTCCAGCTTGCTGACGACACTGCGTGGAACGTGGTGCGCGGGGGGCTCGCGGCTACATTGTTGACATAGGTAGCATCAATCGTAAAGCTGGCTTATGGAAAAAATGACCAACCGGTTTTCAAAATGTGGACCGGTTCGAAGTAGAACAGGTTTCCGGGTACCCGAAGTAATTTCTAATTATAAATTTTGTTTTGGGGAAGATGCATGTGGTACCTTTGTCACACGTTATAAAATGTATTTGATACAAATTAGATTCAAGATGCTTGAATTGTGGGACAAGCGTTTCTCTTTATGGACTTGTAAATTACGTAGAAAAGTCACTCGTCCAATGGGCAGTGGCCTGGTGTGTCTAAATTCCTTTACGATGTATCTATTGCACATTCAGATACAATGACAACAAATTAGTTGAGTCTTGACTATCAGGCATCATTAAATAAAGTAGGCCCACTGCCCATCGCCCATTGCTAGAAAAGTGTCTCGTTCGATTATGATCGCACTGTTAGTTTACACGTTTTCACTTCCAAATGAGATATTTAATTTTGAATGCCCTACCATCATATAATATTGGTATTTTACAATAATTCAATGTGTCCGTATTTCTGTTTTGAAAAGTAGTTATTTATCTCCACCAGATACTTTTCTAAGTATGTATCTTCTTTTCTTTATGTATACCTAAATCATTTTGAACTAAAGTACTTTTACCATTACTTGGCCAGTGTTTCTTAAAGTGTGGTCCGTCAGTCTGTCTGTCTGTCTATCTATCAGTCTGTCTGTCTGTCTGTCTGTCTGTCTATTGGTCTGTCTGTTCGTCTGTCTGTCCATCTATCGGTCTGTTTGTCTGTTTGTCTGTCTATCTATCGGTCTGTCTGTCTGTCTATCTATCTTTCTGTTTGTCTGTCTGTCTATCTATCGGTATGTTCGTCTGTCTGTCTGTCTATTTATCGGTCTGTCTGTCTGTCTGTCTATCTATCTATCTATCGGTCTGTCCGTCTGTCTGTCTATCTAATGGTCTGTCTGTCTATCGGTCTGTTTTTCTGTCTGTCTGTCTGTTTGTCTATCTATCGGTCTGTCTGTCTGTCAGTCTATCTGTCCGTCAGTCTGTCTGTCCGTCAGTCTGTCTGTCCGTCAGTCTGTCTGTCTGTCTGTCTGTCTGTCTGTCTGTCCGTCTGTCTGTCTATCTATCTATCTATCGGTCTGTCCGTCTGTCTGTCTATCTAATGGTCTGTCTGTCTATCGGTCTGTTTGTCTGTCTGTCTGTCTGTTTGTCTATCTATCGGTCTGTCTGTCTGTCAGTCTATCTGTCCGTCAGCCTGCCCTCCGTCAGTCTGTCTGTCCGTCAGTCTGTCTGTCTGTCTGTCTGTCAGTCTGTCAGTCTGTCAGTCAGCCAACACGACAGGGGCGCCACCGAGAACGTTGAGAATCTCGAGTGCGTCAGGGACGAGAGCGGATGTCACAAGAGGCGGACGCAAGACAGACACTCGTGCCAAGGGCCGTCCAAGAAGCCCAAGCTCTCGGACAATGTATCGGTATTTGGGTTTAACTAAATAATAATATATGTGCAGTAACAAGCTGCGTTCCGAAATTCGTCTCGACGAGTGATCTCGGATTACTGCCGTGACGCCAGGACATGAGAGGGACACTAATGGGATTTGTTTTGCTTCGTAATTGAAGCGAATGTCAAAAGGAATTGAATTAGAGTGCAGATGTTTTTAGTTTTTCATGGTTTGTAGCATCACACCCTAGTTATGTGACAAATACACTATGACTGATTTGAAATAATTTAGTATGAATAAATATGATATGACTGTCAGGTTGTCACGGGAGTAAGGGGTCGTCACATAGCAATGGAGGGCAGTGTCAAACTAAGACTATCGTAAGTCTGTTGATTGTAGATCATGTGAGCAGCAATCCAGTATGAATATTGGAACACTTTGATTACTCTTGGCTTAGTGAGATTAGTAATCCGATGAATCTTGGAAAGCAGCTTACTTCTTAAATTTAAGTTGCAAGGGATCCTAATAACCTCAATTTGAATTAAAAGAACAATCTTTAACATTGAGCGAAATGTTCTAATCTTCTCCAGGGACTTCATAACTACTTTGAACTGTACACATTTTAAATTTGAGTTAACAGAGTTTGAATTAACAAGGTTTTACTATACCTATTTATTGTGTACCACTCAGTTCTATGGAGTGATATTCAGTGGGGGACATTTGTACAATTTTTTATGTGCTTTGTTGCTTTGACGGCTCATAAGTTACCGTTTACATTATCATACGATTTTTATTTTATTAAAGTCAATTTTCAAAATAAATTAGCACAGCCCAAACCAGAAAACGAACCCGGGACCTTTTGCATTTTGAAATTATTCGCAAACTTACATGAACTATGCTGTTATAAAATGGATATTTTTTTCTTTTTTTTTGATGGTGGTTTTGTCGTAGCTTCGAGCCACAAAGGCGTTGGTAATGCGTTCGCAATACTTGGCAAGATCACTTAAAAAAAAACTGATTTATAGCTTAGTTTGAAGTAAATGTACTCTTTGGGGCAACATCAATAACGAAGGGACTGAAATAGTGACCGATTAGATTTGTTGCAAGGTATGACCTGCAGTAGTAACATTAAAGAAAAGATAACACAAAATGAAATTACACATTATGGCCGGGGGGGGGGGGGGGGGGGTAGACGTGGTATGGCTCACTATCTTAGGTACACTTTTAATTAGACCAGCAATGTTGTACAATCTGCTGTCACCCCTCTTATCAAGGTATCAAGGAGCAGATAACATGACCATCCAGTGCTTTTAAGATTATGCCTATCTCACGAGTGATAAACTGGTTTATTTCCATTTTGGTTCTTTGTCGAGACAATGTATTGACACAGATAAAGGGCAACAAAGCGCTGGCCAGCAGGCTGGCTGTGAGTCACCCGCCCCGGGCCCGCTACCTGAGACAATGTATTAGACACAGATAAAGGGCAACAAAGCGCTGGTCGGCAGGCTGGCTGTGAGTCACCCGCCCCGGGCCCGCTACCTGAGACAATGTATTGACACAGATAAAGGGCAACAAAGCGCTGGCCAGCAGGCTGGCTGTGAGTCACCCGCCCCCGGCCCGCTACCTGAGACAATGTATTAGACACAGATAAAGGGCAACAAAGCGCTGGCCGGCAGGCTGGCTGTGAGTCACCCGCCCCGGGCCCGCTACCTGAGACAATGTATTAGACACAGATAAAGGGCAACAAAGCGCTGGCCGGCAGGCTGGCTGTGAGTCACCCGCCCCGGGCCAGCTACCTGAGACAATGTATTAGACACAGATAAAGGGCAACAAAGCGCTGGCCGGCAGGCTGGCTGTGAGTCACCCGCCCCGGGCCCGCTACCTGAGACAATGTATTAGACACAGATAAAGGGCAACAAAGCGCTGGCCAGCAGGCTGGCTGTGAGTCACCCGCCCCGGGCCCGCTACCTGAGACAATGTATTGACACAGATAAAGGGCAACAAAGCGCTGGCCGGCAGGCTGGCTGTGAGTCACCCGCCCCGGGCCCGCTACCTGAGACAATGTATTAGACACAGATAAAGGGCAACAAAGCGCTGGTCGGCAGGCTGGCTGTGAGTCACCCGCCCCGGGCCCGCTACCTGAGACAATGTATTAGACACAGATAAAGGGCAACAAAGCGCTGGTCGGCAGGCTGGCTGTGAGTCACCCGCCCCGGGCCCGCTACCTGAGACAATGTATTAGACACAGATAAAGGGCAACAAAGCGCTGGCCGGCAGGCTGGCTGTGAGTCACCCGCCCCGGGCCCGCTACCTGAGACAATGTATTAGACACAGATAAAGGGCAACAAAGCGCTGGCCGGCAGGCTGGCTGTGAGTCACCCGCCCCGGGCCCGCTACCTGAGACAATGTATTGACACAGATAAAGGGCAACAAAGCGCTGGCCGGCAGGCTGGCTGTGAGTCACCCGCCCCCGGCCCGCTACCTGAGACAATGTATTGACACAGATAAAGGGCAACAAAGCGCTGGCCGGCAGGCTGGCTGTGAGTCACCCACCCTGGGCCCGCTACCTGAGACAATGTATTAGACACAGATAAAGGGCAACAAAGCGCTGGCCAGCAGGCTGGCTGTGAGTCACCCGCCCCGGGCCCGCTACCTGAGACAATGTATTAGACACAGATAAAGGGCAACAAAGCGCTGGCCAGCAGGCTGGCTGTGAGTCACCCGCCCCGGGCCCGCTACCTGAGACAATGTATTAGACACAGATAAAGGGCAACAAAGCGCTGGCCAGCAGGCTGGCTGTGAGTCACCCGCCCCGGGCCCGCTACCTGAGACAATGTATTAGACACAGATAAAGGGCAACAAAGCGCTGGCCAGCAGGCTGGCTGTGAGTCACCCACCCTGGGCCCGCTACCTGAGACAATGTATTAGACACAGATAAAGGGCAACAAAGCGCTGGCCGGCAGGCTGGCTGTGAGTCACCCGCCCCGGGCCCGCTACCTGAGACAATGTATTAGACACAGATAAAGGGCAACAAAGCGCTGGCCGGCAGGCTGGCTGTGAGTCACCCGCCCCCGGCCCGCTACCTGAGACAATGTATTAGACACAGATAAAGGGCAACAAAGCGCTGGTCGGCAGGCTGGCTGTGAGTCACCCACCCTGGGCCCGCTACCTGAGACAATGTATTAGACACAGATAAAGGGCAACAAAGCGCTGGCCGGCAGGCTGGCTGTGAGTCACCCGCCCCGGGCCCGCTACCTGAGACAATGTATTAGACACAGATAAAGGGCAACAAAGCGCTGGCCGGCAGGCTGGCTGTGAGTCACCCGCCCCGGGCCCGCTACCTGAGACAATGTATTGACACAGATAAAGGGCAACAAAGCGCTGGCCGGCAGGCTGGCTGTGAGTCACCCGCCCCGGGCCCGCTACCTGAGACAATGTATTGACACAGATAAAGGGCAACAAAGCGCTGGCCAGCAGGCTGGCTGTGAGTCACCCGCCCCGGGCCCGCTACCTGAGACAATGTATTGACACAGATAAAGGGCAACAAAGCGCTGGCCAGCAGGCTGGCTGTGAGTCACCCGCCCCGGGCCCGCTACCTGAGACAATGTATTGACACAGATAAAGGGCAACAAAGCGCTGGCCGGCAGGCTGGCTGTGAGTCACCCGCCCCGGGCCCGCTACCTGAGACAATGTATTAGACACAGATAAAGGGCAACAAAGCGCTGGCCGGCAGGCTGGCTGTGAGTCACCCGCCCCGGGCCCGCTACCTGAGACAATGTATTGACACAGATAAAGGGCAACAAAGCGCTGGCCGGCAGGCTGGCTGTGAGTCACCCGCCCCGGGCCCGCTACCTGAGACAATGTATTGACACAGATAAAGGGCAACAAAGCGCTGGCCGGCAGGCTGGCTGTGAGTCACCCGCCCCGGGCCCGCTACCTGAGACAATGTATTGACACAGATAAAGGGCAACAAAGCGCTGGCCGGCAGGCTGGCTGTGAGTCACCCGCCCCGGGCCCGCTACCTGAGACAATGTATTGACACAGATAAAGGGCAACAAAGCGCTGGCCGGCAGGCTGGCTGTGAGTCACCCGCCCCGGGCCCGCTACCTGAGACAATGTATTGACACAGATAAAGGGCAACAAAGCGCTGGCCAGCAGGCTGGCTGTGAGTCACCCGCCCCGGGCCCGCTACCTGAGACAATGTATTGACACAGATAAAGGGCAACAAAGCGCTGGCCGGCAGGCTGGCTGTGAGTCACCCGCCCCGGGCCCGCTACCTGAGACAATGTATTGACACAGATAAAGGGCAACAAAGCGCTGGCCGGCAGGCTGGCTGTGAGTCACCCGCCCCGGGCCCGCTACCTGAGACAATGTATTAGACACAGATAAAGGGCAACAAAGCGCTGGTCGGCAGGCTGGCTGTGAGTCACCCGCCCCGGGCCCGCTACCTGAGACAATGTATTAGACACAGATAAAGGGCAACAAAGCGCTGGCCGGCAGGCTGGCTGTGAGTCACCCGCCCCGGGCCCGCTACCTGAGACAATGTATTAGACACAGATAAAGGGCAACAAAGCGCTGGCCGGCAGGCTGGCTGTGAGTCACCCGCCCCGGGCCCGCTACCTGAGACAATGTATTAGACACAGATAAAGGGCAACAAAGCGCTGGCCAGCAGGCTGGCTGTGAGTCACCCGCCCCGGGCCCGCTACCTGAGACAATGTATTAGACACAGATAAAGGGCAACAAAGCGCTGGCCAGCAGGCTGGCTGTGAGTCACCCGCCCCGGGCCCGCTACCTGAGACAATGTATTAGACACAGATAAAGGGCAACAAAGCGCTGGCCGGCAGGCTGGCTGTGAGTCACCCGCCCCGGGCCCGCTACCTGAGACAATGTATTAGACACAGATAAAGGGCAACAAAGCGCTGGTCGGCAGGCTGGCTGTGAGTCACCTGCCCTGGGCCCGCTACCTGAGACAATGTATTAGACACAGATAAAGGGCAACAAAGCGCTGGCCAGCAGGCTGGCTGTGAGTCACCCGCCCCGGGCCCGCTACCTGAGACAATGTATTAGACACAGATAAAGGGCAACAAAGCGCTGGCCGGCAGGCTGGCTGTGAGTCACCCGCCCCGGGCCCGCTACCTGAGACAATGTATTAGACACAGATAAAGGGCAACAAAGCGCTGGCCGGCAGGCTGGCTGTGAGTCACCCGCCCCGGGCCCGCTACCTGAGACAATGTATTGACACAGATAAAGGGCAACAAAGCGCTGGCCAGCAGGCTGGCTGTGAGTCACCCGCCCCGGGCCCGCTACCTGAGACAATGTATTAGACACAGATAAAGGGCAACAAAGCGCTGGCCGGCAGGCTGGCTGTGAGTCACCCGCCCCGGGCCCGCTACCTGAGACAATGTATTAGACACAGATAAAGGGCAACAAAGCGCTGGTCGGCAGGCTGGCTGTGAGTCACCCGCCCCGGGCCCGCTACCTGAGACAATGTATTAGACACAGATAAAGGGCAACAAAGCGCTGGCCAGCAGGCTGGCTGTGAGTCACCCGCCCCGGGCCCGCTACCTGAGACAATGTATTAGACACAGATAAAGGGCAACAAAGCGCTGGCCAGCAGGCTGGCTGTGAGTCACCCGCCCCGGGCCCGCTACCTGAGACAATGTATTAGACACAGATAAAGGGCAACAAAGCGCTGGCCAGCAGGCTGGCTGTGAGTCACCCGCCCCGGGCCCGCTACCTGAGACAATGTATTGACACAGATAAAGGGCAACAAAGCGCTGGCCAGCAGGCTGGCTGTGAGTCACCCGCCCCGGGCCCGCTACCTGAGACAATGTATTGACACAGATAAAGGGCAACAAAGCGCTGGCCGGCAGGCTGGCTGTGAGTCACCCGCCCCGGGCCCGCTACCTGAGACAATGTATTAGACACAGATAAAGGGCAACAAAGCGCTGGCCAGCAGGCTGGCTGTGAGTCACCCGCCCCGGGCCCGCTACCTGAGACAATGTATTAGACACAGATAAAGGGCAACAAAGCGCTGGCCAGCAGGCTGGCTGTGAGTCACCCGCCCCGGGCCCGCTACCTGAGACAATGTATTAGACACAGATAAAGGGCAACAAAGCGCTGGCCGGCAGGCTGGCTGTGAGTCACCCGCCCCGGGCCCGCTACCTGAGACAATGTATTAGACACAGATAAAGGGCAACAAAGCGCTGGCCGGCAGGCTGGCTGTGAGTCACCCGCCCCGGGCCCGCTACCTGAGACAATGTATTAGACACAGATAAAGGGCAACAAAGCGCTGGCCGGCAGGCTGGCTGTGAGTCACCCGCCCCGGGCCCGCTACCTGAGACAATGTATTAGACACAGATAAAGGGCAACAAAGCGCTGGCCGGCAGGCTGGCTGTGAGTCACCCGCCCCGGGCCCGCTACCTGAGACAATGTATTAGACACAGATAAAGGGCAACAAAGCGCTGGCCGGCAGGCTGGCTGTGAGTCACCTGCCCTGGGCCCGCTACCTGAGACAATGTATTAGACACAGATAAAGGGCAACAAAGCGCTGGCCGGCAGGCTGGCTGTGAGTCACCCGCCCCGGGCCCGCTACCTGAGACAATGTATTGACACAGATAAAGGGCAACAAAGCGCTGGTCGGCAGGCTGGCTGTGAGTCACCCGCCCCGGGCCCGCTACCTGAGACAATGTATTGACACAGATAAAGGGCAACAAAGCGCTGGTCGGCAGGCTGGCTGTGAGTCACCCGCCCCGGGCCCGCTACCTGAGACAATGTATTGACACAGATAAAGGGCAACAAAGCGCTGGCCGGCAGGCTGGCTGTGAGTCACCCGCCCCGGGCCCGCTACCTGAGACAATGTATTGACACAGATAAAGGGCAACAAAGCGCTGGTCGGCAGGCTGGCTGTGAGTCACCCGCCCCGGGCCCGCTACCTGAGACAATGTATTAGACACAGATAAAGGGCAACAAAGCGCTGGCCGGCAGGCTGGCTGTGAGTCACCCGCCCCGGGCCCGCTACCTGAGACAATGTATTGACACAGATAAAGGGCAACAAAGCGCTGGTCGGCAGGCTGGCTGTGAGTCACCCGCCCCGGGCCCGCTACCTGAGACAATGTATTAGACACAGATAAAGGGCAACAAAGCGCTGGCCAGCAGGCTGGCTGTGAGTCACCCGCCCCGGGCCCGCTACCTGAGACAATGTATTAGACACAGATAAAGGGCAACAAAGCGCTGGCCAGCAGGCTGGCTGTGAGTCACCCGCCCCGGGCCCGCTACCTGAGACAATGTATTAGACACAGATAAAGGGCAACAAAGCGCTGGCCGGCAGGCTGGCTGTGAGTCACCCGCCCCGGGCCCGCTACCTGAGACAATGTATTGACACAGATAAAGGGCAACAAAGCGCTGGTCGGCAGGCTGGCTGTGAGTCACCCGCCCCGGGCCCGCTACCTGAGACAATGTATTAGACACAGATAAAGGGCAACAAAGCGCTGGCCGGCAGGCTGGCTGTGAGTCACCCGCCCCGGGCCCGCTACCTGAGACAATGTATTAGACACAGATAAAGGGCAACAAAGCGCTGGCCAGCAGGCTGGCTGTGAGTCACCCGCCCCGGGCCCGCTACCTGAGACAATGTATTGACACAGATAAAGGGCAACAAAGCGCTGGCCGGCAGGCTGGCTGTGAGTCACCCGCCCCGGGCCCGCTACCTGAGACAATGTATTGACACAGATAAAGGGCAACAAAGCGCTGGCCAGCAGGCTGGCTGTGAGTCACCCGCCCCGGGCCCGCTACCTGAGACAATGTATTGACACAGATAAAGGGCAACAAAGCGCTGGCCGGCAGGCTGGCTGTGAGTCACCCGCCCCCGGCCCGCTACCTGAGACAATGTATTGACACAGATAAAGGGCAACAAAGCGCTGGCCGGCAGGCTGGCTGTGAGTCACCCGCCCCCGGCCCGCTACCTGAGACAATGTATTGACACAGATAAAGGGCAACAAAGCGCTGGCCGGCAGGCTGGCTGTGAGTCACCCGCCCCGGGCCCGCTACCTGAGACAATGTATTAGACACAGATAAAGGGCAACAAAGCGCTGGCCGGCAGGCTGGCTGTGAGTCACCCGCCCCGGGCCCGCTACCTGAGACAATGTATTGACACAGATAAAGGGCAACAAAGCGCTGGCCGGCAGGCTGGCTGTGAGTCACCCGCCCCGGGCCCGCTACCTGAGACAATGTATTGACACAGATAAAGGGCAACAAAGCGCTGGCCGGCAGGCTGGCTGTGAGTCACCCGCCCCGGGCCCGCTACCTGAGACAATGTATTGACACAGATAAAGGGCAACAAAGCGCTGGCCAGCAGGCTGGCTGTGAGTCACCCGCCCCGGGCCCGCTACCTGAGACAATGTATTAGACACAGATAAAGGGCAACAAAGCGCTGGCCAGCAGGCTGGCTGTGAGTCACCCGCCCCGGGCCCGCTACCTGAGACAATGTATTAGACACAGATAAAGGGCAACAAAGCGCTGGCCGGCAGGCTGGCTGTGAGTCACCCGCCCCGGGCCCGCTACCTGAGACAATGTATTGACACAGATAAAGGGCAACAAAGCGCTGGCCAGCAGGCTGGCTGTGAGTAACCCGCCCCGGGCCCGCTACCTGAGACAATGTATTGACACAGATAAAGGGCAACAAAGCGCTGGCCGGCAGGCTGGCTGTGAGTCACCCGCCCCGGGCCCGCTACCTGAGACAATGTATTGACACAGATAAAGGGCAACAAAGCGCTGGCCGGCAGGCTGGCTGTGAGTCACCCGCCCCGGGCCCGCTACCTGAGACAATGTATTGACACAGATAAAGGGCAACAAAGCGCTGGCCGGCAGGCTGGCTGTGAGTCACCCGCCCCCGGCCCGCTACCTGAGACAATGTATTGACACAGATAAAGGGCAACAAAGCGCTGGCCAGCAGGCTGGCTGTGAGTCACCCGCCCCGGGCCCGCTACCTGAGACAATGTATTAGACACAGATAAAGGGCAACAAAGCGCTGGCCGGCAGGCTGGCTGTGAGTCACCCGCCCCGGGCCCGCTACCTGAGACAATGTATTGACACAGATAAAGGGCAACAAAGCGCTGGCCGGCAGGCTGGCTGTGAGTCACCCGCCCCGGGCCCGCTACCTGAGACAATGTATTGACACAGATAAAGGGCAACAAAGCGCTGGCCAGCAGGCTGGCTGTGAGTCACCCGCCCCGGGCCCGCTACCTGAGACAATGTATTGACACAGATAAAGGGCAACAAAGCGCTGGCCAGCAGGCTGGCTGTGAGTCACCCGCCCCGGGCCCGCTACCTGAGACAATGTATTGACACAGATAAAGGGCAACAAAGCGCTGGCCGGCAGGCTGGCTGTGAGTCACCCGCCCCGGGCCCGCTACCTGAGACAATGTATTAGACACAGATAAAGGGCAACAAAGCGCTGGCCGGCAGGCTGGCTGTGAGTCACCCGCCCCGGGCCCGCTACCTGAGACAATGTATTGACACAGATAAAGGGCAACAAAGCGCTGGCCGGCAGGCTGGCTGTGAGTCACCCGCCCCCGGCCCGCTACCTGAGACAATGTATTGACACAGATAAAGGGCAACAAAGCGCTGGCCAGCAGGCTGGCTGTGAGTCACCCGCCCCGGGCCCGCTACCTGAGACAATGTATTAGACACAGATAAAGGGCAACAAAGCGCTGGCCGGCAGGCTGGCTGTGAGTCACCCGCCCCGGGCCCGCTACCTGAGACAATGTATTAGACACAGATAAAGGGCAACAAAGCGCTGGCCAGCAGGCTGGCTGTGAGTCACCCGCCCCGGGCCCGCTACCTGAGACAATGTATTAGACACAGATAAAGGGCAACAAAGCGCTGGCCGGCAGGCTGGCTGTGAGTCACCCGCCCCGGGCCCGCTACCTGAGACAATGTATTGACACAGATAAAGGGCAACAAAGCGCTGGCCGGCAGGCTGGCTGTGAGTCACCCGCCCCGGGCCCGCTACCTGAGACAATGTATTAGACACAGATAAAGGGCAACAAAGCGCTGGCCGGCAGGCTGGCTGTGAGTAACCCGCCCCGGGCCCGCTACCTGAGACAATGTATTGACACAGATAAAGGGCAACAAAGCGCTGGCCGGCAGGCTGGCTGTGAGTCACCTGCCCCGGGCCCGCTACCTGAGACAATGTATTAGACACAGATAAAGGGCAACAAAGCGCTGGCCGGCAGGCTGGCTGTGAGTCACCCGCCCCGGGCCCGCTACCTGAGACAATGTATTAGACACAGATAAAGGGCAACAAAGCGCTGGCCGGCAGGCTGGCTGTGAGTCACCCGCCCCGGGCCCGCTACCTGAGACAATGTATTAGACACAGATAAAGGGCAACAAAGCGCTGGCCGGCAGGCTGGCTGTGAGTAACCCGCCCCGGGCCCGCTACCTGAGACAATGTATTGACACAGATAAAGGGCAACAAAGCGCTGGCCGGCAGGCTGGCTGTGAGTCACCTGCCCCGGGCCCGCTACCTGAGACAATGTATTAGACACAGATAAAGGGCAACAAAGCGCTGGCCGGCAGGCTGGCTGTGAGTCACCCGCCCCGGGCCCGCTACCTGAGACAATGTATTGACACAGATAAAGGGCAACAAAGCGCTGGCCGGCAGGCTGGCTGTGAGTCACCCGCCCCGGGCCCGCTACCTGAGACAATGTATTAGACACAGATAAAGGGCAACAAAGCGCTGGCCGGCAGGCTGGCTGTGAGTCACCCGCCCCGGGCCCGCTACCTGAGACAATGTATTAGACACAGATAAAGGGCAACAAAGCGCTGGCCGGCAGGCTGGCTGTGAGTCACCCGCCCCGGGCCCGCTACCTGAGACAATGTATTAGACACAGATAAAGGGCAACAAAGCGCTGGCCAGCAGGCTGGCTGTGAGTCACCCGCCCCGGGCCCGCTACCTGAGACAATGTATTGGACACAGATAAAGGGCAACAAAGCGCTGGCCGGCAGGCTGGCTGTGAGTCACCCGCCCCGGGCCCGCTACCTGAGACAATGTATTGACACAGATAAAGGGCAACAAAGCGCTGGCCAGCAGGCTGGCTGTGAGTCACCCGCCCCGGGCCCGCTACCTGAGACAATGTATTGACACAGATAAAGGGCAACAAAGCGCTGGCCGGCAGGCTGGCTGTGAGTCACCCGCCCCGGGCCCGCTACCTGAGACAATGTATTAGACACAGATAAAGGGCAACAAAGCGCTGGCCAGCAGGCTGGCTGTGAGTCACCCGCCCCGGGCCCGCTACCTGAGACAATGTATTAGACACAGATAAAGGGCAACAAAGCGCTGGCCGGCAGGCTGGCTGTGAGTCACCCGCCCCGGGCCCGCTACCTGAGACAATGTATTGACACAGATAAAGGGCAACAAAGCGCTGGCCGGCAGGCTGGCTGTGAGTCACCCGCCCCGGGCCCGCTACCTGAGACAATGTATTAGACACAGATAAAGGGCAACAAAGCGCTGGCCGGCAGGCTGGCTGTGAGTCACCCGCCCCGGGCCCGCTACCTGAGACAATGTATTGACACAGATAAAGGGCAACAAAGCGCTGGCCGGCAGGCTGGCTGTGAGTCACCCGCCCCGGGCCCGCTACCTGAGACAATGTATTGACACAGATAAAGGGCAACAAAGCGCTGGCCAGCAGGCTGGCTGTGAGTCACCCGCCCCGGGCCCGCTACCTGAGACAATGTATTAGACACAGATAAAGGGCAACAAAGCGCTGGCCAGCAGGCTGGCTGTGAGTCACCCGCCCCGGGCCCGCTACCTGAGACAATGTATTGACACAGATAAAGGGCAACAAAGCGCTGGCCAGCAGGCTGGCTGTGAGTCACCCGCCCCGGGCCCGCTACCTGAGACAATGTATTGACACAGATAAAGGGCAACAAAGCGCTGGCCGGCAGGCTGGCTGTGAGTCACCCGCCCCGGGCCCGCTACCTGAGACAATGTATTGACACAGATAAAGGGCAACAAAGCGCTGGCCAGCAGGCTGGCTGTGAGTCACCCGCCCCGGGCCCGCTACCTGAGACAATGTATTGACACAGATAAAGGGCAACAAAGCGCTGGCCGGCAGGCTGGCTGTGAGTCACCCGCCCCGGGCCCGCTACCTGAGACAATGTATTGACACAGATAAAGGGCAACAAAGCGCTGGCCAGCAGGCTGGCTGTGAGTCACCCGCCCCGGGCCCGCTACCTGAGACAATGTATTAGACACAGATAAAGGGCAACAAAGCGCTGGCCGGCAGGCTGGCTGTGAGTCACCCACCCTGGGCCCGCTACCTGAGACAATGTATTAGACACAGATAAAGGGCAACAAAGCGCTGGCCAGCAGGCTGGCTGTGAGTCACCCGCCCCGGGCCCGCTACCTGAGACAATGTATTAGACACAGATAAAGGGCAACAAAGCGCTGGCCGGCAGGCTGGCTGTGAGTCACCCGCCCCGGGCCCGCTACCTGAGACAATGTATTGACACAGATAAAGGGCAACAAAGCGCTGGCCAGCAGGCTGGCTGTGAGTCACCCGCCCCGGGCCCGCTACCTGAGACAATGTATTGACACAGATAAAGGGCAACAAAGCGCTGGCCAGCAGGCTGGCTGTGAGTCACCCGCCCCGGGCCCGCTACCTGAGACAATGTATTAGACACAGATAAAGGGCAACAAAGCGCTGGCCGGCAGGCTGGCTGTGAGTCACCCGCCCCGGGCCCGCTACCTGAGACAATGTATTGACACAGATAAAGGGCAACAAAGCGCTGGCCGGCAGGCTGGCTGTGAGTAACCCGCCCCGGGCCCGCTACCTGGAGGCCAAGTCTTGAAACCTTGCGAATCAAGTCGCAATGCGAATCAACTCACTGTTTCCAAACCGCATGCGACTTGACTTCTACTAATGTCGTAGTCTTGAAATTAGGCTTGCGCCTGAAGTCGCTTGCGAGATCAAAACTTTGCGGGTTACTGATTTTTTGCATTATCAAACTCCGCCCACAACAACTCAATAAATTACCAATGACAAAGCGCGTCACAACTTGCATCTTTCGATCTATCGATAGTCGAGGCGTGACGACTAGGTTTGTTGTCGTCGCTCTCGCTGTCATTGCCGTGCGTGTACAAAATGTTCTCTAACCTCTAACCTCCTCCTCGGCCTCGGGAGAGAAGTTAGTATGAAATGTTAGGTCTAGGGCATGTCTAGAGCTTTAAGCCTTGTGGGTCTTTTCACGTAGAAGATAGGCCTAGGGAAAGCACATTTTCTATGTAGGATCTATGCGTAGGCCTAGGCCATTGAGTTTAAAATACCTTACGGGGAAGAGGCCCAAGAAGATGGCCGCTCAGCCTTCGTGGCCGTACCTCTGTCGACCACCAGAATGCGTTGCTTAAGTCGGTAATGTCGGTAATCACTGTCGCCCTAGTGCTGGACAGAGAAACTACCACGCCACGCATCGCCGGGCACGGTGCTCGGACGACTATTTGCCGATGTAGTAGTAAACACTTTCGACTGCGGTAAATTCAAATGGAGTACAAATGGAGTAGTCTTCTTGTTTAGGTACGATTTTACTGATTATGAGGTGGCTACAATGTCTTCCAATATAATATTGAATACAACATTACGTATTTTAATAATACCTAGATATAACTTTTATATCATCAATTCTTGTCGGATAACTGTTTAATCATCGGCAGTCTCGATAAAAGAAGATTTTAACTAATTATAATACCATAACATCTAGTAGGAAAAATACAATCCATTTCCAGTGTGTCCAGATTTCGGTATTGAACTACGTAATTAGAAGGTTCAGATGGAAGGTGGAGTGAATGTCCATGCATTTACATTTTAAGAGGACTAACTTTTATTCAGGGTTGTTGGTAGCGGGAAACGACTCGTTATCTCCGGAATCTTGAGTTACGTACGATCTACCACTCACTGTCGGTTCCCAGAATTAGGGGTAACACATTAATGGAATGTTAACTATTAATTACCATACATCCCACTTTCTATATTGTTACAATTATAATTGTGCAGTGGTATTTCAATGCTTTATTAGTATGTTTTTATTATTTCGCTTCTTATGCTTCTAACCTTCACAATGAACTTGTGCAATGATGGACCTATACCTTCGTGTATGTCGCGCAGCCTGATTGGTGGAAGGTATTGATTTAAATCAATACTAAAGATTTAAATCAATAATTCAAAATTCAATGATAATTAGTAATTCTTTAAATAAGTTCACATTTAGAGTCCACCCACTCAGTAACAAGACTGATTTTCAGTGGGGGATTTTAATTTAAAGCGACTAAACCAACCCTGTAGGCTCCAAACACCATCGACGAGGGAACCAATCAAAGATTGAAAGAGTTGATATGTCAAATATAAAACATATGAATCAGTGGTTGGACATTGCGAACACCTGCGGACAAATGCCAGAATCAACAAGGCCTCGGCCATATATGTATAAAAAAAATAATCCCCTCGTTTGTACTATTTGATTTGAGGATTATTACCTGCTATACCGATCTCGGTGTTTGGCATTCATTCACTTTTCTCTATTTCCTGATTTAGAATAGATCTGCTCGTGCTCATGCACATTTTGCGATATAAAACCCCATGATATCATTCGTTGACTTAGGGCGGGGAGTGAGGGTTGCGGCGAAATTATTTGTAGTTTGTACATCCTGTGACAGGCAATAATTGTCAATTAAAACAGAAAACCACACTGCCACTTCGTGCCCCCCCCCCCCTTCCCCCCTCCCACTGACTTAAGTTTTCTTTCAAATCTATCGATTGCTGTAGGTGGAAGGTGAACACAATTTAGTATCATATTATCATATTGACAATTTAACAATGTAGGTATTATCGTCTTTGTGTGTAAAGTGTCCTTACGGAATGATATTTCATAATCATAAAAAAATTAATAAGTGTCCTTACGGAATGATATTTCATAATCATAAAAAAATTAATACATCATGATCAATCTGATCATAGTCGATCGTATAAAGAAAACGTGACTGCTTTAAATAAGTTACCGTCAAGTGTAGTATGACAGATAACACTAACTACGGTAGCAGCTGTTATCGGCGTCGTCACACACGACCAATAATTCGTACGCAACTCGCAAGGAAATAAATTGGGATAGGCTATCGACTCTAAAATCCCAATGCTAACGGTTCGGCCTGCTTGAACTGGACGAACGACAGGTGTGTGTCTTCTTCCATGGGCTGTAGGGAAGTTCCTTGCCCTTGGGCGAGACAGGGTTTCGCTATAAATAGCTCCTCGGTGTTGCCACGTTGGATTGTTAAAATGCAACCGCGCATCACTGCCCGCCCGCACGTTGAAAGCTGAGATTTGGCTGAGATCGTTCTATCGTCGCTGGCTGGATTGTTTGCCTCCGGCATAATGTACACGGGTGTTTTGGTGGCTGGGGTTGCGGTCAGTTCATTTGCGTCAAACTTTCAGTTGATATTGACACGGGGGATTGTCAATTTACTGTGTTACTGTTTCTTGAAATTAAAATAAAATTCTCCCAAATTCTATGTACCGTGCATACAGCATATGTTGTTGCTGTACACATAATTATTAGAGGCACAGTGTGCATTAACTACAATTAATTGCAGTATAGAAATTGCCATGAGTAGAGATTCTTACAAAAAAGTTCCATCTGTTATCATTTGTACCGTAGTTTAGCTGATTAGGTTAACTCAAGAATCCCTTCATTATAACATAAGGTAATTTACCAATGCAATTAATATAATTTATTTGACTTTTTCGTGGGGGGGGGGGGGGGGGTTTACATCAAATATCTAACAAATTGATTTTAATTTAGATGTGCATATTTATTTCATTTATAGCACTTGCATGTTTCTTATAATATGCTCATGGGTGTACCAAAAACAGTTTAATAAATGAAATGAAATGCAATAAAACGAAATGAAATTCTTAAACATGAATTATAATTACATTTTAATTACATTTCTACATCTATTGGCAACTCTTTCTCTATAAATAAGCACTCTTTGCAGACTAGCTTAGAAAATACTCAAATAGAAGTTAGAGTAGGATGCAATTGTGTTGAGAAATTGATCTACCAGTTGTCTTAGTGAACCTTCGTCATTGTGTATACTTTATCCGGCGTATGATCCCAAGGTACAAGCCCCATCAGTACGTCAAACTCTCACTCAACCATGGATGAGGTAACTTAGATCCTCAATAGAGATTGGTACATCGGAACGACGGTACCTCTATTGATTGAAAACCCAAAATGAAAGATAAAAGTAAGGATCGATTCACCAATTTGTAATGTACTTGGCATAAAAAATGAAATTTTCATAGAAAAACCCGCTATAGCAGGTTCCCAACCTTTTTTGACTCAAGGCACCCCAAGCCTACATTCAGTGGAGACGCAGCACCCCCCCCCCCCCATCCACAATCATTAACGCCCATGCTAAAACCCAATAATTTTTCAAGTATATTACGAGAATTGGGAAAAATAATCATTTTGCTGATTTGATTCAATGATTTAATTACTGTAGGCTACCACACCACTTACTTATAGTTGGATATACGTACATACAGTGAGAAATCTAGCTTTGACGGTTTGCAAATATTCTTGATTTGTGGCCGGTTAGTGGACAAAGATAGCCTACTATAATTTCCTCTCCAACTTTTAGAAGTCTTGCTTTTTTCTTTAATTTAATATTCGATTCGTTAATACTGAATCGTCTACCTCAAAGATACATCTACCGTAGAAATTTAATCCTGTTGTCTGAATTGTTTCTGAACTGTTATTCGGGGTTGAGGGGGTTCGAAGGTGAGAGTGTATATACTGTAGAAAATGTTGTGATGTAATATATGTTTCAGTGAAAATTCTATTGTGGTTTGACTATTATCAAACTAAGATATGTTTTCGTTTGTAGGTACTGTTAAAATATAAATATTTTGTTTTATTTTCAAAACATTCAGAAACTAATGATTTTTTTCAATTTCAACGAAAATTTCGCGGCACCCCTGCAGAGGTTCACGGCACCCCGGTTGGGAACCACTAGGGTGCAATACACTATATAGTATATATATATATATACACCAATTACCAACTAATTACAAATAACTAAAAAGTAATAATCACATGTATTATGTGAATGCAAATACTAGTGAAGGAAAGGATAATTCATATTCATCATACGTACGTACAATGTGCATTACAGTATGAAGATGAATTACTCATTATTTACAGGCGTTTATGTGTGTATATACATAATACATGACAAATTAATCATTATCAGCTACAGCCACCAACCTTCCAAAGAGCGTATAGCGGTATAGCCTAGCTAATACAAGTTACAACAATCGTATTGTCACCAACGCTGAGGGAAAAATCTCCATACTATTTGCTGGATCGATCCTTACCTTTAACCAAATTTTAACTATTTTGTTCACAAACTTGCTATTAATAAATAGGATTTATCATTACATTGAGATGGCGCAACAAGTGCAGACCAACGTAACATTAGCCTTGTCAAGATAATATAATGCACATTATAGTTGTGTTATTAAAGGGGGTTGGGGGGGGGGGGGTCTACGGCTAGGCTACATTCCGATGTAACTCTAGTTATGCCACTGTGTATACAATGGCAAGAAAGGTAAAAATAATATTGTCTGGAATCTCAGCATACAAATTAACTTATTGCGCAATGATTGTTATACCAGCACATGCGCACATACCGGCTCTACTACTTGTACTACTAAAAAGTAACACTTCATATCAACACTATATTTTAGTATTTTTACTGACACAGTTACTGTTTCTAGCTTTGTCATATTCCTAGAAATCTATTCAGTGCAACACATAATGGCACGCACGTGCAAAACATCTCACACCTTTAGATTTCGAAGAAAAATGTGTTTCGCTACCTCGCCTGTGGGAGCTTTTAAAAGCGCGTACAGGACTGTAATAAGATGTGTTCATAGTATTTTACATTTTTGAGCTTTGAATATTAGCAGAATTGTCTACTTCTAAGGGAATCAAATCGATATTATGGGCTTTATTGCCCTCCCCTCTCGAAGTCTGGGGGGGGGGGCAGGTGCCCCCTGCCCCCTCCCCCCCTGTTCCGGCGCTACTGCAAAACACTGCTGATCGGATTACATATTTAACACGCGATTGTAAAAAGTTTGATCTATGTTCGTGACGTATGCTTTCAATGTGGCTTTTTACGAAAATAATGCCTTTTGGTAGGTCTACATATTTTGAGCAATTTCGGAGTCAATTTTCATTGCATTAATATAACCAATCTAGTATCATATAAGGGGAACAATGATTTTATAAACATTCTTGTGTAAAGTATAATCCTATTGATTTAGTACGTAAGTAATAAGGCCTATTGATTTAGTACAAGAGTAGGTATATTGTCGCTATAAAATTACATTGGCAAGATAATATGGTTATGGTGAGCAGCGGGAAGTGCCCTCGTAAACGTAATTTTGCATTTACATTGATTTAAAAAAAAATCTTCAGAACTCAAAAGAAGCAAGAGACAACATATACTGTTTAGTGTTTATACCAAGGACTACCGCCCCTACCAACCCTTTATTTCATTTCAATTTACGATACGTTACTAGTGCTTAATGCATTGTAAATAAAATGAAACAAATATTACACCGAGTAGCTTGTACACTATCACCACAGACAACCATCTGTGCTATCACCAGTCTTGGGTACGCTACTTTCAAAAAGTAGCTTGCTATCGCTACAGCTACTTGCCCCGAAAAAGTAGAGTGTAATTTTTTGGCCAACATTTTGGTAAACTACTGCTAGGTATTTGTTTATACAGTATTATGATGTTTTGTGGAGGATGAACATGCATCCACGAGCTACCGAATGCCGATGTATTAGATCGCGAGTGAACACTTGACAGACAATCGACACTGGTCGGCCGGTCTGTAACAAGCGAGAGAGGCAGACACTGATTGTCTGTGGTGGGAGCGAGTGAGCGAGAGAAGGAGAACTATGTGTGTTCAAGCGAGCCGGCACGTGCAGTTGTCACTCGAAACGCGCAGTGGGCAAAAACAGTTACTTTGCAATTTGCAGTGCCGACTTTTTGTCTTAGCAAACGTAAGAAGTAGCGTAAATATCACGCTACTTTTCTCGCTACGCCAACAAAAATTGTTGCATACTATCGCTACATGTCGCCCTGTAAATAAAGTAGCACGCTACAGGCACAGCTACATTTAAAAGTAGCATGCAGCGCGCTTCTCCCCAAGACTGGACTATAACTAACGCATTATGCGACGTAGGAGTAGGGTTGCCAGATGATTGTAAAATATCGGGGCACTGCAACAATGCTGGCCGTGGAGGGGGGGGGGGGAAGCGGGTTAATTTTTGTTTTGGTTTATTAGCCTACGTTTGTTGGCCTCTAAGAGATAGACCTACAGTTAATTTCTGGTACAAATCCATTGACTACTAATCACTTGATACTTATTGAAAATTGATATGAATCTGAAACTGGAATTCGGCTTTTGTCTTGTAAATATTTTGTTATTTATGTTTTTGTAATGCAATCCCTCGTATATTTTAGCTACCAGTATGAACTTGCTGTGTTTTTAGGATCTCCGCCGGACGATTTTAACATTGGTACAAATTTGCACAGAACACAATGAAATTTTAAAATCTACGCCACATTTTTTTTTTTTAGTGGTGATTTTGTTTCTCAAAGCAATAGCATTCCCCATAGTAAGAAACGCTCTGGATTTGTTAGTTGGAAATTGATGTACTGAAGGTAACGGGCAGCATATGTCCCTATTTAAGATAACTCGGGACGCGGGACACAACACCTAAAATCGGGAAGATCCTATCCCGATGCTATCAGGGCGTCTGGCAAGCCTACGTAAGAGTTGTAGTAGAATAACCGCGGAAGCACTTTCTTTTGTGAAGTTCGCTGTCTTCAAAATGTAATACACTCTTGTAATACATAACTATGTACACAATGCCAAAATATCGTGTAAAACATTGTCTTCGTATGGCTCCAAGCTTGTCATTCAAGATAGCGATCGATAGATAAGCTCACAGCGCGCTGTGTTCGCTGATAACAATAGGGTAGCCAGTAGCCACACATCAGAGTCAAGAACAAGGGGTCACACCGTTATAATTTAGGCTGCTAATAGATCGCCCGAGGCTCCGCTCCCGCGTTGTTAGTTGTTGCGGCGGCACTACGGGGGGAAACGGGGAGGGGGGGGGGGGGGGGGGGGGCAATTGCCCCCCAAAATTTATGTTTGCCCCCTCCTTGCCCCCACTATGTTATTCATTGCTCAAAAGTGCTATTTTCATAGAGTTTGTAAAATAACAAAGTATTAATTTTGGTCGAATGTTGATGTTATTGTGCCCAGCCGTAAACAGGATACTGACCTAATGTTTTTCGTTGAGAATATTGATTTATTTAGAGGTGATTTCCGATCTTTTATGAAAGCTGGTTCGGACTCACTATTGTCATCGACTTGATCAATTCCAAGAGACATACAAGTGGCGCTAAACCTTTTCTATTGTTAGACCTATTGTTGTTGTTGTAATAATAATAATTTTTGTAGGAATACCCGTTATAGGGTGCACACCAGCTTTACCTGATGTGCCCCTCTTCAGGTGACTAACTAGGTTATTAGGGTGTTTGGATAGTTGGGAAGGATTGTCCGAGAGCTGTTAGTATGACTCAATCCCAGCATTCGCTTTTACGACTGAGGAAAACCTCGGAAAAAACCTTCAGTCAGGACTGCCGGTGGCCAGAATCGAACCGGCGACCTCCCGAATTAGAGTCTCGCGTCTTACCGCTGAGCCACCTCTATCGGTATTGTTGTAATGCTTACAGACAGCTCATTGGGTAGTTTCAAGGAAGAACGAGCATTATGGCATTATAGCATTATGTTTTACTCCCCTCCCGTTGTACCCGTGTCCGGGGAAGGAAGCTACGGTCGCGAACGTTGTTATTGTATGGTGTTCACGGTGATCTTTTGTGAAATGTGAATAACAATTTAAAACCCTGAAAACAATAGATGATTTTCAGAATTGATCTAGAGGGTAGTCATTAGCTCTTATTGGTCTTGGACCAATTCTGAAAAAGGTCTATTATATGGCAACAACATTTTTACTAGTGATTATATTTATTATTTTTGCGCGGTCGTCTTTTCAAAATGTATAGTTAGCAGCGGAGAATGTGATCAAATAAACGCCCTGCAGGCTCTATTGCAGAACTATTAAAAGAATCAATAGCCAATAATCTAAAACTAACAATTTGGAATGTAGTACGTATATATACTAGTAGTGCCTACTGCCTGTTATCAACTTGCGACGGTTTCCAATGAACCTCGTTCGCAAGTTATTGTAAATACTAATGAAGTGTGTAACGTCCGTTTTGTTGTGGCGCGGCCACACGCCGCTATCCGGCCGTTCCTGCGTTCACATCACCCGCCACCCAGACACTCTAGTAGTTCCCCTTCGCACCGCGGCAGCTACAGCGTTGGGGTAGTTGTCACGGGAGACGATCGAGGCAGAGACAGTGCAGCGCCGACCGGCCAGCGATACACACCACGTGTAAGCCGTACGTGCCTGGCCTCTGGGGGGGCGTTTCTCGGGCGACGCCCCGTTGTTGTTCCGTCGTACTCTGTTACACCCAGGCTCTGGTGAGTTAGTTTTCCTTGTTTTCCTCGTTCTGTTTGAGTACGATTGTATGGCCTACCGGCCAGTGGGCCTACGCTTGTCCGACCCAGTTCTAGCCGGAATTTCTGTTCCTGTGCCTTGACAGGGTCGTAGTAGGGGGCTACCTCCTAGTCGCGGACGGTCTACGTCCTGCGGGGTGATGTCCACGTCCTGGTCCGGGTCAACCGCCTAGCCAAGAGCGGGCCTCCGGCGGTCACCTGTTCGAGCCCTGGAGGGGGGGGAGTACGTCCACTCCTGGATGATCCACCAACTTACCAGGTTATCCGTGCGCGCCGCCCAAATTTATCGGTCCCGTTTTTTTGTTCTTGTTTACTTGCTGTTCGCTCCGGCCCTGCCGTGGACTTTCGTCAGCGCAGTTGCGCCCCTCATGGAACCGGGGTCAAACCCCCCGCCCCATTTTGTTTGCTATTGGGTGATATAGTGTCGCCCGTCCACATCGACGAACGATTAGCATTTAAGTGCCACTATTGTATTGTATTATTGTATGTATTTTTGTATATCATATGTCTGTGCTGCGCACTTTGTTTATAACGGAGGTACTGGTGTACTAATTAAGTTTATAACGGTGGTGCTGGTGGACGAACGATTAGCATTTAAGTGCCACTTTTGTATTGTATTATTGTATGTATTTTTGGTATATCATATGTCTGTGCTGCGCACTTTGTTTATAACGGAGGTACTGGTGTACTAATTAAGTTTATAACGGTAGTGCTGGTGGGTCAAGACTCATGAGACCATAGTCGCCCACGCCTTTGTTGAACTTACTTTAATCTGGGGAGCGTGATAGTGCTTATGGTGAAACATTTTTTTGTATTGTGTTATCAACAGTCAGAGGGGGCCTGTCCCCGAAACACATGAAGGGTGTGACCGTTATATTGTGTAATTTTGTGTCAGGTGTGTAATTGCCAATCACCTCTCGGTGTTGCTAGGCATTCACCCAGCTGTGTATATCTTCCTTCTAAATAAACATACTTCACCGCTGCCCTGAGCTTCGGTCTACCGGGACTAACCTTTGGCACGATCGTTCCTTCGTTCTTCCCTCAGTCGCTGCCTAGTCCTGGGAAATTTTCTTTCAGGAAGAACGTGGAGCCCGAATATTTTTATTACCACACCCCCACCCTTAATTGTTATTGTTCGACTTCTGCCCCACGCCCTTCTTCACTGCAGCTATGCCAGGGCGGTGATTGGGGGGTGTTACAAGTGAATGAACAAGTGAGTGAACACGTTTAATATAACATGGTTACATTGTTGCTACTTCAATAGAACCATACCTTCGGCGAGCGCAGGATGCGAAAGATCATTTTCTAGTTCAGGACAAAATAACACGTATCATTCTGAGAAATATTGTATGGGTAACGGGAAGACTCGAACTTAGCTGTGAATGTGGTAGGAATAGAAAAACTCCTGGCAAAATCTCGATTTATAAATGTAGTGGACAAGTTTTCGACAGTAGACCGGCGAATTCAAACAATTAGCTCGCTCAGACCGTCTCACTCTCATACTACTTTGATACTACTAGGAAAACGTTTTGCGTTGCCAGATGAGCGATTTTGTAAAATGTATTGTTTGTAGGTTGAAACAATTGTTATGGTTTGTACTTTGTTACTTTGTTGGTGGAGGCATGTATCGGTACTAAAGTAGTGGGCTAAATACTTTTGACAATTTGTCTTGCCCTGCCTCTAATTTGTCTAACCCTGTGCCGCCGCCCCCCCCCCCCCCCCCCCCCACAAAAATATTGCTGCTTTTATTAAAAAATATTGCTAAAATATTGCCACTGACGGGTTGAGTGGGTAGGGGGGGGGGGGGGGGGGAGGGGCGAGTTTGAGAACCAGGCAACGAGCCGACGAGGCATAGCTTGCTAGTGGAGTAAAAATGACTGTGAACTGTGGCCAAAAAAGTGGAGGTATAATAAATAATGAATATAATAACTTATATGTGTTGTTTTGCTGACGTTTCTTTTTCGCGAACATTACCACTCTTTTTTTGTTATTTTGTGAACAGGAGGGGTATTACGTTTGAACGCGAAACATTTGAATCAAGTAAACGTTTGCAAAATTAAACGTTTTCTTCCAGCTCTACTACCAAATAAGATAATATGCGATAGTCATTATCTTCATGCATTTATCTTTGTGTGATAAATTAGTAATCACCTCATTCGTGAAACATATTACACCTTTCTGCCGTGCAATTGAAGTAAACAGAAATAGCATTCATTTTTATAAGGTTGATAATATCATCATCATTATTCATTATTAGAGATACGTGAAAATAGCGTTTTGTGTATAGATGCTACAAAGTGCTATTTTTCAGTAGAAACTAAGGTTTTTCTGTTCCTATTTTATTATATTTAACATAGTAATTATACTGTGTTTATGATAAATGCAATTTGGTTGATTTTAATTTTAATAGTATGACATGATTTAAAAAATAAAAATTTGAGAAAACTTAATTCTTAAGTTTTTTTTCTTGGCAAAAAAATAGATGCTACAAAACGCTATAAAATGACAATTGAAAATGCTATTTTCACGTATCACTATTCATTATCCATCGCAGTTTCCTGCTTCTGGCAGGGTCAGCTTGGGTTTCACAACCAAATTTTTCCACCTGCTATATTTAAAAAACCCGCGACATTTTTATTAGTCCTTGATGTCCATTTCAGCTGTCAAACAA
This sequence comes from Isoperla grammatica, assembly GCA_945910005.1. Classification (NCBI taxonomy): domain Eukaryota; kingdom Metazoa; phylum Arthropoda; class Insecta; order Plecoptera; family Perlodidae; genus Isoperla; species Isoperla grammatica. The sequence continues at coordinate 35,711,762 of OX246744.1, forward strand.
AAATAACTGTATCAAAAAATATATCATATCAGCACAGCATCAATAGAATTCATTACATGTGGTTCCCTTCCCTTCCTAAACCAGGAGAAACAAATTCAGATTATGGCAGCGTGGTTGGTGGATGGATATTTCTCCCGCCGTAAGGATATTGAATACCTACATAAATAGATAGGTCTCTGCCGTGAATGGTGGCTGGGATGATGTGTTTCTCATTTAAAGAAGCAACACCCCCTCTATCTGTTGGCGAACAACTAAAATTGAATTCTTTTGAGGTCGGTCGACGAACGATGGTTTCTTGTTGGGAGACGCAGCACTTGCCATCTATCAGCAAAACACTAGACCTTCAGGATTCAATTCTCAAAATTCAAATCGTTTAAATTTACCGCGAGAATAAGATGACGCGCGTTCACGTAGTGCTACTGTTCGCCGCCTGTTGCGCCGAGTAGTTTTAGTGATTGAGCTAGCGTTACCGGTCCACTAACGAAGTTGCTCTGTCTGCCACTGGGATCACTACTATCATCGACTTCAAGTAACGCCATCCAGTGACGGACAGAGGTACTACAGACCCAGACCGTGAAGGCTGAAGCTCCGATAGGCTGGGCCTCTTCCCCGTAAGGGATTTTATACACAATGCCTAGGCCTAGCTAGGCCATGCAAGGATCCGAGTAGGCCTATGTTTCATGATTGGAGTGCCTCACACACACACATTTTCTATGTAGGATCTAGGCGTAGGCCTAGGCCTAGCTAGGCCATGCAAGGATCCAAGTAGGCCTATGTTTCATGATTGGAGTGCCTCACACACACACACACATTTTCTATGTAGGATCTAGGCGTAGGCCTAGGCCTAGCTAGACCATGTAGGCCCTAAGTATCCGAGTAGGCCTATATTTCATGATTGGAGCCTGAAATATTTAATAAATTTCGTGCATTAAATGGATTAATAACGGTGCGGAAACGTTCTTGTATGTTGTTTTCTGCTATTTCGGCCTCTTCAAGATCGGCAATCGCATTTATTATTGCAACATCCTCCATCTCAAGTCGCAAATAACTGACACCTCGCAACGTTATAGCTCGTGGTTTGAAATATAAAAAAACTTGCGAGTTAAGTCACCGCCCGTTTCCCAAATTTGTCTCAAGACTACTGTTTTGATGTTTTTCTTGCGACTTGCGGGAATTTGCGACTTGAAACAGGTGGTGAGTTGAAACGTGAGTTTCAAGACTTGGCCTCCTGAGTCGGGTTTCGCCGCGCGCTTAGGGTTGCCGCGAGGGGGAGGGGGGGGGGGGGGGAGGAGGAGTAAACTGACAGTTAAATTCCATGGTAAAAACAGGAATTTTACCTGAAACGACGTTATATCAATTCTTTTACTAATGTAGGGACGTAAATTTAGGGACGTACTATCGCATTCGACGTTATATCAGGGGACGTATTATCAAGAGAAAATTAACAGTGGTCCTATGAGGTTTCGCTGGGACTTAATTAAAACGAGGTGATAATGCGAACGACGTTGTATCAGACGACGTAACAACAAGGTTGTACTGTATATGTTTATGATATTTCGTGATTTGTGAGGCGTGGGGATTACGTTTTATTTCAATGAAATAAGATTTTTGTTATTGATGTCCACAAAGTAAATATTGGATCAGAGGGAACTTGTCTTACTCTAACAATTCTTCTGCACTCACCTTATTATTGTTTGGTTTCATCTAATTTAGGCTCCAAATCCAAAGGCAATGTAGGTTGATAAGAAATAAAATAACGATCAGTAACTGTATCGGTAGAGCCGTACAGAAATAGTTTTTTTCTCAAATTTTGTTTTTCAGAATGTTAATTTCGGGTTTTGGCGGTGTTATTTTTTATAAGGTTATTTTAACAAGCAAAAACAAAAACATTATAATCAATTTAGGCATGGCCAGCCGGCTTCGATGTACCTAGGGGCCAGAATATGATGATGGGATTAAGTTCCTATCCCCTACCCGACTTCATTGTTGGACACAGGGAGCAGATATAAAAAAAAAAAAAAATAAAGACGAGTCATTCGTGTGTATAAACAGTAGGCTACTTCTATCTATTTTCTTTATATTTTAAATTCTTTGCATTTTTTCTTACAAACATAGGCACCTTATTTTTTGCCAATATTCAACACATTTTCGTTATTTTCGCTCAGTTTTATTTCGCGAATACAATGATATTTTGTGGATTTTATGGTTAAAGCTCCAAATCGCGTTATTTCGCGATTCAAAATTTGTATAATTAGCATGCTGACACAACGTCTCGTCCACAATTATCATTTTTAGGGGTACAGCTATGATGTGTGGTTTACTTACTTGCATTCTGTACAGCTATATTGTTTGACAATGGTTGATAGTTAGTTAGTGTTAGGGTGAACTGGGGTAATGGTAGTTTGAGGTAATTGTGGTCTTTGGCTCTGGGACACGTAAAAATCAAAAATTTGTTTTGAAGTTTACTTTTTTATATTCTTTAGCACTATGTCCACAATAGTCCATAGCAAAAAATAAGATTTCATAGCTTCCTATAGCTCAAACTTTCATTCAAAAAATTTTTTTAAGTGCAATTCTCTTTGACAAGAGTTTGGGCCATCTTGGCTACATCTGTCAGTTTTAAAGTTATCTGTTTAAATTCTTTTGTTTTGAGTTACTCATATTTAAAGGTATGCAATACCATTTTTTTTTTAAATTTTTAATGAGGATAGGGTTGGGGGTTCAACCAAAACCACAATAGCCCCGTTTTTTTTTATGCGTGGGGCTATTGTGGTTTTTCAATAGGGGTTAATGTGGTCCCGCACATTATTCATATTTACTAGCAAAACAGGAAGCTAGGCCTCAGTTCTGACAAAAGATCATGTGTAAATAATGCTGTGGTTAGTGGCATGTTAAAATATTTTCATGTCTTATTTGGAAATATCAATAAAGGCTGTGGTTTAAAAAAAAAGTCCCATGTGAGGATCTGTCAAGTTTAGTATAAAAAAAAACAATAAAACCAATTGTAACTCACTTATTTGGGTGTCTTATCACTTTGGTAATTTCTCCATAAATAAGTTTTTATAAAATTGTTAACATTCCGTCCTAAGTCTGCATCTCCTAAACAAATAGAGATAATCAAATTCTGTTTTTGCAGGTTTCTTGTTTAAAGAATGAAGATGACCACATTTGCCTTGTTAAAATTAAGCTGCATTTCTAATGTGTTTTGGGAGCGCGACCACAATAACCCCAAAAACGGGGCTAATGTGGTCTTGAAACGGACCAAAACAAAACGGTCTTGAACCAATGGATCATTGGTTGAGACCGTAATGTAATATAGTGTATATTGTTGGTAAAGAATCAATCTTTCCAATGCCATCAACATCATTCTTGTAACTCAAATGGTTTTCTCACAATATCAGAAAAACTTAAATATTTGATAAAAATGACCACCATTACCCCAGTTCACCCTAAATAGTTCAGCAGTGGGTAACACAGCGCATGTGGGAGAATTGATTTGAAGCCCCATGAATAAGGTTAAACATTAAATGTGATAATATTTTCATTGTCAATAGTCTGTTGTTTAAGCTAAATGTTGATTGTCGTGTCTGATGAATAGTGATAAAAGTAGTTTTTACTATCAACACTAAATATAGGTATGGAAATTGAATTTCACCTTCTTTCATGTGTATTTGTCAGTCTTTTGGCAAGATTTATGTCCATTCGATCACTTTTATTTTGGTAAATCAATGCTTAATGATGACTGCCATAACAGTAACACTAACATTTGCTATTTTTCCTATGTGGCTATCAGTTATAATTACCATTAATTACCCCTAAAAGTACTATGCAGTAGTACTAATTGGGCTGATTTGTAACGAAAATATAAACAAGTAGAATTATCTATGAATATGACAGGCTTTTTTATAACCTATTTTAACACGGTCGAGAAGTGCAATCTCCTCTGATTTGTACATTTTAAACCCACATTTTTGAGAATGCTACAAAATGCGATAGGTATTTCAAGTAACGAATGGTAAACGTACCTTAACTCTAGTGATCTCTCCTCGTAGGAGGAAGGAGAGCCGGGGAAACCTCTTCCGAAGTTGGTGCTCCGCTTCAGTCCCAGCGAGAGTGTCCCCGACGCTGTGGCTCCAGCCCGCAACTTGTAAGTATCCAACTTGATCAAAAGCTCAACTTCCTTGTTTGACCTATGTAAGTAAAAGTTCAAGTTCACTCAAATGTAGGGTGTCCATTCGTCTTGGTGTCCCCACAACTGTTCACGGGAACGCTGCTTTGCCCCAATTTGTTGTATATCTACAGATTTCACGCCAATTCAATTCAAATCAATTGTGAATCACAATAAATAAATTAACATTTAAATAAAATTCGACATAGATCTAGATAGAGAGGGGGGGGAACATATTAGAAATACACTCTTTTGAAACATCAGTAAATTTTCCGTGTCAAATTTGCAACAAAAAAATGAATGTACTACATAAATATATGTATGTGTAGGTGGCTCGTTATTCCAGTGGTTACTGGTTAGCATCCCTGCTTCCAATGCAGAAGGTCCCAGGTTCAAATCCCGGTCAGGCAGAAGTTTTTTACTTCTATTAAGGATTCAGTTCCATTACTTCTTGTCTTAGGAATAAGTAAACGGTGACTTAGGAGCTGTCCTAGTAACGAAGCACTCAATAAATTCAAAGTTGTTCTGAATCGGCGTTGTTGATTCTGACATTTGTCCGTAGGTGTGTTCACTGTCCAATCACTGATTCATACGTTTCGTATTTGAAATATCGATCTTTGATTTGTTATCGCTCACTCGTCGATGGTGTTTGGAGCCTACAGGGTTGGTTTAGTCGCTTTAAATTTAAGTCCCCCACTGAAATTAGTTTTGTTACTGAGTGGGTAGACCCTAAATGTGAATTTATTTATTTTATTTATTTTATTCAGGCCTAATGTAATTTCTTCTTCTATTTATTTATTTATTTCGTTACCTGAACGTAAAGAGTACTACCAGCAAACCTCCAAACTATTACATACTAGGCCTAAATATTGAAAAAAATTGTGTTGTCATTTGATTGGAAGAAAAAACAAACTTCACTTGAATTAGGCCTAAGTCATTACCCGACCCGACCCGAAACCCAAAGTTATTTGTACTACCCATTCCCGACCGGACCCGAATCTAGAAAGTGCTACCCGCAGACCCCTCCCTATATCCTTGCTTCCTCAGATCGTTGTAAATGCTGTTTTGAAGATAAAAATAGCCCAACAGATGTTCACCTCCGACAGCTGTGACTCTGCCACAGACCCCTTACAGCCCACAACCCACATTTAATTTAAAATGTAACACCACATAATAATTAATAGTTGACTGTTAAGATAAGCAGTTGGTATCTATCCTAACATTCTACTTTTCGTGAATATGTAACGTTGCGAGCTTTACCAGCCATTGTGCATATTATTGTACAAACAACAATTACAGTACTGCAAATGGATCTTTTGGATGCAGTAAGTAGAGTACTTTTATACAACTTATCAAAGCTAACTGTTATGGGTTAGTTTACTAAATGTAGGAAAGGAAATCTTGTGTATGTCAAATAATACAAAAGGAGCTTATGAGCGAGTCTTTTATGAACGTCGCATATTTTTACAAAATATAGATATTATTTTTGCATTTTTGTGTCGTACAGTTCGCTGACTTCCGAGTTTTGCTGTTAATTTGTGCTACGCAATAGACATATGAAAACTTTTAAACGTTTAAAAGTTTGCATAAATAATGAACATTCTCAAGTAATAGCTCATACTTGCCAAAACTGAATGCGTTCATTCAAAAGATTTTCATAATTCATTGTAACTTTAAAAGTTTCTTCGCCAATTGCGGTCGTGACCAATCGCCACCAATATAGTATATATATATATCATATACTGTAAATTAAATTTGCACTAGTGGGACCTCGGTCCTATTGCAGATATAGGGTGAATAATAATACTCTAACACACCGCTAGGTATAGGACCACAACTAGTAAAGAATCAAGTTGGGATCCAGTCCACGTGACGGTGCAGTGTTTACATGACAGTTTTGAAAACCTTTTTTAAGCAAATCCTGTTTTACAATCGTTTATACAAAGAAGTTTGAAATCTAAAAACTATTTCAACCGGGATGCAAACGTCGGTCTAGTAAGCCTGTAAGCTACGTACCGTGTTCGAGTCCTGGCCGAGGCAGTGATGTCATGTTGGGCTTTTACATGGTCATGATCACTCATCGTCTCGATTAGCAGCGTTGCCAAAATATGCTTCACAAAGTCCGAATATTATCCCCATTCTCTTCTTAAATGTACCTCAAGTTTAGTGCCCGACCTCATCTACGTAGTTTCCGCTAACGCACTCTATTAGGACTTCAGGCACCGCCTTGCGCTACACATATGGCCATCACTCGGACTCCTAACCATTTTGGGCCCGTGACAGATGAGTTCATTGTTGCATTTGGAAGAAGAAAACAGATCATAACTTCTAATTAAATTGACCACCATTATGGGAGACCGTATGACAGCAGCGCTGTGAGCGATCCCACCCACACAAATTTCAGTATGCCTCTCAAATTGATCCATACAATTATGATGTCGACAAATACAGAGGGCTGTGGGACGGCTTAACCCGCACGCGAAGAGTGTGTTAGACTGTGTTATTCCATCAACCATTGTACAAGGTTTCACTTGTTTTTTGGATTCTTCAGCTGATTTTGATTTTAATTACATAATACTCATTAATAATTAAGTTTTAAGTGCTTAAATATGTCAATAATAAAAATTACTTTAAATAATATATAAAGCATATAAGATTTGGAGCACTTAACTGAAGCTGAGCTAGATATAATAGGCAAACTAAACGTCATCGCTCACAGCGCACTCTACCTGTCATACGGTCTCCCATATATTAATTCCGCATTGTCCATTTTCCTACTCGCTAGCCCAAAATGGCATCCGAATTGAATATTGATGACCGTACGAGTAGCGGAGGGCGGTGCCCTAAGTCACGATAGAGTGCGTTAATTTCCACCTCCTTACGAAAAGTAACTTACTTATCGACCGGTTCGTTCATGTTGCAGGATGGTCCGACCATCTGAGAAGAGAGAGGCCGAAAGTTCGAGCTCGTCCAAGTCAGACATGTATACGACGAAACCATCCCGAGCACAAACGTCCACGCCGAACGATTTCCAGCGGGAAGAATCGCAGAGCAGCTCGTCCGAGGAAGACGAGTCAAGCCACACGGATGAAGCAGTCCCGGCCTCTCCCGAGGCAAATCCCGCTTCAGGCAGAAGTTTTTTAACTTCTAATTTGGATTCAATTGCATTACTACTTGGCTTAGGAATAAGTAAACGGTGACTTTGGAGCCCTCCTAGCAACGAAGCACTCAATAAATTCAAAGTTGTTCTGAATCGGCCTTGTTGATTCTGGCATTTGTCCGCAGGTGTTCGCACTGTCCAATCACTGATTCATATGTTTCGTATTTGAAATGTCGATCTTTGATTGGTTATCGCTCACTCGTCAATGGTGTTCGAAGCCTACAGGGTTGGTTTAGTCGCTTTAAATTAAAGTCCCCCACTGCAAATCAGTTTAGTTACTGAGTGGGTAGACTCTAAATGTGAATTTATTTTTATTTATTTATTTAAGCGCAAGCGGACGTTGACCTCCAAGGGAAAACTCTACTCGATACAGAGGGGGAAGTAATCTCGGTGACCGTGTTACTGGACCTTTCACCCACCCCCCAGTATTGACGCCAGTTTAGAACAAAACGTGTGCATACTTGGGTCTACGTGTTGTTACTCTATTTAATTGTTGAGCAAGGGAAAGTAATCCCACATGGCTTTTGTTAAATCGTTATTCCGTCCTGTAGGTGCTAACGTGCTGATAATAGTTGAGTAACGATATATGTGTGTCTGCGTACTAGTATCTTGATAGTAAAACCTCTAGTCTAGTTGTTGCACAAGAGGAGATCGTATCACGTACCGCATTACTCTGTACCTTGTGTTTGTGCGCCCAGAATGTGATTCACGTTGACAAAAGTTGAATGGCGCGTGAACCTGTCTTTAGTCACTCACAAGTGTATACGTCTGTTTCCGACGTAGCCTAAGTCAGGTCAGGGGATGTGGAGAGTCACCTGTATTCTTGGGTGTACAGAGTTTATTAGCGTCGGCTGGCCAGACCCATCTTGTTCTATTCTTCCATTTCGTCTTCTTTCCCGCTTCTTCCAACTACAGTCAAATACGTTAGGACGTTTCTGAAGGGCCAGGAAAAAAAAACGTCGTAAAAAGTGAAAACGTCATAACGAAAATAAATAAAAACATGTCAGAATTGAATATTCTTTAATTTGAAATACATCGATGTTTTAGCTAGAATAAAAAGAATGAAAAAATACTTCAATATCAAAAGTTATTAATATTTTACAGGCCTATATTGTGAAGCTGACTACTGTAAATAATAAAGTACATACTAATATACTAATTAAATATTTAAATCACTCGTCGCACGCGTCTGAATAACAACGAAAGCGCCCGCGCGTTGCCGTCAGTCAGTCTGGCTGTACTCAACCACACCAGACAGTCACCCGCCCGCTCCCCTCTACACTGACCGTGGACTGACAAACCAGATAACCTGTCAAGCGGGTTATATTTTATCTCAATGGCCTGTGTCACGGCCTTGCTACGCTCACAGTGGATGGCCTGGGGGGGGGGGGGGGGCGGGGGGGATAAGGGGAAGGACCTTGAAACCATTTTAGCCAGGTTTGAAGAAGACCTCGCTTTCATGTTGGTTCCCCGAATTGGTTCTCTTGAATCTTTACTATATTTTTCATAATGGTGTTAAGTGTTGAAGCGGGAATCTCTAGTGTTTTTGACAATTCGGCTCGCGTCTTATTGGGGTTGCGATCAACAATGTCAATAATTTCCAGTTTTATTTTCAAAGAAAACTGAGTGGGTTTTCGTTTAGCCATAATGACGGACCTGCTTGTAGAATAACACACAAAGAACATTGACGGCTGTCTGAACAAAACTTAGGCCTGACTGCACGTGCAAAGATCAGGTAGCGGGAGGGTTGGGGTGGGTCAGCATACTGGCGAGCACAGTAGACCGCCGCGGGCCGCTGTATTGTTGTTAGTCGGCACCTGGCAAGTAGGGGGGGGGGGGGGGATATCTTCAGGGTTTGTGCTGCCACTGACGTAGGGCGGTCACCGTCGACGGGAAAAGGGTCTCAGCTAGGCCTCGTAGATAACGAGCTATATTATATAAACGCAAATAAAGTCGGCACGGGACAAAGAAATTATTGCGTCCTAAGCGTGAAAACGTGCTATTGGAGAACGTCAAAATGAATAAAAATATCATTAGTCTTATGCAACTTGAGCGTGACAACTCATAATTCGACGTGTTAACCGTGAAAACGTCCTAACTGTAAACGTCATAACGAAGTTTGACTGTACTTCACTCACATCTTTCTCTATCTCGCTAGAGTCCTCCTGCTTCTATTTCTTCACCCTCTCCTCTAAATTATTTTCTAGTTGGTACTGCCACTTTTCTCTTGGTCTACAGCCCTTCTACTGGTATGGCTTACGTTTCTTTTTCAAATTCTGGCTTTAATATTAATTGATAAATACTGTGAACTAATAATAAGAGCCTAATCATACTTATACCTGGGTGTATGAAATTTCACCCAACTATTGAAGTCTCCGCTTACTTGTTTATATACCATGAGAACCACCAATCACAAGTTATAAGTCAAATCAGCTGACAACCAAAATATTTCGTTGAAACACATAAGACCGGGCGTTGGTTGATAATCTAAAATTATATTGCCAGGTTTATGTACATAAAAACTATAAATAAATTGTTAAGTATATTGGGTACTGTTTCCTTTCAACTCTGCAGCCCAGCATTTGAAGTCTCCTAATAGTTTTATTGCAATAAAATGGAGGTTACTCGGTCATAGTTTGACTACCTGAGTTGAAACTCTTCCGTGCGCACTGCGACGTTGGGGCTATCTTGACCGGGGTAAAGTTTATCTACACAACTTTTAAGACATAAATTAATCTTTTTTTTGCGTGTCTTACGTAGGTGCCAAATATCTTGTATATTTTATTCAATATGACTTGTAAGTTGTAAGTAAGCTAAAATATGTTCTGATTGGTGACGTTCAAAATCTATGCTGAGTCTTGTTAATTAATATTAAGATTTGTAACAACAATGAACAAAATTTTAGTCGAAAATAGTATATATTTTATAAAATGTTACATTTACAACATTTTTTATTCTTTTTTTTATTCTTTTTCGTTCCAACGATGGGATCGTTGTGCCACTCTGTTTGCTGGCCGGAGCCATCACCAATGCTTGTAGGAACATCCTCCGCCTTGGATGTGCTAGTGGTCGCAGCTGGTATCGTGGGCCTCGCCGTCAAAACATTGCCTTGTTCAGGACTCTGCGTTGACACGAGTGGTAACGCCTCCATCCCCCTAGGCGGTGTCTCGAGGTCGTTGACGGTAGCTTCATCCTCCCCCGCACGTTCTGCCATACTTGTCTCGCTCCGGCGTGCTGCCATCTCTCCCATAGCACTATAGCACCCCCCGACACTGGGCGGGGCGGCACTCGCCGAATGCAACAGGTGCAAGTCCTGTTTCCATCTTCCAGTCGGTATCGCTTTCTGAAAAGAAAGAAGAAAAAACAATAGAAAACAAACAAGAGAATCGGAAGAGTAGGTGGGGAACAGAAGCGGAGAGGAGCAAGGAGAGCAAAGTTAAAAGGAAGAAGACTATAAGTAGAATGGAAATTAGACTCTCTGTAGAGAATTCCTAGCTCGATGGAAAAAATGTATCAGTATTAGGTCATTAACGAAAGCTTAGCGGATATAGGTACACGTGTATACAAGTAAGCATGGGTGGCGTGGTAAAGTTAAATGATTTAGTGAAAACAAAAAAGTTTCTCTTTTCCTTCCACGTGCACTCTGGCTCCGTGCCGGAATGAATGTCTAACTAATCTGTGTTCTTATTTAAAACATAAATTACCTGTGAATTCATAAGAAACACTCTCAGGAAGTCTTTTAGCAATTGTCTGCCGTCCTCTCCCAGTTTGCTGCGTCCCAATCTTCGCAGTACCTCGTCTTTGGCGAACTGTGCTGTGCACTTTATAAAACACTGGTCGTGGACAGTGTAATCTTTGATAAATATATGTGGTCGCCAAAAATATCTTCCACAAAGAATACAATAATAAGAGATTTTGTTTCTACGTATAAATGCGTATTTGGTTGTAATCTTCGGCACATTTCGGTCGTTAATGTTCGTCTTTCTTCGAGCTCTTTCGTTGTTTTGTTGTTGTTTGTTGTTTTTCACACGATTGTTGTTGTTTTTTGCCCTCTTGATTACGAGCGGAGTGTGTCTGGCGGTTGTCAGTACAGACGTCATCTCACCACCGCTGCCGTACAGCTTCAAGAACCCCTCGAGGACTGGTCTCAGGTTCTTCCCGCTGCCCGCGTCTCTACGCAGTATCTCGTCGTAGCCAAACTTTGCGACGCAATACTGCCAACACTGGCGATGCACCTTCTTCCCGAAGATGACTTCGTGTTGGTCCTCCAACACGTTGTTACAATAAATACAAGTTTGTTTCAAATATTCCATAATTATTCCCACGAGAATGGACGAAAGAGCGGTCGACCAGTGCAGTGCGCCGTACAAAGGCAAGGCTATCTATCCCCACTGGGGCGCCAAGTCCAGGGTTAAGGGCCTACTAATGACCACCAGTACTCCGGTGGCCTACTGCGACTCATCGGCATAGGCCCGAACCTTAAGTATGGAGGGTTTAAAGTTTGCCTTCTTAGGGATCGGCCAATCAAGGCAAGTCCCCACCCGGTTCTTAGTTCAGCCGGCGTAAGGATTTGGGGGATCATGTGCAGTAGCCAGCAATCACCCCCGCCTCCCTCGTTGTCGACCTTAGCAGCCGCACCACGTGAAGGTGAACCATAGGCTAGGAGGGTAAGATGCATCGTTAAGGCAGAATGACTTCCGAGATCTGCCCGCAGGGGTGCCCCCCCCCCCTCTTCAGGGTTGGAACTCCCCCGCCGGACAGAGCCCGGGGCCACGCTAACCCCCGTAGCTCCCCCTCCTGACCGAGAACTAGCTCAGTCGCGACCGTTTGGAGAGAGGGTGTGAAGAATGTTGTACTTCAACTGGAAGAAACAACACTGCAGGACCCATAAAATGGAGATATCAGCATCCAAAATCAAATGTATGATGGTCAAAGAGAAGTTTTCCCAAAATAGACGCTCTAACATAACAGTGAATAGTCAAGTTATTGGCTTCGTTAAGTCCTACATGTTTTTGGGGATTATTCTGGATAGCAAATTAAACTTCTTGTCCCAGTTAAATTACTTAAAAACAAAGTTCATGAACACGTTTGCCAAAAACAAAGGCATAATGAGGAGGAACTGGTGCTTGAATCATACCACGATGAAGACGTTATACGAACGTGTTTCTGTTCCAGTAATAAATAACTCGCGAAGAGTCGGCGTTGATGGAAGTGGTAGAGAAGACGAAGCAACAACAATATTATCATCAAAGCCACGTTATCTGTTGCCACAGATTACACGAGCATGTAGGACGGTTCGGACCCATGCCTTGCAGATAATAGCTGGAAGAATATCACTGGATCTACAGGGGTTCCAGTATTTTGTAAAGAACAATATCGTTAAGACAACCACAGGTATAGCTAACAATACCACTGAGCAGCTCACCAAAGAAAAGCTGGTGTTTATCAGGTGTGAAAATAGAAGAATGTGGCAAAACGATTGGGACGAGTCGGATAAGGTTAGAATTACAAGAAGCTTTCTCCAATCTATTGAAGATAGACTTGTATGTGATGACTTGTTCGCATCTGGACTACTAGCTGGTCATTATCCCTTGTGGGCCAATCTTAAAAGACTGGGGCTCGAAGAACACTATGTTTGTCGTTGCTGCGACTGCAAGTATGATAATATATATGGCTCGTGCTAGCAGGATGCAATGTTACTCGGACTTCAGGCAGGAATATCTGGATGTGGAAAGTTTGGAAAAGGCACAACAACATGGAGATCTAGGAACTATGCTTATAAGCAAGGACACATCAAAGCCTAGAAGAGTGTTCCATAGAGTATAGACTCGGCATCAACAAGAGCTATAGAAGAAGATAAGGAAGAAGCTGAAGAGGAAATTGGAGGTTACACTTCAATGCAGAAGGGAATAACCTTAGATAGAAGTAAGAAAAGAAACTCAAGGAGGGGAGAATACTTAGGAACTGATGATGAAGATTGGACCTAAAGGAATCGAGATGAAAAGCATACAAGCTCAAGACATCCTAAGAGTACCTCAACAAGCATTTAGAAGAAAGGAAAATTACTATTAATTATTATTATTATTATTATAATTACTTTTTATAATTATTATTAATTATTAAATTTTAACCTGGACAAGAAGCTAACCAGACAAGAGAGGCCCAAGAAGAGAAACCTAGAAGAAAAAGAAGGCAGACAAGGAAGATAAGAAAGAGTGCAAACAGCAAAGAAGATTCAAGGGCACGTTTCAACATTGAAAGGAAGGGCTCTGATCAGACAGGAGGAATACAGGAAGAAAAGGAAACGTTGGAGATTATGAAGAAGAAGCGAGAGCGGTCGAAAATCTTTTAATGTAGGGCCAGAGTTCTTTTATGCACTTTGTCATGGGTAGTTAGTTTATAACTTTCCTCCCGTCGACTGCCTTGCAAACATCGTCTTTGCATTCCTCCACATCCACCGCCTCTTTGATGATATCTTCCACGAAGATACGTAGTCCCTCGAGCGTGTTCGTGACGCTAAAAGTAAGCAACTGTTGTCATATATCCTTCAAGTACGTCTCTTCGTAGGGATCGTACGTCTTTTCGCTACAAATACTTCCGCCCTTATTAACCACCCTGCACTGGTTCGTGTTGTCAACACTCTTGAATCCGTTGGTGCCCGCGATGTTCGGCAATGACGCGTGTTTCTCGTTGGACACAACCTTGTTGATAATATCAAAACAGAACATAGTGAAACAGGTGTGGGATTAATGGCAGACCGTTATTGGACTATACACTGTTCATCGTCAAATGTATTATATAAATCGCAATATATCGAATGCTCTTCAGCACTCTCGACAGGCAGTCAAATACTATTTGACTTTTGACCTTTTCATATTAACTTTTGACAATTAACAGTCTTTAGTCCAATAATAGTTTACGCTCCTCCTCGCCCTTCTTCCCACTGACACTCCTCGACGCCTATCTTCTCCGTGCTCAACTTCTCGTCCCAGTCGCAGCCCGCGTATCTACGCTGCCCTGCAGTAATGCCAACACTCTCGGCCCATGCATGCGCGCACTTCTGCCATCCGGGCCTGGCGGGAACAAGGTTGCAACCAACACAAACTATTTAATAAAGGCCTAAATTTGTATTTTATTTAAATATGTGTAACATACAAAGGTTTAACTTTGGAAATTGACATTGACCTCTGAAAGTACCAAAATTATTTTTTTCTTAATTTTCCAGCCGTTGGTACCGGCAATATTGCTTCTTTAATCCAATTTACGTCGAACTAAGATTTGTAGAAAATACGTTATTGTGAAGAACAATGTTCATTGCAGTTCAAGAACGAACTTTGGTCTCCAACCTCATCTATATAGGGTGTGTTATTCACGTAGTGCGCATGGCGGCCATACTGGTGGCCACAATGTCATGTGATTGGTAGTTCATTGTTACAATGATTCAGATGGCATTTGGTGCAAATTCAACTGTTCTCTAACTTTGGTTCTCTAATGTTAGTTGAAAGAAGTTCATAAATAAAATCTTTGTCTCGATTGCTCTTTTAATCGTCTACAATGGCATACAATAATCTTATTCGTAAACTTTATCGGGGGATGGACTTGTACAAACTCACATATTTGCATTGATTTTTCACAATCTATTATGTTAAAGATATTGTAACCATGAAAGTTAATAGATATTATAACTACAAAAAAGTGAAAGTCTCGTACCTATATTTTGACCTAACTTGTAAGCAGGGCAGTGGTTGTATACATTCAAATTTTGATAATTTGCAAATTCTAACTAAAAAAGCTTCTAGATTGACGTGATTACATATTGATATTATTTATTGCATATACCTAAATATATGTACTTACTTTAGAAACTGCGAGCTATAAAAGTGACACGCGTACTCGAACCCTACTGAGGGTGCGTTCCAACTTGATTTTTCGCCTGCTAACCACTAATCACTAACCACTACCTGCTACACACTAAACACTAACAGCTTTGGGCACGCCACCTAGTATGCTAATACAAAGTTTATTGTTATTAATCATCTAATGTAAATAAATACGATAATAATACTTCCACTCACTGGTTGGGTATTTTCCTAACCTAAAAGTATCAGCTGTGATGGCTGGTATCAACCATCTTGGTTTAGTGGGTCAATTGGTGTCGTAGTGTACACTTTCGGCCACTACCCACTACCCACTAACCACTAGCCAAATAAGGAGCATTGGTCGCCTGCTTGTGATGTCACTTCCTTTCGATTAGTATAACTAAGCTTAGTCCACTACGAAAAACGTCAAGTTGGAACACACCCTCACTGCATTATGTGAAGTGCCCGTTGCCTGGCGCTAGACAGCCTAGCATGGGACAACAGAGAGGGGTCGGTACAATGGAGATGACAATGAAGGTGTGATTGTTACACAGTGACTATTGGGAGAAACAGGGAACAGTAGTGCATCCTAGTGGCTGAACCACAAACTGTTATTTACGGGTAGTGACAGAGTCGATAAAGAAATTGGCCCTCTTTGGAGGAGAACTTCTTTATCGATCCAATGCGTAGAAAATAAATGCCTCCCGCTACCAGAGTCGATAAAGTTCTCCTCTAAGGCGAAACTTCTCATTGGCTCTGGGGAACGAAGGGGAAATTCTATAAAAGAACAGTTATTTCGTGTATTACCCCTATTCATATTTGGGGAAGTTCATATTAAAAAAGAACTTTAAGAAAGTTGAGTTGACCTTCGAAAAAATTAACTTTATATAAAAGTTGAAGTTCGCTTTTGATAATTCTGCAGTTCAAGTTCACTTCAAAAAATGAATGGTATTTTTAATGGTTAATTTTCATTTTTGTATAGGCCAATTACAAAAAAATATTAAATTGTCCATGCAACGTTTAATTTAAACTGCCTACGAGTATGCTCATGTAAAAACAAAAGTAGGCTATGCAGCATGCCCATACGTCTAGTAGCAGCTTGCCAGCTACCGTTTGATTAACCTACACCTTCTACACTCTCGGCACTGTGCCCCCTGCTCTACCATGGGAAGAGAGTGAAAAAGATGCAATAAGTGTATTGGTACTAAACCAAACATTTTTCGATCAGAGTCGACTTGGGAGGTTCGCACTCAATCTCATTGGTGCTCAGTGATTTCTCGGGTATTCTACGAACCAATCACAGGTTTTGTACAACATTTAGATAATATCTTTTCGTTTTTGTGTTCTACTTCATAGATGTAAGTGTTCTTTATATCTATTGTTCTACAGACTGCCGACTTCCGAGTTTCACTACTAACGTGCAGGCCTACTGCACAATAGAAATATGCGAACTTTTCCAAATTCTTAAAGTACATAATTTAATAAATATTTTCAAGTCAAAGTTCATACTTGCCAAAATTGAATGCGATTGTTTGAAAGTTCATCATCCTAATTCGAACGCGTTCATTTTTAGAGTTACTTCCCCAAGTAGGCCTATGCCCTTATTATATGATTGGTTGATAGCTATCATCTGAATAGTGACGTCATACCAAATACTTTAATATACAACCTTTCCAGTTTTTGCAGTCATACATATCTGTAAACTTTCAGTTCTACTTTAAAAATGAAAATGTGTTCAAAGTTATTAAATGTAACTATTCTTGTGTTCATGGAATCCTATTCTAGTAAAATTACATAAATAATGTACAATCTACCAATTAGGTACCAGTGTTAACTTCTAAATGACGCTTAGCAAGAACAACGTTTACATATTAGTGATGAGTGATATTTGGGCTTAACGTCTTATATTTTTGCAGCTTGGCTAATCAAGGCGATGAGTGGGTGATAATGAAGATGAAATTGGGGGCTCTTTGGAGGAAAGGGGCAAGTAGGAGGGCACGTGAGGAAAGGGGAGGAAAGGGTATTGGAGTGTGGACTGCACTTCCACAGACTTCTCCTCCTCGACCAGTCCGGCTAGGGTGGCCCTACCAGAAGCATACGCTTCCGCTGGCATAGCTCTTGGGATCAACAAAGTACGCAAACCTGCCCACCACAATAAGTTATAGCAGTCCCTGGGCAGGTTACATATTAGTGCTTGTTGTCCTACCGTGTTTCTGCCACACCCACCCACAATAGACTCCGAACATGCGGAATGGTCGCCGGTCCCCGAATCTTGGCTATTCCTTCTCTGGAGGGGTTTGGCCCTGTGGAAAGGTAGAGAGAAAATTAATGTAAAGTTATGCAAAGTAATACAGTAATAGCTGCATACTCGGTATTGTCCTTCTTTAATTCAAACTGGGATTTGTTGGATTCCATGAAGTTTGAATAAAATTGCGACTACTGCGTAAGCTATGAGGCTGGACATAAACAAAGCAACGAGGTCAGCCAACAACTGAGTAAGCTATGACGCCGGACATAAACATAGCAACGAGGTCAACCAACAACTGCGTAAGCTATGACGCTGGACATAAACAAAGCAACGAGGTCAGCCAACAACTGAGTAAGCTATGACGCCGGACATAAACATAGCAACGAGGTCAACCAATAACGGCGTAAGCTATGACGCTGGATATAAACATAGCAACGAGGTCAACCAACAACTGAGTAAGCTATGACGCCGGACATAAACATAGCAACGAGGTCAGCCAACAACTGAGTAAGCTATGACGCCGGACATAAACATAGCAACGAGGTCAGCCAACAACTGAGTAAGCTATGACGCCGGACATAAACATAGCAACGAGGTCAACCAACAACTGCGTAAGTTATGACGCCGGACATAAACATAGCAACGAGGTCAACCAACAACTGCGTAAGCTATGACGCCGGACATAAACATAGCAACGAGGTCAGCCAACAACTGAGTAAGCTCTGACGTAAACATAAACATAGCCACGTGGTCTACCAACAACTGAGTAAGCTCTGACGTAAACATAAACATAGCAACGAGGTCAGCCAACAACTGAGTAAAGGCGCGTCTCCACTGCGTCGGCAAAAGCCGCTCGGCCTGGCCGCGCGGCTTTTGCCGACGCAGTGGAGACGTGTCCGTCGGCCAGGCCGAGCGGCCTAAAAAGCCGATCGGCAGGCCGAATCGTTTTCCGACTAATGTCGGTAAATATCAAAGGAAATCGTGCCGAATGCCTCGTCGAGCTCAAGGAACCAATCAGGGAGGTATGGTGGAAGGGGTAGATTTGAACGCGCGCAACTTAAAATATAAACCCAACATTGCCTATCGTGGGTCCAACTGCCACCCCCAGTGCATGCATTGTCATTGACTGGCAATTGGACGCTGACTGAGTGACAAAGGGATTTCACATGCACACATGCAGTTATAGTACACCTGAAGTTGAAGTTTGTATACTGTTTACCGATTTTGGGACCAATTGAATCCAATAAATATTGGGAATCACAGCTTGCCGTTCTAAAAAAGTTTATAAAAATCTCATTGCACCTATATTCGAGGATTAAGAGATCAATATCAGACATTTATTTGATCACTTGCACTGTATCTGTCCCTACTGCGCAAACTCGGATGACCCAAAAGCGTAGTTTACGGCGTTTTTTATTTGCTACAACAATTATAAATGCTACTGAGGTTATGAGTAAGTCTCGTCGTCATTCATTTTCTCTAGTAATGCCGAACCAACAACTGTGCTGCTTTGGAAACATTTGGGAACAACATTGAATAACTTGAATTGGTAGATGTGTAGATGTGTAACAGTGTTTAGCGAGTGGGCATAGTTAGTAAAGTAATGAACAGCCCAACATACGACAGCTTGAAGCAAACTGTTGGCTTCCTAGGTTTCATTTAATATGTTTGAAGGTTTAGTACCAAACATGAACATTGATTTATCTTCGTACTTCTCATAACATATTTATATTTATTATTATTTGTTTTTTCATGGCATACTCGACAGCTAGATATTACAACGTTAGCCTTGGAGTCATCTGTTAGGACTGGCAGGGGTATTATAAGTTATCAGTTACATTGCATCAGAACTAATTTCTTCCATGCAGTTATGCATCAAACAAATATTGTCCTATACATTGATTGTGTACGTTCTAAACTTTAAATATATCAACTAAATTGTAAAAGCTACACTAGGCCTATATTTAGACCGAACAGGTTAGTATGATTGTGGTTGTACATACAGCTTTTAGAAAAATTTGGTAACATACTAAAAAAGCTTGTTGGAAGATGTGATTACGGTTTATGTTAATATTATTATTTAGATAGCAAGAAAAATGAATGGCTGAAAAGTCATCATTGCATAAGAGGAAAAAAAAGATAACTAAATATATTATACTTACTTTAGAAACTGCAAGCTAAAAATATGACATGCACACTTGAACCCCACACTGCATTGTAAGAAGTGCACCTTGCCTAGCGCTAGACAGCCTAGCATGGGACAACAGAGACGGGTCAGTACAATGCAGATAACAATACGAAGGTGCGATTATTAGACATCTTGATTAATAGTTGCAATACGCACTCTAGCGGTAGAAGCAGGAACCAGGGAGTACCTCGATCCTGCGGCTGTTATTGGTTCGTTGACAGCTGACGGTGGCGCATTATCTAGTTGAATTTAACCACGAGCTGGAAGAAACAAGGACAGTAGTGCATCCAAATATCCAAATGACACACACTGTTATTTTACGGGTAGAGGAATCTGTTTTCCGTAAGTTGCGATAACACGAAGTTCTATACTTAAAGTCGAATCGCTCGAATTTAAAGTTTTTCGCGACGAGACGGAAAACACTGTGGTTAGTCACTGCTTATCATCTTGCCGCATGGTAAGAAAAAAAAGTGCCACTAGATGCATTTGCTAGTGGTAGGTTGAACTCCAGGTCCGTCGATCCCATCCCACCATCGCTCTACCTATGTATAGGTGATAGTTAGCGTGTGACGTCACAGCATACTGGTTAATGTACATACCTGTGAAACGTTATGCTCTCAGGTGTCTCCTTCCATCGAGGGCTACAACCGTCTGCTACACCACTGCCCATCCCACCATCGCTCTACCTATGTATAGGTGATAGTTAGCGTGTGTCGTCACAGCATACTGGTTAATGTACGTACCTGTGAAACGTTATGCTCTCAGGTGTCGCCTTCCATCGAGGGCTACAACCGTCTGCTACACCACTGCCCATCCCACCATCGCTCTACCTATGTATAGGTGATAGTTAGCGTGTGACGTCACAGCATACTGGTTAATGTACGTACCTGTGAAACGTTATGCTCTCAGGTGTCGCCTTCCATCGAGGGCTACAACCGTCTGCTACACCACTGCCCATCCCACCATCGCTCTACCTATGTATAGGTGATAGTTAGCGTGTGACGTCAAAGCATACTGGTTAATGTACGTACCTGTGAAACGTTATGCTCTCAGGTGTCTCCTTCCATCGAGGGCTACAACCGTCTGCTACACCACTGCCCATCCCACCATCGCTCTACCTATGTATAGGTGATAGTTAGCGTGTGTCGTCACAGCATACTGGTTAATGTACGTACCTGTGAAACGTTATGCTCTCAGGTGTCTCCTTCCATCGAGGGCTACAACCGTCTGCTACACCACTGCCCATCCCACCATCGCTCTACCTTTGTATAGGTGATAGTTAGCGTGTGACGTCACAGCATACTGGTTAATGTACGTACCTGTGAAACGTTATGCTCTCAGGTGTCGCCTTCCATCGAGGGCTACAACCGTCTGCTACACCACTGCCCATCCCACCATCGCTCTACCTATGTATAGGTGATAGTTAGCGTGTGACATCACAGCATACTGGTTAATGTACGTACCTGTGAAACGTTATGCTCTCAGGTGTCGCCTTCCATCGAGGGCTACAACCGTCTGCTACACCACTGCCCATCCCACCATCGCTCTACCTATGTATAGGTGATAGTTAGCGTGTGACGTCACAGCATACTGGTTAATGTACGTACCTGTGAAACGTTATGCTCTCAGGTGTCTCCTTCCATCGAGGGCTACAACCGTCTGCTACACCACTGCCCATCCCACCATCGCTCTACCTATGTATAGGTGATAGTTAGCGTGTGGCGTCACAGCATACTGGTTAATGTACGTACCTGTGAAACGTTATGCTCTCAGGTGTCTCCTTCCATCGAGGGCTACAACCGTCTGCTACACCACTGCCCATCCCACCATCGCTCTACCTATGTATAGGTGATAGTTAGCGTGTGACGTCACAGCATACTGGTTAATGTACGTACCTGTGAAACGTTATGCTCTCAGGTGTCTCCTTCCATCGAGGGCTACAACCGTCTGCTACACCACTGCCCATCCCACCATCGCTCTACCTATGTATAGGTGATAGTTAGCGTGTGTCGTCACAGCATACTGGTTAATGTACGTACCTGTGAAACGTTATGCTCTCAGGTGTCGCCTTCCATCGAGGGCTACAACCGTCTGCTACACCACTGCCCATCCCACCATCGCTCTACCTATGTATAGGTGATAGTTAGCGTGTGACGGCACAGCATACTGGTTAATGTACGTAGCTGTGAAACGTTATGCTCTCAGGTGTCTCCTTCCATCGAGGGCTACAACCGTCTGCTACACCACTGCCCATCCCACCATCGCTCTACCTATGTATAGGTGATAGTTAGCGTGTGTCGTCACAGCATACTGGTTAATGTACGTACCTGTGAAACGTTATGCTCTCAGGTGTCTCCTTCCATCGAGGGCTACAACCGTCTGCTACACCACTGCCCATCCCACCATCGCTCTACCTATGTATAGGTGATAGTTAGCGTGTGACGTCACAGCATACTGGTTAATGTACGTACCTGTGAAACGTTATGCTCTCAGGTGTCTCCTTCCATCGAGGGCTACAACCGTCTGCTACACCACTGCCCATCCCACCATCGCTCTACCTATGTATAGGTGATAGTTAGCGTGTGTCGTCACAGCATACTGGTTAATGTACGTACCTGTGAAACGTTATGCTCTCAGGTGTCTCCTTCCATCGAGGGCTACAACCGTCTGCTACACCACTGCCCATCCCACCATCGCTCTACCTATGTATAGGTGATAGTTAGCGTGTGACGTCACAGCATACTGGTTAATGTACGTACCTGTGAAACGTTATGCTCTCAGGTGTCTCCTTCCATCGAGGGCTACAACCGTCTGCTACACCACTGCCCATCCCACCATCGCTCTACCTATGTATAGGTGATAGTTAGCGTGTGACGTCACAGCATACTGGTTAATGTACGTACCTGTGAAACGTTATGCTCTCAGGTGTCGCCTTCCATCGAGGGTTACAACCGTCTGCTACACCACTGCCCATCCCACCATCGCTCTACCTATGTATAGGTGATAGTTAGCGTGTGTCGTCACAGCATACTGGTTAATGTACGTACCTGTGAAACGTTATGCTCTCAGGTGTCTCCTTCCATCGAGGGCTACAACCGTCTGCTACACCACTGCCCATCCCACCATCGCTCTACCTATGTATAGGTGATAGTTAGCGTGTGTCGTCACAGCATACTGGTTAATGTACGTACCTGTGAAACGTTATGCTCTCAGGTGTCGCCTTCCATCGAGGGCTACAACCGTCTGCTACACCACTGCCCATCCCACCATCGCTCTACCTATGTATAGGTGATAGTTAGCGTGTGACGTCACAGCATACTGGTTAATGTACGTACCTGTGAAACGTTATGCTCTCAGGTGTCGCCTTCCATCGAGGGCTACAACCGTCTGCTACACCACTGCCCATCCCACCATCGCTCTACCTATGTATAGGTGATAGTTAGCGTGTGACGTCACAGCATACTGGTTAATGTACGTACCTGTGAAACGTTATGCTCTCAGGTGTCTCCTTCCATCGAGGGCTACAACCGTCTGCTACACCACTGCCCATCCCACCATCGCTCTACCTATGTATAGGTGATAGTTAGCGTGTGACGTCACAGCATACTGGTTAATGTACGTACCTGTGAAACGTTATGCTCTCAGGTGTCTCCTTCCATCGAGGGCTACAACCGTCTGCTACACCACTGCCCATCCCACCATCGCTCTACCTATGTATAGGTGATAGTTAGCGTGTGACGTACAGCATACTGGTTAATGTACGTACCTGTGAAACGTTATGCTCTCAGGTGTCTCCTTCCATCGAGGGCTACAACCGTCTGCTACACCACTGCCCATCCCACTATCGCTCTACCTATGTATAGGTGATAGTTAGCGTGTGTCGTCACAGCATACTGGTTAATGTACGTACCTGTGAAACGTTATGCTCTCAGGTGTCTCCTTCCATCGAGGGCTACAACCGTCTGCTACACCACTGCCCATCCCACCATCGCTCTACCTATGTATAGGTGATAGTTAGCGTGTGACGTCACAGCATACTGGTTAATGTACGTACCTGTGAAACGTTATGCTCTCAGGTGTCGCCTTCCATCGAGGGTTACAACCGTCTGCTACACCACTGCCCATCCCACCATCGCTCTACCTATGTATAGGTGATAGTTAGCGTGTGACGTCACAGCATACTGGTTAATGTACGTACCTGTGAAACGTTATGCTCTCAGGTGTCTCCTTCCATCGAGGGCTACAACCGTCTGCTACACCACTGCCCATCCCACCATCGCTCTACCTATGTATAGGTGATAGTTAGCGTGTGACGTCACAGCATACTGGTTAATGTACGTACCTGTGAAACGTTATGCTCTCAGGTGTCTCCTTCCATCGAGGGCTACAACCGTCTGCTACACCACTGCCCATCCCACCATCGCTCTACCTATGTATAGGTGATAGTTAGCGTGTGACGTCACAGCATACTGGTTAATGTACGTACCTGTGAAACGTTATGCTCTCAGGTGTCTCCTTCCATCGAGGGCTACAACCGTCTGCTACACCACTGCCCATCCCACCATCGCTCTACCTATGTATAGGTGATAGTTAGCGTGTGACGTCACAGCATACTGGTTAATGTACGTACCTGTGAAACGTTATGCTCTCAGGTGTCTCCTTCCATCGAGGGCTACAACCGTCTGCTACACCACTGCCCATCCCACCATCGCTCTACCTATGTATAGGTGATAGTTAGCGTGTGACGTCACAGCATACTGGTTAATGTACGTACCTGTGAAACGTTATGCTCTCAGGTGTCGCCTTCCATCGAGGGCTACAACCGTCTGCTACACCACTGCCCATCCCACCATCGCTCTACCTATGTATAGGTGATAGTTAGCGTGTGTCGTCACAGCATACTGGTTAATGTACGTACCTGTGAAACGTTATGCTCTCAGGTGTCTCCTTCCATCGAGGGCTACAACCGTCTGCTACACCACTGCCCATCCCACCATCGCTCTACCTATGTATAGGTGATAGTTAGCGTGTGACGTCACAGCATACTGGTTAATGTACGTACCTGTGAAACGTTATGCTCTCAGGTGTCTCCTTCCATCGAGGGCTACAACCGTCTGCTACACCACTGCCCATCCCACCATCGCTCTACCTATGTATAGGTGATAGTTAGCGTGTGACGTCACAGCATACTGGTTAATGTACGTACCTGTGAAACGTTATGCTCTCAGGTGTCGCCTTCCATCGAGGGTTACAACCGTCTGCTACACCACTGCCCATCCCACCATCGCTCTACCTATGTATAGGTGATAGTTAGCGTGTGTCGTCACAGCATACTGGTTAATGTACGTACCTGTGAAACGTTATGCTCTCAGGTGTCTCCTTCCATCGAGGGCTACAACCGTCTGCTACACCACTGCCCATCCCACCATCGCTCTACCTATGTATAGGTGATAGTTAGCGTGTGTCGTCACAGCATACTGGTTAATGTACGTACCTGTGAAACGTTATGCTCTCAGGTGTCGCCTTCCATCGAGGGCTACAACCGTCTGCTACACCACTGCCCATCCCACCATCGCTCTACCTATGTATAGGTGATAGTTAGCGTGTGACGTCACAGCATACTGGTTAATGTACGTACCTGTGAAACGTTATGCTCTCAGGTGTCGCCTTCCATCGAGGGCTACAACCGTCTGCTACACCACTGCCCATCCCACCATCGCTCTACCTATGTATAGGTGATAGTTAGCGTGTGACGTCACAGCATACTGGTTAATGTACGTACCTGTGAAACGTTATGCTCTCAGGTGTCTCCTTCCATCGAGGGCTACAACCGTCTGCTACACCACTGCCCATCCCACCATCGCTCTACCTATGTATAGGTGATAGTTAGCGTGTGACGTCACAGCATACTGGTTAATGTACGTACCTGTGAAACGTTATGCTCTCAGGTGTCTCCTTCCATCGAGGGCTACAACCGTCTGCTACACCACTGCCCATCCCACCATCGCTCTACCTATGTATAGGTGATAGTTAGCGTGTGACGTACAGCATACTGGTTAATGTACGTACCTGTGAAACGTTATGCTCTCAGGTGTCTCCTTCCATCGAGGGCTACAACCGTCTGCTACACCACTGCCCATCCCACTATCGCTCTACCTATGTATAGGTGATAGTTAGCGTGTGTCGTCACAGCATACTGGTTAATGTACGTACCTGTGAAACGTTATGCTCTCAGGTGTCTCCTTCCATCGAGGGCTACAACCGTCTGCTACACCACTGCCCATCCCACCATCGCTCTACCTATGTATAGGTGATAGTTAGCGTGTGACGTCACAGCATACTGGTTAATGTACGTACCTGTGAAACGTTATGCTCTCAGGTGTCGCCTTCCATCGAGGGTTACAACCGTCTGCTACACCACTGCCCATCCCACCATCGCTCTACCTATGTATAGGTGATAGTTAGCGTGTGACGTCACAGCATACTGGTTAATGTACGTACCTGTGAAACGTTATGCTCTCAGGTGTCTCCTTCCATCGAGGGCTACAACCGTCTGCTACACCACTGCCCATCCCACCATCGCTCTACCTATGTATAGGTGATAGTTAGCGTGTGACGTCACAGCATACTGGTTAATGTACGTACCTGTGAAACGTTATGCTCTCAGGTGTCTCCTTCCATCGAGGGCTACAACCGTCTGCTACACCACTGCCCATCCCACCATCGCTCTACCTATGTATAGGTGATAGTTAGCGTGTGACGTCACAGCATACTGGTTAATGTACGTACCTGTGAAACGTTATGCTCTCAGGTGTCTCCTTCCATCGAGGGCTACAACCGTCTGCTACACCACTGCCCATCCCACCATCGCTCTACCTATGTATAGGTGATAGTTAGCGTGTGACGTCACAGCATACTGGTTAATGTACGTACCTGTGAAACGTTATGCTCTCAGGTGTCTCCTTCCATCGAGGGCTACAACCGTCTGCTACACCACTGCCCATCCCACCATCGCTCTACCTATGTATAGGTGATAGTTAGCGTGTGACGTCACAGCATACTGGTTAATGTACGTACCTGTGAAACGTTATGCTCTCAGGTGTCGCCTTCCATCGAGGGCTACAACCGTCTGCTACACCACTGCCCATCCCACCATCGCTCTACCTATGTATAGGTGATAGTTAGCATGTGACGTCACAGCATACTGGTTAATGTACGTACCTGTGAAACGTTATGCTCTCAGGTGTCTCCTTCCATCGAGGGCTACAACCGTCTGCTACACCACTGCCCATCCCACCATCGCTCTACCTATGTATAGGTGATAGTTAGCGTGTGACGTCACAGCATACTGGTTAATGTACGTACCTGTGAAACGTTATGCTCTCAGGTGTCGCCTTCCATCGAGGGCTACAACCGTCTGCTACACCACTGCCCATCCCACCATCGCTCTACCTATGTATAGGTGATAGTTAGCGTGTGTCGTCACAGCATACTGGTTAATGTACGTACCTGTGAAACGTTATGCTCTCAGGTGTCTCCTTCCATCGAGGGCTACAACCGTCTGCTACACCACTGCCCATCCCACCATCACTCCACCTATGTATAGGTGATAGTTAGCGTGTGACGTCACAGCATACTGGTTAATGTACGTAC
Source organism: Isoperla grammatica (assembly GCA_945910005.1). Classification (NCBI taxonomy): domain Eukaryota; kingdom Metazoa; phylum Arthropoda; class Insecta; order Plecoptera; family Perlodidae; genus Isoperla; species Isoperla grammatica. The sequence continues at coordinate 35,739,038 of OX246744.1, forward strand.
CTGTGAAACGTTATGCTCTCAGGTGTCTCCTTCCATCGAGGGCTACAACCGTCTGCTACACCACTGCCCATCCCACCATCGCTCTACCTATGTATAGGTGATAGTTAGCGTGTGACGTCACAGCATAATGGTTAATGTACGTACCTGTGAAACGTTATGCTCTCAGGTGTCTCCTTCCATCGAGGGCTACAACCGTCTGCTACACCACTGCCCATCCCACCGTCGCTCTACCTATGTATAGGTGATAGTTAGCGTGTGACCTCACAGCATACTGGTTAATGTACGTACCTGTGAAACGTTATGCTCTCAGGTGTCGCCTTCCATCGAGGGCTACAACCGTCTGCTACACCACTGCCCATCCCACCATCGCTCTACCTATGTATAGGTGATAGTTAGCGTGTGACGTCACAGCATACTGGTTAATGTACGTAGCTGTGAAACGTTATGCTCTCAGGTGTCGCCTTCCATCGAGGGCTACAACCGTCTGCTACACCACTGCCCATCCCACCACCGCTCTACCTATGTATAGGTGATAGTTAGCGTGTGTCGTCACAGCATACTGGTTAATGTACGTACCTGTGAAACGTTATGCTCTCAGGTGTCTCCTTCCATCGAGGGCTACAACCGTCTGCTACACCACTGCCCATCCCACCATCGCTCTACCTATGTATAGGTGATAGTTAGCGTGTGACGTCACAGCATACTGGTTAATGTACGTACCTGTGAAACGTTATGCTCTCAGGTGTCTCCTTCCATCGAGGGCTACAACCGTCTGCTACACCACTGCCCATCCCACCATCGCTCTACCTATGTATAGGTGATAGTTAGCGTGTGACGTCACAGCATACTGGTTAATGTACGTACCTGTGAAACGTTATGCTCTCAGGTGTCTCCTTCCATCGAGGGCTACAACCGTCTGCTACACCACTGCCCATCCCACCATCGCTCTACCTATGTATAGGTGATAGTTAGCGTGTGACGTCACAGCATACTGGTTAATGTACGTACCTGTGAAACGTTATGCTCTCAGGTGTCTCCTTCCATCGAGGGCTACAACCGTCTGCTACACCACTGCCCATCCCACCATCGCTCTACCTATGTATAGGTGATAGTTAGCGTGTGACGTCACAGCATACTGGTTAATGTACGTACCTGTGAAACGTTATGCTCTCAGGTGTCGCCTTCCATCGAGGGCTACAACCGTCTGCTACACCACTGCCCATCCCACCATCGCTCTACCTATGTATAGGTGATAGTTAGCGTGTGACGTCACAGCATACTGGTTAATGTACGTACCTGTGAAACGTTATGCTCTCAGGTGTCTCCTTCCATCGAGGGCTACAACCGTCTGCTACACCACTGCCCATCCCACCATCGCTCTACCTATGTATAGGTGATAGTTAGCGTGTGACGTCACAGCATAATGGTTAATGTACGTACCTGTGAAACGTTATGCTCTCAGGTGTCTCCTTCCATCGAGGGCTACAACCGTCTGCTACACCACTGCCCATCCCACCATCGCTCTACCTATGTATAGGTGATAGTTAGCGTGTGACGTCACAGCATACTGGTTAATGTACGTACCTGTGAAACGTTATGCTCTCAGGTGTCTCCTTCCATCGAGGGCTACAACCGTCTGCTACACCACTGCCCATCCCACCATCGCTTCCTATGTATAGGTGATAGTTAGCGTGTGTCGTCACAGCATACTGGTTAATGTACGTACCTGTGAAACGTTATGCTCTCAGGTGTCTCCTTCCATCGAGGGCTACAACCGTCTGCTACACCACTGCCCATCCCACCATCGCTCTACCTATGTATAGGTGATAGTTAGCGTGTGACGTCACAGCATACTGGTTAATGTACGTACCTGTGAAACGTTATGCTCTCAGGTGTCTCCTTCCATCAAGGGCTACAACCGTCTGCTACACCACTGCCCATCCCACCATCGCTCTACCTATGTATAGGTGATAGTTAGCGTGTGACGTCACAGCATACTGGTTAATGTACGTACCTGTGAAACGTTATGCTCTCAGGTGTCTCCTTCCATCGAGGGCTACAACCGTCTGCTACACCACTGCCCATCCCACCATCGCTCTACCTATGTATAGGTGATAGTTAGCGTGTGACGTCACAGCATACTGGTTAATGTACGTACCTGTGAAACGTTATGCTCTCAGGTGTCTCCTTCCATCGAGGGCTACAACCGTCTGCTACACCACTGCCCATCCCACCATCGCTCTACCTATGTATAGGTGATAGTTAGCGTGTGACGTCACAGCATACTGGTTAATGTACGTACCTGTGAAACGTTATGCTCTCAGGTGTCTCCTTCCATCGAGGGCTACAACCGTCTGCTACACCACTGCCCATCCCACCATCGCTCTACCTATGTATAGGTGATAGTTAGCGTGTGACGTCACAGCATACTGGTTAATGTACGTACCTGTGAAACGTTATGCTCTCAGGTGTCTCCTTCCATCGAGGGCTACAACCGTCTGCTACACCACTGCCCATCCCACCATCGCTCTACCTATGTATAGGTGATAGTTAGCGTGTGACGTCACAGCATACTGGTTAATGTACGTACCTGTGAAACGTTATGCTCTCAGGTGTCTCCTTCCATCGAGGGCTACAACCGTCTGCTACACCACTGCCCATCCCACCATCGCTCTACCTATGTATAGGTGATAGTTAGCGTGTGACGTCACAGCATACTGGTTAATGTACGTACCTGTGAAACGTTATGCTCTCAGGTGTCGCCTTCCATCGAGGGCTACAACCGTCTGCTACACCACTGCCCATCCCACCATCGCTCTACCTATGTATAGGTGATAGTTAGCGTGTGACGTCACAGCATACTGGTTAATGTACGTACCTGTGAAACGTTATGCTCTCAGGTGTCTCCTTCCATCGAGGGCTACAACCGTCTGCTACACCACTGCCCATCCCACCATCGCTCTACCTATGTATAGGTGATAGTTAGCGTGTGACGTCACAGCATACTGGTTAATGTACGTACCTGTGAAACGTTATGCTCTCAGGTGTCTCCTTCCATCGAGGGCTACAACCGTCTGCTACACCACTGCCCATCCCACCATCGCTCTACCTATGTATAGGTGATAGTTAGCGTGTGTCGTCACAGCATACTGGTTAATGTACGTACCTGTGAAACGTTATGCTCTCAGGTGTCGCCTTCCATCGAGGGCTACAACCGTCTGCTACACCACTGCCCATCCCACCATCGCTCTACCTATGTATAGGTGATAGTTAGCGTGTGACGTCACAGCATACTGGTTAATGTACGTACCTGTGAAACGTTATGCTCTCAGGTGTCTCCTTCCATCGAGGGCTACAACCGTCTGCTACACCACTGCCCATCCCACCATCGCTCTACCTATGTATAGGTGATAGTTAGCGTGTGACGTCACAGCATACTGGTTAATGTACGTACCTGTGAAACGTTATGCTCTCAGGTGTCTCCTTCCATCGAGGGCTACAACCGTCTGCTACACCACTGCCCATCCCACCATCGCTCTACCTATGTATAGGTGATAGTTAGCGTGTGACGTCACAGCATACTGGTTAATGTACGTACCTGTGAAACGTTATGCTCTCAGGTGTCTCCTTCCATCGAGGGCTACAACCGTCTGCTACACCACTGCCCATCCCACCATCGCTCTACCTATGTATAGGTGATAGTTAGCGTGTGACGTCACAGCATACTGGTTAATGTACGTACCTGTGAAACGTTATGCTCTCAGGTGTCTCCTTCCATCGAGGGCTACAACCGTCTGCTACACCACTGCCCATCCCACCATCTCTCTACCTATGTATAGGTGATAGTTAGCGTGTGACGTCACAGCATACTGGTTAATGTACGTACCTGTGAAACGTTATGCTCTCAGGTGTCTCCTTCCATCGAGGGCTACAACCGTCTGCTACACCACTGCCCATCCCACCATCGCTCTACCTATGTATAGGTGATAGTTAGCGTGTGACGTCACAGCATACTGGTTAATGTACGTACCTGTGAAACGTTTTGCTCTCAGGTGTCTCCTTCCATCGAGGGCTACAACCGTCTGCTACACCACTGCCCATCCCACCATCGCTCTACCTATGTATAGGTGATAGTTAGCGTGTGGCGTCACAGCATACTGGTTAATGTACGTACCTGTGAAACGTTATGCTCTCAGGTGTCTCCTTCCATCAAGGGCTACAACCGTCTGCTACACCACTGCCCATCCCACCATCGCTCTACCTATGTATAGGTGATAGTTAGCGTGTGTCGTCACAGCATACTGGTTAATGTACGTACCTGTGAAACGTTATGCTCTCAGGTGTCGCCTTCCATCGAGGGCTACAACCGTCTGCTACACCACTGCCCATCCCACCATCGCTCTACCTATGTATAGGTGATAGTTAGCGTGTGTCGTCACAGCATACTGGTTAATGTACGTACCTGTGAAACGTTATGCTCTCAGGTGTCTCCTTCCATCGAGGGCTACAACCGTCTGCTACACCACTGCCCATCCCACCATCGCTCTACCTATGTATAGGTGATAGTTAGCGTGTGACGTCACAGCATACTGGTTAATGTACGTACCTGTGAAACGTTATGCTCTCAGGTGTCGCCTTCCATCGAGGGCTACAACCGTCTGCTACACCACTGCCCATCCCACCATCGCTCTACCTATGTATAGGTGATAGTTAGCGTGTGACGTCACAGCATACTGGTTAATGTACGTACCTGTGAAACGTTATGCTCTCAGGTGTCTCCTTCCATCGAGGGCTACAACCGTCTGCTACACCACTGCCCATCCCACCATCGCTCTACCTATGTATAGGTGATAGTTAGCGTGTGTCGTCACAGCATACTGGTTAATGTACGTACCTGTGAAACGTTATGCTCTCAGGTGTCTCCTTCCATCGAGGGCTACAACCGTCTGCTACACCACTGCCCATCCCACCATCGCTCTACCTATGTATAGGTGATAGTTAGCGTGTGACGTCACAGCATACTGGTTAATGTACGTACCTGTGAAACGTTATGCTCTCAGGTGTCTCCTTCCATCGAGGGCTACAACCGTCTGCTACACCACTGCCCATCCCACCATCGCTCTACCTATGTATAGGTGATAGTTAGCGTGTGACGTCACAGCATACTGGTTAATGTACGTACCTGTGAAACGTTATGCTCTCAGGTGTCGCCTTCCATCTAGGGCTACAACCGTCTGCTACACCACTGCCCATCCCACCATCGCTCTACCTATGTATAGGTGATAGTTAGCGTGTGACGTCACAGCATACTGGTTAATGTACGTACCTGTGAAACGTTATGCTCTCAGGTGTCTCCTTCCATCGAGGGCTACAACCGTCTGCTACACCACTGCCCATCCCACCATCGCTCTACCTATGTATAGGTGATAGTTAGCGTGTGACGTCACAGCATACTGGTTAATGTACGTACCTGTGAAACGTTATGCTCTCAGGTGTCGCCTTCCATCGAGGGCTACAACCGTCTGCTACACCACTGCCCATCCCACCATCGCTCTACCTATGTATAGGTGATAGTTAGCGTGTGTCGTCACAGCATACTGGTTAATGTACGTACCTGTGAAACGTTATGCTCTCAGGTGTCTCCTTCCATCGAGGGCTACAACCGTCTGCTACACCACTGCCCATCCCACCATCGCTCTACCTATGTATAGGTGATAGTTAGCGTGTGACGACACAGCATACTGGTTAATGTACGTACCTGTGAAACGTTATGCTCTCAGGTGTCTCCTTCCATCGAGGGCTACAACCGTCTGCTACACCACTGCCCATCCCACCATCGCTCTACCTATGTATAGGTGATAGTTAGCGTGTGACGTCACAGCATACTGGTTAATGTACGTACCTGTGAAACGTTATGCTCTCAGGTGTCTCCTTCCATCGAGGGCTACAACCGTCTGCTACACCACTGCCCATCCCACCATCGCTCTACCTATGTATAGGTGATAGTTAGCGTGTGACGTCACAGCATACTGGTTAATGTACGTACCTGTGAAACGTTATGCTCTCAGGTGTCTCCTTCCATCGAGGGCTACAACCGTCTGCTACACCACTGCCCATCCCACCATCGCTCTACCTATGTATAGGTGATAGTTAGCATGTGACGTCACAGCATACTGGTTAATGTACGTACCTGTGAAACGTTATGCTCTCAGGTGTCTCCTTCCATCGAGGGCTACAACCGTCTGCTACACCACTGCCCATCCCACCATCGCTCTACCTATGTATAGGTGATAGTTAGCGTGTGACGTCACAGCATACTGGTTAATGTACGTACCTGTGAAACGTTATGCTCTCAGGTGTCTCCTTCCATCAAGGGCTACAACCGTCTGCTACACCACTGCCCATCCCACCATCGCTCTACCTATGTATAGGTGATAGTTAGCGTGTGACGTCACAGCATACTGGTTAATGTACGTACCTGTGAAACGTTATGCTCTCAGGTGTCTCCTTCCATCGAGGGCTACAACCGTCTGCTACACCACTGCCCATCCCACCATCGCTCTACCTATGTATAGGTGATAGTTAGCGTGTGACGTCACAGCATACTGGTTAATGTACGTACCTGTGAAACGTTATGCTCTCAGGTGTCTCCTTCCATCGAGGGCTACAACCGTCTGCTACACCACTGCCCATCCCACCATCGCTCTACCTATGTATAGGTGATAGTTAGCGTGTGACGTCACAGCATACTGGTTAATGTACGTACCTGTGAAACGTTATGCTCTCAGGTGTCTCCTTCCATCGAGGGCTACAACCGTCTGCTACACCACTGCCCATCCCACCATCGCTCTACCTATGTATAGGTGATAGTTAGCGTGTGACGTCACAGCATACTGGTTAATGTACGTACCTGTGAAACGTTATGCTCTCAGGTGTCTCCTTCCATCGAGGGCTACAACCGTCTGCTACACCACTGCCCATCCCACCATCGCTCTACCTATGTATAGGTGATAGTTAGCGTGTGACGTCACAGCATACTGGTTAATGTACGTACCTGTGAAACGTTATGCTCTCAGGTGTCTCCTTCCATCGAGGGCTACAACCGTCTGCTACACCACTGCCCATCCCACCATCGCTCTACCTATGTATAGGTGATAGTTAGCGTGTGTCGTCACAGCATACTGGTTAATGTACGTACCTGTGAAACGTTATGCTCTCAGGTGTCTCCTTCCATCGAGGGCTACAACCGTCTGCTACACCACTGCCCATCCCACCATCGCTCTACCTATGTATAGGTGATAGTTAGCGTGTGACGTCACAGCATACTGGTTAATGTACGTACCTGTGAAACGTTATGCTCTCAGGTGTCTCCTTCCATCGAGGGCTACAACCGTCTGCTACACCACTGCCCATCCCACCATCGCTCTACCTATGTATAGGTGATAGTTAGCGTGTGACGTCACAGCATACTGGTTAATGTACGTACCTGTGAAACGTTATGCTCTCAGGTGTCTCCTTCCATCGAGGGCTACAACCGTCTGCTACACCACTGCCCATCCCACCATCGCTCTACCTATGTATAGGTGATAGTTAGCGTGTGACGTCACAGCATACTGGTTAATGTACGTACCTGTGAAACGTTATGCTCTCAGGTGTCTCCTTCCATCGAGGGCTACAACCGTCTGCTACACCACTGCCCATCCCACCATCGCTCTACCTATGTATAGGTGATAGTTAGCGTGTGACGTCACAGCATACTGGTTAATGTACGTACCTGTGAAACGTTATGCTCTCAGGTGTCTCCTTCCATCGAGGGCTACAACCGTCTGCTACACCACTGCCCATCCCACCATCGCTCTACCTATGTATAGGTGATAGTTAGCGTGTGTCGTCACAGCATACTGGTTAATGTACGTACCTGTGAAACGTTATGCTCTCAGGTGTCGCCTTCCATCGAGGGCTACAACCGTCTGCTACACCACTGCCCATCCCACCATCTCTCTACCTATGTATAGGTGATAGTTAGCGTGTGTCGTCACAGCATACTGGTTAATGTACGTACCTGTGAAACGTTATGCTCTCAGGTGTCTCCTTCCATCGAGGGCTACAACCGTCTGCTACACCACTGCCCATCCCACCATCGCTTCCTATGTATAGGTGATAGTTAGCGTGTGACGTCACAGCATACTGGTTAATGTACGTACCTGTGAAACGTTATGCTCTCAGGTGTCTCCTTCCATCGAGGGCTACAACCGTCTGCTACACCACTGCCCATCCCACCATCGCTCTACCTATGTATAGGTGATAGTTAGCGTGTGACGTCACAGCATACTGGTTAATGTACGTACCTGTGAAACGTTATGCTCTCAGGTGTCTCCTTCCATCGAGGGCTACAACCGTCTGCTACACCACTGCCCATCCCACCATCGCTCTACCTATGTATAGGTGATAGTTAGCGTGTGACGTCACAGCATACTGGTTAATGTACGTACCTGTGAAACGTTATGCTCTCAGGTGTCTCCTTCCATCGAGGGCTACAACCGTCTGCTACACCACTGCCCATCCCACCATCGCTCTACCTATGTATAGGTGATAGTTAGCGTGTGACGTCACAGCATACTGGTTAATGTACGTACCTGTGAAACGTTATGCTCTCAGGTGTCGCCTTCCATCTAGGGCTACAACCGTCTGCTACACCACTGCCCATCCCACCATCGCTCTACCTATGTATAGGTGATAGTTAGCGTGTGACGTCACAGCATACTGGTTAATGTACGTACCTGTGAAACGTTATGCTCTCAGGTGTCTCCTTCCATCGAGGGCTACAACCGTCTGCTACACCACTGCCCATCCCACCATCGCTCTACCTATGTATAGGTGATAGTTAGCGTGTGACGTCACAGCATACTGGTTAATGTACGTACCTGTGAAACGTTATGCTCTCAGGTGTCGCCTTCCATCGAGGGCTACAACCGTCTGCTACACCACTGCCCATCCCACCATCGCTCTACCTATGTATAGGTGATAGTTAGCGTGTGTCGTCACAGCATACTGGTTAATGTACGTACCTGTGAAACGTTATGCTCTCAGGTGTCTCCTTCCATCGAGGGCTACAACCGTCTGCTACACCACTGCCCATCCCACCATCGCTCTACCTATGTATAGGTGATAGTTAGCGTGTGACGACACAGCATACTGGTTAATGTACGTACCTGTGAAACGTTATGCTCTCAGGTGTCTCCTTCCATCGAGGGCTACAACCGTCTGCTACACCACTGCCCATCCCACCACCGCTCTACCTATGTATAGGTGATAGTTAGCGTGTGACGTCACAGCATACTGGTTAATCATTAAAGAAGATGAGCGGGTATGACTTTAAAATTGCATAAAAGTGTTGTGCCGATAATTAAATTGATTACCAGTCAAATTATTATCGACTCCTGGAGCTTGATCTACCTACTGATATTGGGAATGAGAGGGGAGTATTTTCTAGGGTAATGTAAGAATTATATATATATTTTAATAAACAATCAGAACTGTTACTTACAAAAGACTACAACTTGAATTATCCCTAACATCCTTAATCCTGCAAGAACACCTTATCAGCTAGGCTGCCAGATTACAAGAGAGCGATTGCAGGGTCTTGCAGCCAGGAGTGGGGGAGAGGGGGTTATCTCATCCACTCCTGGTTCCCATAATGTTAGCCAATGGAGTACAGTCATATGTAATTATTGAACAGTGATCCGCCTCAAATCCCCATATGCTGCTTGTCAGTCAACAAACTTTTGGAGACGCTTGTATTGTCTACTCTGCTATATTGGGTAGCAAGCAGTGACTCAGTGATGGAGGCCTTCAGCTTGCAAGCTAGTCAGCTGGCCTGGTTGGTGGCTGAGCAATAAGTCTACAAATTGTCGTGAACAGTTATCTAATCATGTTCATGGTTACCAAACCATAATTTACCAATCGATCAATGGTTATTGATTGAAAGGCTTCCCTGCTCACATCACACTACTTTTAATTAATTCTAAGTGATTTTAAAATATTTATGAGCTAGACTTGATTAAAGATAAATAATTATAATAGAAGTTGCTGATTTGCTTGAGGGGTATGCTGCAAAATTCATAAAGGAATAAAATGAATAGAGTTCTAATGTTGTAGGCTAATATTCTAGCCTCAACGTAAGTATTCGAATACTGACCGCAGATCCTTATCTAATGCCACTTTCATGCACGCTAATTCAAAGAACATCGACAGATTTCTGGCGGTTTTTCACACGTTATTTTGAAAAGTGCACAAGCCTCATTAGCCACGCCCACTGTTCCAGGTATCCAATGGAAGGTCGTAGATTATGCCTAATGCACCTGTTCAATTAGCTGGAAGGAACAAGAGCAGTAGAACTAGTACATTAAGTTGGTAATGAGAATCAATTGCGTGCGGTCCATAGAAGCAAGGAAGGGAAACAGTTTCCCTTTTTAACGCTTGAATATTTTATCTTGTCATGATAAATAACATTTACATGTAAGTATACTGCTACTCTACTATGATCTAAATACTAATAGATATTATTTAAGACATTGGTGGCCAGAAATAATGAACCTGTGAGGTTTTAGTATCATCATAGATTTTATTGTTTCATTGTGGATGGATCTTGCCGATTTTTCTCGTCACTCCACATAGTGTTCAATGTTCATTACGGAAAACACGCTCGACGGCCGCATTCGTTCCGGACAAAGCGAGTCAAAATTTAACAACTTCTTTTATATTTCCACACAAGATATGTTACCTATAGACGGGTGCACACGTCTGATCTAAGTTGGCCAACTTATTTCCAAATAGCATTGCAAGATAGGATTTCTAAAACCCACCAACTTTGTGGACAACTTGATTGGTTTCGTTAGGTTAACCTTCAGCTCCAATTATAATTATCTTAATTACATAATATAAGAAGTGTGAAGGGAATATGAAAATTAACAAAACTCAAAGTAATACTCCACAAGTGAGGCTGTTTTTGACGAAGTTGGGCTTATCGAGTTGGCCTACTCAGTTTAGTTGTGTGCACCCGTCTTGATGAAGTAAGTAAGTATTTATTAGTCCGGTAGATTCTTACAGGGTACAAATATGGATGTCGTCAAAAGTGGGTGCATACCCATATAACTAAACTAGGCTACATTTAACACATGTACACTACATTAACATTGAGCAATTCACATTATAATATTTATAAAAGCCCACCAAATAAACACGTTCAGATGTTCTTACGGCCTAGGCCTACGCTTTTGTAGGCTACAACCAGTCTGTGGCTAGGCCTACTAGGGTCCACTTCATACATTAATAAAGAAAGGGATGTGAAATAGTACGCGTGAATGAAAAATAAAAAATTGGTGTTTTTGCATTTTCGTAAAGGCAGTACAAAGGTTCTTTCAAATCTCGCGGAATAGATTAATTTCGATAGGTCGAAAAAAGTTCCAAGATCTGTCACTCGACGCGCCTATCTCCAGAGGACGTTAGCTCAATGTCGATAGTGCTACTACCTTACCGACATGATTGCTTCTGCGCTGGTTGGTTGGAGCCTAGGTTTCACAGGCGTTTTTTTCCACTTTCTTCCGAACCAAATCCGCTCATGTCATCTGTTGCAAGTGCAATTGCATTTCTCGGCTGAAGAAGACGCTCTTGCTCTCTGTTTTTCGATCGTCTCTTGCTGGTTTGGACTTGGTTGGATGAAGATTTGTCCGGGTTTTATGCTGAAAGTTTATTTCAGGTAATAGTAACATCTAGTTTGTCATGCATGTTGTTTTGGCGTCCTAGGCCTAGGCCTATGCCTTAGGGAATATATTCATTTCATATATCTTTGGCCTAGGCCTAGGCCTAGTTTGTCATGCATGTTGTTTTGGCGTCCTAGGCCTAGGCCTATGCCGTAGGCCTAGGCTTAGGCTAAGCTACCTAGACCTAGCCAAACGACGTGCAAAGGCGTAGGTCTAGGCTAGGCCCTAACACTTTCAAACACAGCGGCCCTGAGCATAAGCCTACGCCTAGACTTACAAACTCTTACAAACTCTCACGGCCTAGGCCTACGCTTTTGTACAACCAGTCTGTGGCTAGGCCTACTAGGGTCCAGCTTACTAGGTCTAGGCCTCCTATGTACAAAAGTCCAGGCCTAGCTTGGCGACGGACTCGGAAGTAGAAATCCGAAGGCTTACCCCCATGGCAGCGGGCATAGGCCAAGCCTAGCTCCAAGCTGTACACCTACAAATATCTAGGCCTAGGGTTAAGATTAAATACTTAAAGTGCCCGTTACTGTAGAACGTTTGGGCTGACGCGTCACGCGCATTGTCCAATCAGATTGCAAGTTTGCCGCTTCAGCTGCGGTGCACGCGAAACGAACCCAAGCAACAATGCAAGACATGTTTATTTCCAGTTTGTTGATCAACGACGTAATCCATATAGGCATAACCTATACAAAACAAATAACATTAATTTCTTCCACATTTCGAGGTAAACAACAGCTGCAATTTGTCACTGCCTTACAGCGATATTGTATTGTAAACGAATTGATTAAGTGTTCCATCACAGATACAAATTGAGCATATGAACATTTGATTACGTTTGTCAAAGGCGCAGTTACGCGCGTCGGAAGTGTTAACAGTAGCGCAATCTTTCGAAGCCTGGTGAAAAAACAACATAATAAAATATGTCGCAACATGTTCGTAATCTTTAATGTAGGCCTATCTGTGATGAGTGACCCCAAACTGTTTACATATGCATATCCGTTGGGCGTACTTTGCCGAGACAAATTGCAGCTGTTGTTTAGGCCTACATCAAAACGTTGATGAAAGAAATGTGTTTTGTAGGTTAGATTCCGTTGCCGATCAATACACACCTGGGAAATAAGCGTTTTGCATTGTTGCATGGGTTCGTTTTGTGTGCACCACGGCTGTAGCGGCAAACTCACAATCTGATTGGTCGACGCGCCTGAAGTGTCAACGCGTTGCCCCAAATGCTCTACAGTAACGGAAGTTTAAGTCTGGGTGCAGTCGAGACCTATACCAAGGGCCAAGGCCTATATACATTCTTTTTAAATATTTTAGGACATTCGATTGTAGTCTGTATTACGCTTGGCAGTTAGGCCTAGCTCTAGGCCATTTCAATTAGCTATGGTTAGCATACATTTGGAACTGACTTTGGGATTGGTCCTTTACATAGGCTAACTGTTACGATTACCCATTCTTATTCATATAGATACAAAACTGATTGCTGTTTTGAATGAACACATTCATGTATGCAGCCATACATTTTAACTGGGGGGGGGGGGGGGGGTCGGTCAGACAACCCGTCACCCCCAATCAAGAAACTTTCAAGTAGGGCCTACAGTATTGAAAATGTGAACAAGTTGTAGGCCTAGGTCCATGGCTTATGGCAATTTGAAGTATAGTGCAATGTTGGTTTAGAACAGGGATGTCAACGGGTACCCGTTACCTACCCAGAGCGCACGGGTACTGTTCCAACTTTCCTTTGGATCATTACCCACCATTAATCATCGTTTCCTTTGCCAAAGAATAACATTATATTCTTAATTACAGCGTCTTTGTGCTTTGTCCTGTGTGCGAGCTGCTTCTCTGCCCCTCTTGCCTGGTGTAGGCAGGCATGTCGTGTCTAGTAGGCTACGCGTGTAGGCCTATCTTTGTCCAGTGTGCGAGCTGCTTCTCCGCCCCTCTTGCCTGGTGTAGGCAGGCATGTTGTGTCTAGTAGGCTATGCGTGTAGGCCTATCTTTGCTTAGGGTAGTTCAAATTATCACTCGTCTCTTGTACGGTTTTAGCCGTTTGAAGCACAAGTGTTCTGTGTTCAATTACAATTAGACACCTTTTACACACCTTCGTATTTGTTGAATTTCATTTTTGTGTTAAAAGTTGTGTTTTGTGTTCAATAAGGCACACCTATTATGCACCTTCGTATTTCTTGGATCCCATTTTTGTGTTAAAAGTTAATAGTTAATAATTAAATTATCCGAAGAACTTTCTTTGAACAGATTTTAATGAACTCAAATAAACATCAGTGCAGTGTGCGTTGTGTATAGTGATGTTGAAATTTGATTTTCTCTTTTGCCCATAATTGACATCTCATGCCATCCTGTGTTTTTTGTATTCTTAAACAACTTGCTTATTTGCTTCTGTACCAGTGTAGGCCTACCCATGTACGAACAATTCTGGGTATTGATATCCCTAGTTTAGAAATGGTTATAAGTGAACCAATAGGCCTATGGCTCCTAATTAGTAATTATAATTACAAATTTATTGAACAGTGATATATCATCAGGACTAGCCTAGGTACATATAAATACACTAGGCCTACATAAAAAATACTATAAGTAGTGCCTCGAGTAGGCCTATTACCGGTAGCCTAAGTCTAAAAAACAAATTTAAACATTTGTTAATATTTGGAGGTAGGTACCATGGCAAAATAGGATTTGAAGTATGAAGTTCGTTAAGAGCCTTGTCTTATCTCGGTCACACGGCGCATCATTCATTCCAACAATTATTCAATCTTGTGGTTTGGTATTTGATAAGCTTGATCGGACATCTGCTGGCTAAGAAAAATTGAGTTTTAAAATATCTCTGCACGGAAACTAGTGGGCTTCCAATGACGTCACTGTACGCGCATGCCTCGTGATAACCCGAGGGCCGGCTCGCGTTACGAAGCGCTCGGCTTCCAACTCCCAATCAGTCGATCACTTGCAGGAGGACCAATTCATAAGTAAACATGAATGAGTAGGCCTACAGAATAGATGGCTGGAGTAAGATCTTACTTGGTTGAGCCATTTATTACATACAAATCACTTTTAGGTGTTATCTTTACATTTACATTATAGTGTATACTTGGATAGAGGCCAAAATGGCTGAGTTTATTGGAACTCAGAACAAGATAAACCTGTTCTAGTGAGGGAAAAGGTACAGAAGGACGATAGCTTACCTGAGAAAGTAGATAGGTCACTTTGAGAAACATATAGATGGGAAGACAAATAAATAAACTGAGACGTTTTGGCCAACTCTTGGTCTTGATCACTCAGCGTGAGTAGGAAATCTAAACCAAACTTATAACTACGGTGAATTTACATTTACATTTACATACTAGAAAGATATAGGCCTACACCACATTGTCTAACATTGATATTATTGTACTCTTCACTAATCTAGCTATTTCCACTGCCGAGAGCTACTTACTGGATGAGGAGAGCTATTGCAGTCTCGTACTTCGTTAGGCGGGGACCGAGCGCTAATGCGAAGCCCTGCAAGCCACTGAGCATTAGGTTAACACTAACAGTTACACTGACGTCAATCCACGTTCAGCGAGAAAACTACTGAAACCTCTGCCGTGCGCAACCGGGATTTAAAAAAAAAAATCCATGTGCCCATCATTCTAAAACATGATCATCTTCGACATATCAAAAGTTTCCACAAGGTTACATACTGGGTTAAAGAAGTCCTTGTCAATGAACTAGGGATGTCAATACCCAGAATTTTTCGGACCTGGTCCTGGTCCCCGGGTTACCGGGGTAGAGAAGCAACGAATTATTTACGATGTGGACAATGACTAGCGTAGTTACGGAATAATGTGTTATGAAAGCATGGCAGGGCCTTATTAAATTCTCCACTGGGGCTATTTTGAGGATTGGCGGGAGTGTGAAACTCAATATAGGAGTACACTACCTTCCCATATGCGTCTTCATTAATGTTCACCCCCAGTAAACAGATAATTATGGTAGTTATGAAATAATGTGATGGAAATGTGACGACAGCTGGTATTATTTTTCAGGTGTTGGCCCGCTGTATTGCTGAACTAGATTCTCCGGCCAGATACGATAATCGTCCCCAAGATCACCCAAGTCTCGCGGGGGGCGTTCCACGTAAGTCACAATACAGTACGTAACTACATAACCAATAGGCCTACATTTGTATGTCACCTGCCTTGTCACTGTAATCGCCGCATAGATTACCCAGCTATTTCTACTTTAGGTGTTCATAAGATGCTTCCCAACGTTATCAACAACAGTCATTGTTGACAATGTCTTGCTGAGCAGAAATAGTTTGTTTAAGTTCTGTCTTCCTATCGGATAGGTAGGTAATTGTTCACTCAAATGCAAGAGGCAAATGTACATAAGCTAGACTGTAGTCTAAGGTAGGTATTAAGGTAATATTATCGTTAACAGTACATTGGAGTTTTTGATCGGTAGTTTAAATACAAAAGTCCGGCCCGTGTGAGGTAGCCAGCCCACGCGGAGTATTCGACCACCGTAGAGTAGTCTGGCCCGCATAGAGTAGTCCAGCCCGCATAGAGTAGTCCAGCTCGCATAGAGATGTCCGGCCCACATAGAGTAGTCCAGCTCGCATAGAGTAGTCCAGCCCGCATAGAGTAGTCCAGCTCGCATAGAGTAGTCCAGCCCGCATAGAGTAGTCCAGCTCGCATAGAGATGTCCGGCCCACATAGAGTAGTCTGGCCTGCATAGAGTAGTCTGGCCCGCATAGAGTAGTCCGGCCCGCATAGAGTAGTCCGGCCTGCATAGAGTAGTCCAGTCTGCGTAGAAAAGTCCGGCCCGCATAGAGTAGTCCGGTCCGCGTAGAGTAGTCCAGCCCGCATAGAGTAGTCCGGCCCACATAGAGTAGTCCGGTCCGCGTAGAGTAGTCCAGCCCGCATAGAGTAGTCCGGCCCGCATAGAGTAGTCCGGCCCGCATAGAGTAGTCCAGCCTGCATAGAGTAGTCTGGCCTGCATAGAGTAGTCCGGCCCGCATAGAGTAGTCCGGCCCGCATAGAGTAGTCCGGTCCGCGTAGAGTAGTCCAGCCCGCATAGAGTAGTCCGGCCCACATAGAGTAGTCCAGCCCGCATAGAGTAGTCCAGCCCGCATAGAGTAGTCCGGCCCGCATAGAGTAGTCCAGCCCGCATAGAGTAGTCTGGCCCGCATAGAGTAGTCCGGCCCGCATAGAGTAGTCCGGCCCGCATAGAGTAGTCCAGCCTGCGTAGAGTAGTCCAGCCCGCATAGAGTAGTCTGGCCCGCATAGAGTAGTCCGGCCCGCATAGAGTAGTCCGGCCCGCATAGAGTAGTCCAGCCCGCATAGAGTAGTCCAGCCCGCATAGAGTAGTCCAGCCCGCATAGAGTAGTCCGCAGAGTAGTCCGGCCCGCATAGAGTAGTCCGGCCCGCATAGAGTTGTCCGGTCCGCATAGAGTAGTCCGGCCTGCATAGAGTAGTCTGGCCTGCATAGAGTAGTCTGGCCCGCATAAAGTAGTCCGGCCCGCATAGAGTATTCCGGCCTGCATAGAGTAGTCTGGCCTGCATAGAGTAGTCTGGCCCGCATAGAGTAGTCTGGCCCTCATAGAGAAGTCCAGCCCGCATAGAGTAGTCTGGCCTGCATAGAGTAGTCCGGTCTGCATAGAGTAGTCCAGCCCGCATAGAGTAGTCCAGCCCGCATAGAGTAGTCCGGCCCGCATAGAGTAGTCTGGCCCGCATAGAGTAGTCCGGTCCGCATAGAGTAGTCCAGCCCGCATAGAGTAGTCCAGCCCGCATAGAGTAGTCCGGCCTGCATAGAGTAGTCTGGCCTGCATAGAGTAGTCTGGCCTGCATAGAGTAGTCCGGCCTGCATAGAGTAGTCTGGCCTGCATAGAGTAGTCCGGCCTGCATAGAGTAGTCTGGCCTGCATAGAGTAGTCCGGCCTGCATAGAGTAGTCTGGCCTGCATAGAGTAGTCCGGCCTGCATAGAGTAGTCTGGCCTGCATAGAGTAGTCTGGCCTGCATAGAGTAGTCCGGTCCGCATAGAGTAGTCCAGCCCGCATAGAGTAGTCCAGCCCGCATAGAGTAGTCCGGCCTGCATAGAGTAGTCTGGCCTGCATAGAGTAGTCCGGTCTGCATAGAGTAGTCCAGCCCGCATAGAGTAGTCCAGCCCGCATAGAGTAGTCCGGCCCGCATAGAGTAGTCTGGCCTGCATAGAGTAGTCCAGCCCGCATAGAGTAGTTCGACTAGCATGGAGTAGTCCTGTTGTTCGTATTCCTTGCCAAATACTACAAAAATTAACTTTCTGCTTTAACAGTTGAACTAGCTTTTAGGGGCCAATTTACACTTCAGTCGGGCCTGGGCCGAGCCCGGGCTTTGATTAGCTTGGGCTCGGGCCGGGCTACTATATTTAGGCCTGTGCAGACCTTGACAATGTATACTGGTACAAAGTACATACCAAGATCTATGCCACTAGGCTTAAGCTTAGACCACCTATTATGCATTTAGCCATGCCCATTCTGGATTCCCATACTATACCCTAAACTAGGCTATATCTAGGCCCGCGTAAGCACCATACCATGAGCTAGATATAAAGGTCTCGCAAAAGAACTTCGGTAATGTCATCAATCAATGACGTGTTTACGGTCTCGGCCAACCCGAGCAGGTATCTGAATTAGCCACGGCCGCTGGTTGGCTGCCGCGCACCCACCCGTGACGGAAGCATTATAGTCCAAGAGCCAGCAACATAAAAGCTCCCCTCATAAGGTACATATGTTTTGACTATTGGAATAGGAGCGGAAAAACTACTCTACTAACAAAACGCGCGTCTTACTCCTCAACGTGGGGGCTTTTAGGCCCCACAGGGGGCCAAAAAAGCCGAAAAAAAGGCCCAAGGTTCCCCTCATAAGGTACATGGATGGAGTAAACGCCATTTTGTAGAGATAAGTGTCCCAAATAGGAATTCGAAGAGTAAGACGGGATATTAAGGGGCGTTTACCGATCAGACGCCATTTTACCTAAAAAGGGCAATTTTTTATTTTCGCACATGCATGCGTTAAAATACTCAAATCATATCCGGAAATGTCTCGAGACGTAGAAAAACAAACATTTTAAAGAAATTTTGGGTTATTGTCCTCGCCAGACGCCCTCAAAAGCGGCCCAAAAAGGCCAAGGTTCCCCTCATAAGGTACATGAATGGAGTAAGCGCCATTTTGTAGAGATAAGTGTCCCAAATACGAATTCGAAGAGTAAGACGGGATATTAGGGGGCGTTTACCGATCAGACGCCATTTTTTCCAAAAAGGGCCACTTTTTATTTTCACACGTGCACGCGCTTTAACACCCAAAACATATCCTTAAATGCCCCTAGAGGTGAATACATTTCTAAGATATTGTGTGATGTCCTCGCCAGCCCCCCCCCCCCCACAGCCTCGATCCGGATGCGATAGTTTTGAAGCTCCGCCCACCCCTAACTTTAATGTACCAGTATTTATTATTATTAATGTCAGGATTTAAGGATATGTTTTGGGTGTTAAAGCGCGTGCACGTGTGAAAATAAAAAGCGGCCCTTTTTGGACAAAATGGCGTCTGATCGGTAAACGCCCCCTAATATTCCGTCTTACTCTTCAAATTCCTATTTGGGACACTTATCTCTACAAAATGGCGTTTACTCCATTCATGTACCTTATGAGGGGAACCTTGGCCTTTTTGGGCCCCTTTTGAGGGCGTCTGGCGAGGACAATAACCCAAACTTTCTTTAAAATGTATGTTTTTCTACGTCTCGAGACATTTCCGGATATGTTTTGAGTGTTTAAGCGCATGCATGTGCGAAAATAAAAAATTGCCCAATTGGGTAAAATGGCGTCTGATCGGTAAACGCCCCCTAATATCCCGTCTTACTCTTCGAATTCCTATTTGGGACACTTATCTCTACAAAATGGCGTTTACTCCATTCATGTACCTTATGAGGGGAACCTTGGCCTTTTTGGGCCCCTTTTGAGGGCGTCTGGCGAGGACAATAACCCAAAATTTCTTTAAAATGTATGTTTTTCTACGTCTCGAGACATTTCCGGATATGTTTTGAGTGTTTAAGCGCATGCATGTGCGAAAATAAAAAATGGCCCTTTTTGGGTAAAATGGCGTCTGATCGGTAAACGCCCCCTAATATCCCGTCTTACTCTTCGAATTCCTATTTGGGACACTTATCTCTACAAAATGGCGTTTACTCCATCCATGTACCTTATGAGGGGAACCTTGGGCCTTTTTTCGGCTTTTTTGGCCCCCTGTGGGGCCTAAAAGCCCCCACGTTGAGGAGTAAGACGCGCGTTTTGTTAGTAGAGTAGTTTTTCCGCTCCTATTTCAAAAGTCAAAACATATGTACCTTATGAGGGGAGCTTTTATGTTGCTGGCTCTCCGTCTATTACCGAAGATGTTGTACGACGAGTATAGACTCATTAAGCCCTAATGGGAATACACTAGATTCTAGGCCCATATGTTCTAGGTATCAACAGGGAATCAAACTTTTTGTCATTGTAACAAGGATGAATTCTTTAGGCCATACTAATTTATAGAATTGCGTTTAACTTATTTTATCCCCCCCCCCCCCCCCCCCACACACACACGCTTGATGCTCACATTTGCCTCCCCCTTCCCCCCCCCAACAGCAAAAGGGAATAAAATAATATTTCATTATAAAAACCTGATTCATATAGGCCAACTTTTAGGTGACTTCGTGTGTTAATTTTATTTTATTCCCCCCCCCCCCCCCCCCCCTCCAACAACAACAACACCAGGGAATAAAATAAAAATTCATTATAACAGTCCTGAATCATGTAGGCCATAAGCATTTAGAAAGGCTTAGTTGTGCATTTAACAGTTAACTTATTACAGCACCATTAGACAGCACCAGACAGCAGACACCAGACAGCACCATTCGACAGTAGTAAATGTGGTATTAATATTATCCGTGTTTTAGTAGCACCGCAGTGATTTGTTTACACAAATACAAATCTCGCGTGGCTTACATATACTGTAGTATGAATGAATGTAATAATATCTCTACAGCGTTATTAAGCAAGCCATACGCATTATTAGATGAGCGTAGCGAAGCGGAGTGAATCTCTCCATACAACTCGATCGGCGCTTTGTCTGTGTGTGTGTGTGTTCGCCAAATTTTGTTCGTCGCGCACAGGTCAAACGGCTTGACGGATTTGGCTGAAATTTTCGGTAAACACCCGTGACCACTAAACTCGATGCTGTTAACATAACCAGCAAAATTCGTCAAGATGCCAACCTACAAAAAATTAATTAGTGAAAAAAATCCCGTGTTATTTTTTTTTAATTAAAATTTATGAACAGATTTTAATACTGTTTTATATTTATGTTCACATCAACAATGTCGACACTGGATAAAAGTTTTGGAATTGTAACTTTAACCGCCATTTTGTAAAAAAATATTTAGTTTCTATTTACGGGAATTTTCATTGGTTTCTTTACAGTGTTCCACTTAAATAATTCTCATTTGAGGACCATTGAAGTTAGATGCACATACTATGCATGACGAATGGCGTGTATAAAGAGACCTTTCTCAAACTACTTTTGGAATTTCTATAACTTTAATAGAATGGCAACAATGGCGTGGTATGTTTGGATGTCTTTTACGGCAAACATGCAAAAGTTAACAACGAACTTTGTCAACGATTTAAATAGCTTTTATTATGGTTTAAATGCTGTTATTGTATGATAGAACAATATCACATTTTAGTTCTTGCCTGTATCTACATTATGGAACTTTCTATACACAGATAGGTAAAAGTTAATGAATTAGAGTCTATTGAGTAGACCACGGTCGAATGAAATAATGGCGGAAATCCATTGAAAAATCAACTTGAAGGTTTCAATTTATTTGAAGAAACTTTCTTAACGGATTTGAATAATATTTCGTGTTATTATGAGCAACAAATTGGGAAATAATATACACAAATTCTAAGGTTGTAACTTAAACCGCCATCTTTTGAAAAAATCACGTTTATTATAAAAGTATATTTTTTTAAGCGTTATATGATATGCAAAAGATTTGTTTGATTTACTAAAAAAAAAATCGCTCATCTGGCAACGCGGAGCGTTTTCCTAGTCTAGATGATTAGGCCTACTTATCAATCACGAATATGACTTTGTTCGTAACCAATCAGCCATTGTAGGGCTACGCCAGCTTTGTGTACACGTAATTTGTGATGTAATATTGTCACATTTGTATGTTATGTGGCCGTCAAACTGGGTGGTATGACAAATTTTGTTTATTATCCACCCATTCAGGTAGGCTACAAGAAGTAACTTTCAGTGGGGGACATAATTTCATTTAATGTGCTTTGTTGCAATGCATGTATATTACTAGCTACGTATGGGCCAGTGCATTTAGTCCCCAAGCTAATAATAACATCGTATTATACAGTTTACAGATGTCATAGAGTTACAATAATTTGTAATTATAGAATATGTCCATATAGAAATCTATGGGACCTTATTCTTTCCTGCCCCACACAAAACACGGTTAAAATAATTGGTAATGCATTGAAACAATATTGTGAGTTGGCCGTTACGCAGTTTCGAGATTCTAACATTTTACCAACACGGAGACCGGCACCTACAAATACCACTCAAGGCCAGCCGTCGTCTTGATTAATCCATTAAACAGCGGTGTTGTGTTATTCTCGGCATTGATGTTTTGTTGAGCGTCTATTTCCTAAGACCGGTGGGAAACTCCTCCGCACTGGCTCGCAAATACGCGGCCCCCCGAATCCCACCCGTTGGCAACGAGACTAACACGGGACATTCGACAACAATAATGTCTGTCGTTGCGGGGTTACTGCTGCTCTGGGGTCATAGTGTGTATTGTTGATTAATTAGTAGTGTATACTTGGATGGAGAGGCCAAAGTGGCTGAGTTAATCACTAGAACATGTTGTTGATTAATTATATATTGTTGATTTTAAGTTTGGATGGTGACGGTTATTGGCATAAAATGCTGTAGTTGTCTATTTGCTAATAAATAAATAGAGGACATGTTTTAACAAGAGACAAACACTGCTTGGCCTCACACATGTCTAGATATTTACTAATTAATAAAAGTGAATATCAATTTTAGTTCTAGTTTCCAGTAAGTCTACTTAGTCATGTTTTGTTACCTATGTCTTGTTATTTTAAAGTTTTATATTTTCAGTTTCTTGTATGAAATCATGTTAGGCCTAGTGAAATATTATATTTTCTTGAGTATTTAAGAGTAAATAATAATAATAGCATTTGTTTTAGTTTCAAAGTCTAGGCCCTATTACAATAAACGTTTCGTATGACGTTGATTACAGTGAAATCCAGATGTATCGTTTTTCTGGAATCTGTGCCAAAAAAACTGATAAATACGTACATGAAAACAGTAAAAGCGATAATGTGCATGTCCAAACTAAAAAAGAATAAAGTATGCCTTTTGGTATATTGTACAATTTGCATTGAAGTGGGCAAGGAAATACAATATTTTGATGCCATACTGAATGTAATAAAATATGATTGGACTGAATGTTGGTGGATGAGTAGGCCTATACTTGCCCATTATTGACCAATGGACATACAGGATCTGTTTTGATTGACTTGTATTGTTGTTGCAGATAGTTGTCTTCCGAGATATACCCTTGTCACGGCAGATCCCGCTAGGAAGCCCGAGACGAGGTATGTAGGGCCTACAGGTCCAAGACAATCTACTAACCTTCTCTTGCATTCATTGTGATAAGTTAAGTGTAAACTCGCCCCAAGACTACCTTACACATGCTTTCGTCTCGGGCGAGCAGCTCGTAGACAACCAGCGAACCGCCCGAGACAAGCCCACGCAAATACTGATCACTGATCGACTACGAGTGGGGGCGGATTCCTCGCCTGTGACGAAAGCATGAGGAAGGTTGCTGTACGGCCACGTTATAAGTCGTAAGCCATGGCTAGTTTTTCACGGAAAAGAAAAGCTCTCACTATTTGAGAAAATTACAGGTCCATATTTTTGCGGAGACTACCGTTCAAGAAACTGGGTTGCGTCAATAGATAATTAGGCCTACCATGATTGGGCTGGGTGCAGATAGGTTAGTTGAATTCCAGCTTCATTATAATTTAACACAGCGCAAACAACGCTGCTCATGCGTGTGTAAAGCCGTGTCACACAAATGACTAGTGATAATTGACTATTGACTACAACCCCACTGTGGTTATTTAGTCAAGCCACAAAACCAACAAGACTCGTTTCATTGGCTGCAGGTGAAAGTTCTGTGCACTGATTGGCTGTGACTAAGACTTGACGAAGGAATTGAGATATTGTTATGTAGCGAGAACCTACCGTCTCCTCAGTCCAACGACAATAGCTCGGACTCGAACCCACAGACTGCCGACGACGTACCCGAAGATGTACCGGGGCGTAACTCCCGGGTCGGTTCTCACCTTCACTACTGGGATCTTTTATAGGACGTACCAAAGTTCGGGCAGTAGTAATTTGAAATTATAAGATACTGGTTTCAAACACAAGAGGAAACGTATTTATTGATTTAGAACATTTATCCTAACGTGGCTGAGACGTGGCGAACCTGCCTATGGACTATCTACGTTACGATTCGATCAGCTGGTCTACTCTTTCCTCACGGTGTGCCGGTACGGTGCGAGTAACTGGGCTCACGTCCTGGCTCCTCAGTAGTCGGCTTGGTGATTCGGTCTCCGGTACAGCCCACGGACAGCCTGGCGTAGTACTCCTCGTGTCGCTCCTGGGTTCCTCTCCTGGATTCCTCCTCCATTCCTCACCGACTACCTTGGCACAGGTCTCTCACTCGTTCCCGACAGTCGTTGATAGCCCCGAATTACACCCGTGTCACCCCTTAAGTAGACTTCCCTACGTCATACTCCCATCACCCCTCTCTCAGCCCTACTCAGATCACATACGTCATAATTGACCAATCAAACCATTCAATACACCCCCTCCCGTCAGAGACCAGAGAGAGGTAACTGAGCAGTCAGCAAAGATACAGCAATAGTTGCCCTCAAAAACTACTCTAATTATTACGAAAATGCTTACACAAGTCATAATAACCAGAAGTAACAATCGAGCTGGGCTGTTGAAATAGCCGAGCACAGCACATACCTTAATTGTGAAAGAGACAACAAATGACAAACTAAGTGACCCAATTCAAATATCCATAAATCACCAAGAAGGAGATAAAGACCAGTAACAGTTATAAAGCATCCACTTTTACATGACAATATTTTCAATTCGTTAGTCAATAGTCAATAGTTAAAAGTCAAGTTGTGTGAACGTCAGCACGTTTTGCCTATGGCTCAAATCGCTTGATCAATAGTCATTGGTCATTTGTGTAAACCGGCTCTTAGCTGCTGCAAATACATTTCCAATAAATGGGGAGGCGTAACAAGTGCACAGAGTGCGTTGCGAGCGATCCGGCCAACAGTCACTGAATATTGAATAGGCCTACTCACAACTTTCAACAACGCCAATTTCTAAGTTGTTTGAAATGCTACTTGACTTCTTTGGAATCAATGGACATTTTCCCAATAATAATTAGTGCACTGGCTTCTAGAGAGGTTTTCGGTTAATTCTAGCAGGCAGAGCTCAGTGGCCGGAACGCTCGAAGCGCTGCAGTGTAGCTGTTTGTTGTACGGCGCCCCATTATACGGAGTGGCTATTTGCACCCAGTTGGGTGAACGCAACATTTAATTTGCTATTTTTACCCAAGTTCTGCGCATGCGCGGGTGTGTCCAGCATTTAAAATGCTATTTGCACCCAAGTTATTTTCACCCTAGTTGGGTGTGTCCAACATTTAAAATGCTATTTGCACCCAATTTGTTTACACCTAAGATGGGTGTGCCCAACGATTTATATGCTATTTGCACCCAAGCTGGGTGTGTCCAACATTTAAAATGCTATTTGCACCCAATTTGTTTACACCCAAGATGGGTGTGCCCAACGATTTATATGCTATTTGCACACAAGTTGGGTGTGTCCAACATTTAAAATGCTATTGCACCCATGTTGTTTTCACCCAAGTTGGGCGTGTCGAACACTTAAAATGCTATTTGCACCCAAGTTGTTTTCACCCAAGTTGGGTGTGTCCAACACTTAAAATGCTATTTGCATCCAAGTTATTTTCACCCAAGCTAGGTGTGTCCAACACTTAAAATGCTATTTGCACCCAAGTTGTTTTCACAGTTGTTGGGGCTCACATGGGTACAAATAGCATATTAAGTGTTGGACACACCACACTTGGGTGAAAACAACTTGGGTGCCAGTAGCATTTTAAATGCTGGACACACCCGCGCATGTGCAGAACTTGGGTGCAAATAGCATTTTAAGTGTTGGACACACCACACTTGGGTGAAAACAACTTGGGTGCAAATAGCATTTTAAATGCTGGACACACCCGCGCATGTGCAGAACTTGGGAGGAAATAGTATTTTAAATGTTGCGCTCACCCAACTGGGCTGCAAATAGAGGGAGGCAGCCCCCATCATACCCCCCCCCCCCCCTGGACATTATCTAGATATATATTATATAAATAATCATCTAGATAACTATTCTGTATCAACCTTATTAACAAACCACGGTTATCTTTATCTA
The DNA here is from genome assembly GCA_945910005.1 of Isoperla grammatica. Taxonomy (NCBI): domain Eukaryota; kingdom Metazoa; phylum Arthropoda; class Insecta; order Plecoptera; family Perlodidae; genus Isoperla; species Isoperla grammatica. Next base: position 35,765,444 of record OX246744.1, read on the forward strand.
AGATGATATTTATGCTTGTAGGCCTATCTGTTATGTTGATTGATTCCCCCATAGATATAAACATGATCTTGGCTTTGCTTTAAACTAGGAATGTCAAACAATATGAAATTCCATATTGATAATCGGAATAACAATAAAAAATTTTCACAATAATATTGGCGCAAAAAAATACTGTCTCGATAATGCATTTTCAATTTTTATCGCGATATATTGCCGTGATATTATGAAAATAGCACTAATTCTACTTTTTAACATTGCGTCATATGTGGGGCGGGGAGGGAGGGTAGTGGCGAATAGTTTTTCTGCGGCTACATCGAACGAGGGCACTCGACGGCTGGTCGGTGGTCGCTCGGCTAACGTTAAGCAGGCGCCAAATTCAAATATGATTATTGCCGCGATTATCTGGATATCGCACAGACTTTAAAATTAATATCGTACAATTATCGCGATATGGCTAGCCATATCACGATAATATCGATATACGATATTTATCGATATGCGATTATCGTTGACATTCCTACGTTAAACCCATAAGGAAACTCGGGGTGGATTACGATAACCAGATGTGGCCGTATCCGACTGTAACTTTGAAATCCAACTGTTTTTTTACATGAAATGAAAATCTGGAGTGAATATTTAATATATATTTTGTCCATTGTACTTGTGTCTGAGGGTAATTATTGATAATATGATATCCATATAAGATTATTATTTTTAAGTCGGATCAGTGTCCTTAAAGTTCTAACAAGGTTCTGCAATTAGTCATTACTCATTACACATTGGTGGCAATGTCAATCAATGAATAGTTCAATTTAGGCTACGTGGTACTTGTATATCGGATCAGTTGGCAAATATATTAGTTTAATACAGACCAATGGAAATAAGGTGGGGCTTCATTTTCAGCTACTGTCAAACTAGTGTATTTTATATACATGAAAAAGTAGGCCTAACTTCTTAAATCAAGTCATAATATAATACATTCACCTTGTAGCAGCGAATGACATGATTATTGCTCATGTTAATATAGGCCTACATTGAAACTAATCCAATATGTCCACAACACTTCGATCAATGCAATTACTCTATGGTTACCTGAAATCATCTAGATAACATGGGTGTCTGTATATCTAGATAATGTTCAATTTCAATTATACTGTTATCTTTATCTTTATCTAAGTGACACTTTCATTTGATTATCTTATCCTTATCTACCTGGCTCAACACTGCCCCCATAATAGGTGTTCATTTTGTTTTATTATACGATGATGTGTATGTACACAAAACCACCCCCGACGATCATTGTAGTAAATCGCTTTTTAGCGTAAGCTTTATTTAAAACCATTCATGGGAAATGAAAGTCAACATCTTTTACTTGTGTTGTGATAAACACTACATCTACATAACATATGTATACTAGGCCAGTGGTTCCCAACCTTTATCACCTGACAGACCGGCAATATGATATATTTATGCGTAAGGACTGGCGTGGCTATATGGCGGGGTCTGGTGTGTAGCCCCAGCAACCGGACGCGAAAATATTTCGGGTGTACTCACACCCCAAAACGTCCTTTACACTGTACAGCGATCTGAGCAATAAAGGGAGAAGAATGGAAGGGGCAACTGGAAGAATGTGAACACAGGAAACATTCAAATCATCGTTAATAACATATTAATAAATAACTTATTTTGGATTATAAAACCTTAATGTGTTTTTTATTCATAGTTCCCACGTGACGTCACAGCGGCCATGATTGCAACACAATTAATGTAGACCTATCGAAGATCATTGGTGCATATTATTGAAATTTGTTAAATAAGCATACTTAAGAATTTAAAAAGTAAAAATAAGTAATACAAAAATATCAGAAATTACCACACATACCAATTTTATTTAAAACACAAGCTTAATTTGAAAGAACTATTGATTTATATGTTGTACCACAACAGCCTTCAATTGTTTCTCCATGGCAACGTCAAAGTTTGATCACAAATGTGGCCGCCCCGCGCACAGATGTGACGTACGTGCAACCTATGAATAGTGACGTATTACTAATAAGATAACTTAGGATTGCGCGTTTATATTCGTGGTTGTTTCTAGTCTCGGGTCGTTCCTTGCCATCAATGCTCTCACTATCTGTGTCGGTAGAAGTGGGTGTTTGTATAGTCGGTATTGATTGAATTATAAGCAAGTGTCCCCTCCTGAGAAAATATCATTTAGACAGAATACGCGTGATATAATGTGTAGAACAAATGTTTGGAATTTGTACATGTTTCTAAAATATTATAATTACTATATACCCTCTTTACTATAAGGGTTAATACGTGAAATAATACATTGCACATAACATGGGAATACTGCAGAGACTCTGCATGAATAATAACATGCTAAGACGATAGATAGGGGTATGATATATATATATTATATATATTGGGGTTTAAACATTAATTGTCCTCAATGTTGTCACTCACCTAAGAACTGTCAAATAATCACTTAAGAAGTCTCCATCTATCATTAAAGTTTAGCCTATAGTTGGCTCAACGTAGTATTCTCATACTTACGACATAGCCGAGGCAAAGTTACCAACTTAATTTTCTACTTCCCTAGTTTCTACCATAAAATTGAAACAGGCCCATTAGGGATAATTTAGTCCCTTCCGTTGGTTACCTGGAACGGTGGGGTTGGGGAACAGGCGTGTGCACTCTACTCAGCGGAAGACTGCATTTAGGAATGTGTGAAAGAACGTCAGGATTCTTTTGATGTTCCTTCAGTTAGCGCATATGAAAGGGGCCTAGGATAATGAGCTGAGATTGGTATGCAAATACTTACATAAGGGCTAGTATGTGTCTACTTTACAATAAGGAGCCGTAGCTGAGATCGGTAAGGGAATACCTACATTGGGGCTAGTATAGCTCTACTGTACTATAAGGGGCGTAGCTGTGATCGGTATGGGAATACTTACATTGAGCCTAGTATAGGACTACTTTACTATAAGGGGCCGTAGCTGAGATCGCTATGGGAGTACTTACATTGGGGCTAGTATAGGTCTACTTTACTATAAGGGGCCGTAGCTGAGATCGGTATGGGAATACTTACATTGAGCCTAGTATAGGTCTCTCTACTATAAGGGGCCGTAGCTGAGATCGGTATGGGAATACTTACATTGAGCCTAGTATAGGACTACTTTACTATAAGGGGCCGTAGCTGAGATCGGTATGGGAATACTTACATTGAGCCTAGTATAGGTCTACTTTACTATAAGGGGCCGTAGCTGTGACCGGTATGGGAATACTTACATTGAGCCTAGTAAAGGACTACTCTACTATAAGGGGCCGTAGCTGAGATCGGTATGGGAATACTTACATTGAGCCTAGTATAGGACTACTTTACTATAAGGAGCCGTAGCTGAGATCGGTATGGGAATACTTACATTGAGCCTAGTATAGGACTACTTTACTATAAGGGGCCGTAGCTGAGATCGGTATGGGAATACTTACATTGAGCCTAGTATAGGTCTACTTTACTATAAGGGGCCGTAGCTGTGATCGGTATGGGAATACTTACATTGAGCCTAGTATATAGGACTACTTTACTATAAGGGGCCGTAGCTGAGATCGGTATGGGAATACTTACATTGAGCCTAGTATAGGACTACTTTACTATAAGGGGCCGTAGCTGAGATCGCTATGGGAATACTTACATTGGGGCTAGTATAGGACTACTTTACTATAAGGAGCCGTAGCTGAGATCGCTATGACAATACTTACATTGGGGCTAGTATAGGACTACTTTACTATAAGGAGCCGTAGCTGAGATCGCTATGACAATACTTACATTGGGGCTAGTATAGGACTACTTTACTATAAGGAGCCGTAGCTGAGATCGCTATGACAATACTTACATTGGGGCTAGTATAGGTCTACTTTACTATAAGGGGCCGTAGCTGAGATCGGTATGGGAATACTTACATTGGGGCTACTATAGGTCTACTTTACTATAAGGGGCCGTAGCTGAGATCGCTATGACAATACTTACATTGGGGCTACTATAGGACTACTTTACTATAAGGGGCCGTAGCTGAGGTCGGTATGGGAATACTTACATTGGGGCTAGTATAGGTCTACTTTACTATAAGGGGCCGTAGCAGAGATCGGTAAGGGAATACTTACATTGGGGCTAGTATAGGTCTACTTTACTATAAGGGGCCGTAGCTGAGATCGGTATGACAATACTTACATTGGAGCTAGTATAGGTCTACTTTACTATAAGGGGCCGTAGCAGAGATCGGTAAGGGAATACTTACATTGGGGCTAGTATAGGTCTACTTTACTATAAGGGGCCGTAGCTGAGATCGGTATGGGAATACTTACATTGGAGCTAGTATAGGTCTACTTTACTATAAGGGGCCGTAGCTGAGATCGCTATGACAATACTTACATTGGGGCTAGTATAGGACTACTTTACTATAAGGGGCCGTAGCTGAGATCGCTATGACAATACTTACATTGGGGCTAGTATAGGTCTACTTTACTATAAGGGGCCGTAGCTGAGATCGGTATGGGAATACTTACATTGGAGCTAGTATAGGTCTACTTTACTGTAAGGGGCCGTAGCTGAGATCGGTATGGGAATCCTTACATTGGGGCTAGTATAGGACTACTTTACTATAAGGGGCCGTAGCTGAGATCGGTATGGGAATACTTACATTGGAGCTAGTATAGGTCTACTTTACTGTAAGGGGCCGTAGCTGAGATCGGTATGGGAATCCTTACATTGGGGCTAGTATAGGACTACTTTACTATAAGGGGCCGTAGCTGAGATCGGTATGGGAATACTTACATTGGAGCTAGTATAGGTCTACTTTACTGTAAGGGGCCGTAGCTGAGATCGGTATGGGAATCCTTACATTGGGGCTAGTATAGGACTACTTTACTATAAGGGGCCGTAGCTGAGATCGGTATGGGAATCCTTACATTGGGGCTAGTATAGGACTACTTTACTATAAGGGGCCGTAGCTGAGATCGCTATGACAATACTTACATTGGGGCTAGTATAGGTCTACTTTACTATAAGGGGCCGTAGCTGAGATCGCTATGACAATACTTACATTGGGGCTAGTATAGGTCTACTTTACTATAAGGGGCCGTAGCTGAGATCGGTATGGGAATCCTTACATTGGGGCTAGTATAGGACTACTTTACTATAAGGGGCCGTAGCTGAGATCAGTATGGGATTACTTACATTGGAGCTAGTATAGGTCTACTTTACTGTAAGGGGCCGTAGCTGAGATCGGTATGGGAATCCTTACATTGGGGCTAGTATAGGTCTACTTTACTGTAAGGGGCCGTAGCTGAGATCGGTATGGGAATCCTTACATTGGGGCTAGTATAGGACTACTTTACTATAAGGGGCCGTAGCTGAGATCGGTATGGGAATACTTACATTGGAGCTAGTATAGGTCTACTTTACTGTAAGGGGCCGTAGCTGAGATCGGTATGGGAATCCTTACATTGGGGCTAGTATAGGACTACTTTACTATAAGGGGCCGTAGCTGAGATCGGTATGGGAATACTTACATTGGAGCTAGTATAGGTCTACTTTACTGTAAGGGGCCGTAGCTGAGATCGGTATGGGAATCCTTACATTGGGGCTAGTATAGGTCTACTTTACTATAAGGGGCCGTAGCTGAGATCGGTATGGGAATCCTTACATTGGGGCTAGTATAGGTCTACTTTACTATAAGGGGCCGTAGCTGAGATCGGTATGGGAATACTTACATTGGAGCTAGTATAGGTCTACTTTACTGTAAGGGGCCGTAGCTGAGATCGGTATGGGAATCCTTACATTGGGGCTAGTATAGGTCTACTTTACTATAAGGGGCCGTAGCTGAGATCGGTATGGGAATACTTACATTGGAGCTAGTATAGGTCTACTTTACTGTAAGGGGCCGTAGCTGAGATCGCTATGACAATACTTACATTGGGGCTAGTATAGGACTACTTTACTATAAGGGGCCGTAGCTGAGATCGCTATGACAATACTTACATTGGGGCTAGTATAGGTCTACTTTACTATAATGGGCCGTAGCTGAGATCGGTATGGGAATACTTACATTGGGGCTACTATAGGTCTACTTTACTATAAGGGGCCGTAGCTGAGATCGGTATGGGAATCCTTACATTGGGGCTAGTATAGGTCTACTTTACTATAAGGGGCCGTAGCTGAGATCGGTATGGGAATACTTACATTGGGGCTAGTATAGGTCTACTTTACTTTAAGGGGCCGTGGCTGAGATCGGTATGGGAATACTTACGTTGCGGCTAGTATAGGTCTTCTTTACTGTAAGGGGCCGTAGCTGAGATCTGTATGGGAATACTTACATTGGGGCTAGTATAGGTCTACTTTACTATATTAGGCTGTAGCTGAGATCGGTATGGGAATACTTACATTCTAGCCAGTATAGGTCTACTTTACTTTGCGTACTTTTATTTCAGAATGACTTGCGGTATTGAGTTCTGGGGAAATGCGTCAAAGGTCGAAAAGTTCAAAACAGAGCAATCAGAGCAATTTCCCTTGCAAAATCCAGCAACTATTGTTAACATATTTTTGGAAAACAACATATACTAACTCATGACTTACATTATATTTCATATTCTTGTCAAGATACTTTTTATTATTTTTTTATACTTTAGTGGTTATGTGGGGACAAGAAAAACAATTAATAACAATTTTATTATTATAATAATAATAAGTGTTTGGTTCCTACTTCCTACACATCAAAAATAACATACAACACTTTAAAAAGAATAACGACATTGATAGTCACAAATGTAAATTCATAACAAAAAAAATGAATATAAAACTATCCCAAATCAATTTGCACCATAAACAAGTATCATTTTTTAACCACTTACCAATCAAAGTAAAAGATTGCTCTTTAATCGGATTCTGCAAGAGAAAAATTAAACAAATTATAATTAGCAATGCTTTCTACAGCATAGCCGTAGAGGAATACCCTAATGGCCTTCTCTGTCCAGAGTAAATTGGGTCTTATTATAATTTCTGTACTCCCGAAATGGTATGGTGGAAATAGATAAATTGTATTTCTAATCATGAATCAAAATGTTAATTTAAAGGTAAATTGGTCCATAAATAAATAAAGATTTTGAGTTTGTTTTATTTATCTGGGAACCAACTCTAACTCAAGTCCCCTTCTGTGTCCAACATCTCGTTTGGTTGCAGAATGGCTGAGAACGATGACGCTCGGTTCGTTATAACCAAGCCTGGTGTCCTGGTGTTGGGTGGAGGCCCGCCTGCTGGATCAAGCATTGTGTCGTTCTCCCAACATGAGACCGTCGTTCAGGTGTCTTGCGGTTTTTTCCACTCTGCAGTTGTCTGCGAGTCTGGCCGCGTCTACACCTTCTGTGTAACACAATACACAAGATGGATGAAGAACGAAGGCTCTGTTGCTGAGCCGAGGCTTGTTGACACTCTCAGCACTGTAAGTGTAACCCAGGCTGCTTGTGGATGTATATACACCATGTTCCTCACTGACAAGGGTGAGGTGTATTCGTGTGGGGGGAATGACGATGGTCAGCTTGGCCTCGGTCACACCCGTGACACCCCCACACCCGTCCTGGTTGCCGGTCTGCCGCGCATCAAGAAGGTTGCTGCTGGGTGCTACCACACGGTGGTTCTTGCAAAAGGCGGTGAGGTCTGGGTGTGTGGACACAACGGCTGTGGCCAACTAGGCCTCGGTCATAAAAACCAGCTAACCTCATTCATTCGCGTGCCCAACCTCCCCGAGGCCATTGTTGACATATCGTGTGGCGGGGTCCATACAGCTCTTGTCTCGGCCTCTGGGGTCCTCTTGATGGCTGGGTGGAATGTATTTGGTGATCTTGGGCTTGATGCAGTGGATAGCGTGTCAAGCTTCACACGAGTATCGGTGCCGTCAACAGCCGTGGCTGCCGTGTCCTGCGGTTCATTCCACACTGTGGCCCTCGGAGTTGACGGGACGACCTGGGCTTGGGGTTATAATGGTGAAGGGCAGTTGGGTACCGGTGACACAACCGACAGATCCGCCCCCACTAGAATGATTGGCCTCGAGGGCCAGACTGTCTCCCAGGTTATCGCTGGATGTAACCACACTGCGGTGTTGACACGGGCAGGGGACGTGTTTGTGTGTGGTCGAAGAACAAGTGGTGAACTGGGTCAGGGAAGGGAACACCTCTCAGTGGCGACTCTGTTGCCGAAGTCACCGGGGCTGGTGGTTCAACAGGTGGCTTCTGCTAGAACATATTCACTACTGTTGGTCACGTCAATCGTCGCACGTTCCGGGCGGCCGTCAGGAACGTGGGCGCGCCCGAGGACAGGCACGCGTTCAGGTTCCAACTCACGCTTCTCACGGAAGACATGAGCAATACTTACCGCAGGAACCTTGAAACGAAGATTCAATGTATTCTTGAGTTGAGACCATTGACCAAGAGTGCACATATTGCATTATGCTCATTGTATTTGCGTTAGCCTTAGAAGTGATGTGTTGATTTTTTTTTGTGCAACTATGGTAATTTCTTTACTTTAACAACTTATATTTTAAGCTTTTAATGCTTTTTTAAAACATGTGTTATTATTTTTAAACTGTGTCTACAAAGTGTGTGTGCATTGTAATATTATTCATTTCTATGTAGATTGTAGATTTTACAACTTTGCTAACTGAGTTGGGCCCAATATTGAATGTTTTCATTGCTTGTTGATTTGTATTTTATATTAATTATTTTGATACCTACCTTATATGTAACCTTCTAATAATGTTTTGAGCAAGTAAAGTGTACATGACACGAATGACATTGTTGCATTCTCCTTCACACCACCTGTTTCAAAAAGAGTCCCGTTCTTGCCATCCCGTTAACATGCTCTTGGGTTGTTCTCCTTGAAGGGTAATTAATTGTAGCCAGGCCTGGCCTAGGCTGGTCTGTCTGGAAGAATTGTGATGTACATGTTTTTATGTCCTGTCCTTTTTGGTAACAATAAAGTTGACTGAAGTACGAGGTGAGTACTAAGGTCCTAAGGTGAGTACTATGGTACTAAGTGACTTGTGAGTACTAAGGTGCTAAGTGAGTACTATGATACTGAGTACTAAGGTACTAAGTGACTAGTGAGTACTAAGGTACTGAGTACTATGGTACTAAGTGACTAGTGAGTACTAAGGTGCTAAGTGAGTACTATGATACTGAGTACTAAGGTACTAAGTGACTAGTGAGTACTAAGGTGCTAAGTGAGTACTATGGTACTAAGTGACTAGTGGGTACTAAGGTGCTAAGTGAGTAACATGATACTAAGTGAGTACTAAGGTACTAAGGTGACTAATAAGGTACTAAGGTGACTACTAAGGTACCTAGGTGAGTACTATGGTTCTAAGTGACTAGTGAGCTCTAAGGTACTAAGTAAGTACTAAAAAAAAAAAAAAATTTTGTCAAATTTTTAAGTTACTTAATAAATAAATTAATTAATTTTTAAGTTCCTCTCGTCGAGGTTGTAAGTTAAAGTTAGTGTCTGACATTTTAGTGTGGCTGTTCCATGGTTGCACATAAATCATACTAAATGTGCAGTTACAACTATCTAAATGTTTAGTCCTGCTGTTTGTTGAGATAATATCGTAAACTTACATTTAATGTAGAAAGCAACAATCTGTCTCCATTGTCTTCCGTTCTGAGAAACTAATCTAGGTAACCATTAGGCCGCGTTCAAGCTAAACACACATAATTCTGTTTCAATTATTTATCTTTTCAAGACTGGGTTCTGTTCATTTTGTTGAAGGAAGATCCAACCTACGGTTCGTCGCTATCCAAGATGCACACCGGTAAAGAGGACTCCTCAAAGGGTGGCTTATTTCCCGCTCACTGTGCAAGGTTGTACACGTCAAGCTTGTCACCAGGAAGGATGCACAGTTTTTTAAAAAATGTGGCTACCAATAATTTCTATTCAAATAACAAAAACACCCACTTGACAATAGGAAGACGGGGGCTCAGGATTGGCTTTTCAAAGGGTCGACCATAATTATCTCTTGCTTCGACGGTCCATGTGGTTTGGAGCTGTCTATACTATGTTAGATGCTAAAAGGGTTGCTAAATAAAGGGGATGATTGACCGCATAAGTCTCCAACAATAAGAAACAGTTCCTATTAGTTGTCATTTTGCCGGCGTGTATCTTGAATCGGGACAGAGAGTAAGAGAAAGTAATAGATATTTAAATTACCTCATTCTACATGACCTTGTACCTCTAATTTTTGAACAGTGGTTGTATGGTGAACTATGCCAATACCATACATAATAATTACATGATGAGTATTTGTTCCCCATTTTGGTCACATTGAATTAATAAAGGTCATGTAAAACTGGGATTAAAAATTTGTGAGTTTCGTCATTAACGCATCGAGGATAATCGAGATACGGCAAACGATTTTGTGTTATGTTAATTAAAACATTATTTAGGCCCGGTATTATAACGCCCGGCCAAATATTTGGCCCACCGCTAACTTGTTTTCTCCATGGCAACCACCAATCAGAAGTGTGGTTTCATAGGAAAAAAACAAGTTAGCCCAGTGCTAAACGTTTAGCCGGGCGTTATAATACCGGGCCTTAGATTTTAATGTTGTGTGTGAATGTTCCTCACAAAAATATTGAAAAACGTATTGATACACATAAAGCTAGAAAACAGTACAGTCAAAGTACGTTACGATGTACTGAAAATGCTTTGTAAAATTGTGTTTTTTAATAATTGTAGAGACCAACAATAACGAACCAGAACCCAGTCCCAATAAAAGTATCATAAAGACTACAACATTTCTTTTCAACAGTATGAAAACGTCCACTTATTTTGAAACAAGACTTTGAATATGTATAAACAAATTAAATAACAAAATCATTGCATTCATATATTAAAAATAATTAGATTATATATTATTTCATTCAGTGCGAATACATTCAAGTATATTTATTAATTGATGATGTCTTCTGAAGACAGCTTTGTTCTCTGATTTAGGCAAACGCTCCAGTGTAGAGTTTTCCTCATCTCAAGCTTCATGTCTGTCTCGACATTATGAGTGGTGCCCAAGTTAACCGTTGCCCTACCCTAGTGTGAATGTGGCTGTTCGTCAAGCTTCTTCTTATTAATCTAACGGCTTTTCATGCTTCCAAGGAAACTCATCAAAATCGTAAATTAAATATTTATCATTTTAAACACAATTTAATAAAACAAAAAAAAAATGCGTCTTAAATAACATTTTATAAATAAAATAAAGAATATTGGGGCGTTGGTAATGACAGAAGACTAGGAGGGTGTTAAGTTATATACATACATTTTGTATTATTTAAACATACATTATTTGAAACCCGTAATGAAATGCAGGAAAACATAACTATAGGTGTCTCCTTATGTATTCACCCATGCTGACATCACAGTTCAGGCAAGCCACTATTAGTGTGTTAATAGCTACGCCTGTTGGTAGATGTATCTCACTCGTTGATGACGTCAGCATCAGTGAAGACAAGACAAGACACCTATAGTCATTATCAACCTCTTCTAACTATGAACCTATCTTAAGACTGTTGGATGCTAATAGCTTGAAAAGCTTGAGAAATTAAGATGTTTTGTTTGTATCTTTGGAACTCATTCAATATCGACTGATGTTCTTTCAACAATTATTCGAAAATAATAGTTTCAATTCCAAACGTAGACTATACTGTTTAATCCCTTTTCAAGCATATATGCAAATCTTGATCAAATCTATCCCCGGATCATTTCAAAATGTGAATATCGAATGCCATTGTACCCTCACACATAACATAAACATGATTTGTTACGCTTTTCCGTCTATTTGTGTGGAAGACTCTTAAATAGAGCAATATTCCACCCCAAACTTCTCATTATGGGGTGAGAACTATCCCCAAAATATATATTAATTTTTTTACTGTGAATGAATCTTCTTGCAGATTAGTTTTGATGTGTTTGAATGAAGATCTCAATTGTTGTCAGGCCACACCCCAATATTGTTACTCTCAACTTAAAACATTATCCTTAAATCACAATTTTTAAAACTTAATGAATATCATAATACGTATGTATAATATAAATTATATTATCAATGTCGTTATGCTTTAATGTTTGTTAAATTGTTTGATTGTACTAAACTACTAACACTACAGTAGACAACTGAATATTGTTTTGTAACTTGTCAACAATGCTGGTCATTGTTGTTAAATTATAAGACTGTTTTCATTTCAAAGGGATATTGTGACGTATTATTGTTATAGGGTAAAAAAAAACATTGTCCAAATCTACATATTAATGTAATAGCAAGAAGTCGATTTGAAAAGAAGAAAATAAAAAAAATGAAAACAAAGAATTGTAAAACATAAAATTATTATGCAAGACCATTTTGTAAAATGGAGATTATGTTTTAAATAAATGTTTACAATTTTAAATGTGTTGTTATTTGTTTAGCTTTAGAATGTTGTGGCCGGCGAAGTAGGCCGCGGTCTATTAGGCGTTGGTCTAGTCTGTAAACCGCGGTCTATTAGGCGTTGTCTAGTCTGTAAACCGCGGTCTCTGCGTTCCAGGTTCGAATCCCGGCTTGGGCATGGATGTCGTGTGGCGTTGTTTCATCTTCACAATCACCCACTCATCGTCTCGACTAGCATGGTTGCAAAAGTATGAGACATTAAACCCCAAATATCATTATCATCATAAGAATGTTGTCTTATTATATGACTCAGACATTATCTATTTATTATCTGCTTCTGTGACTACATGATGGTGCAGATAAGCACATGCTCCGTAATATGAGAACGTCCTTCACTCATGCGGAATTTGAATCCACGGCCTTTCACGAGTTTGTATTAGAGAAAATCATGACCCTTGATTCCACATATTATTAGGATTTCATTAAATCATGTAACCCAATAGGAAGTCCTGTCCTGTATATTCATTTTCGAATTATAATCACACAAATCTAACAGAGACCTCTTCATATTTTCTGCCATCATTATTTTGTCTTACTTTGATGTATATTTTACGGATATCAGGCACATTTTTTTTAAGTATCATAGTATTTTGTCAATTTTTAAGTTAATTTTCTTGGTACTAGTTGATTTTCTTGTTCTACTTTAACAAATCATTTACTTTGATTAGTTTGATCTCGTAAGGGGAAAAGTCAAAATACATTGATCTTAACTAATGTCCTCCTGAGTAGCACTTCCAGTGAGCGTTCTTCTTTGCGTTCTGAATCTATTGTGCAATACGAGATAAGATTGCCATGGCACAGTACTCGCCGTCACCATCTTGAAGTTTGACTAGGTGACGTTTAAAGAAGGCTGCTAAAATATGTTCTTTTTGGCCACGTTCAAATCTAGGTACTCTAGGTCTTGTAAATAACATCAAAGATTTGTATCAACAATAAACAAATTTCAATCAAAACAATTTTTAATTTTTACAGTATATTACATGCAATGCAACATTTTTTGTTAGTATTTTTAGGTTTATTCTTCTTATTGTTTTTCTTCAACTTAACCTCGTGATCAGCACCATCAGGTTCACTGCCCACTTGATTCTCTTGTGAGTCTTTAGACTCATCATGGGTGCCAGGTTTATTTTTGTTGTTGTTTTGTCTCAACTTCTCGTGATCTCCACCATCTAATGGTTCACTGCACACTTGATTCTCTTGCGAGTCTTGAGACTCATCATCGGCGCCAGGTTTATTTTTGTTGTTGTTTTGTTTCAACTTCTCGTGATCTCCACCATCTAATGGTTCACTGCACACTTGATTCTCTTGTGAGTCTTTAGACTCATCATCGGCGCCAGGTTTATTTTTGTTGTTGTTTTGTTTCAACTTCTCGTGATCTCCACCCTCTAATGGTTCACTGCACACTTGATTCTCTTGCGAGTCTTGAGACTCATCATCGGCACCAGGTTTATTTTTGTTGTTGTTTTGTTTCAACTTAACCTCGTCAGGTGCCCGAATAGTGGTGGTACTCGCCGAATGTAACAGGTTCAAGTGTTCCCTCCATCTTCCAATCGGTAGAGTAGAGCGGGGTAAAAGTCCGCATGGGGCAAGAGTCCTATTAGTCACTAAAAAGTTTCTGATGTTGAGGTTGGCGAACCTGACTTGTATGTCAGGAAGCTATCATGGCGACACGTGTTTAGTCAAAGTTTGAGAGCCTTCACGTTAATAACGGCCAAGCTATGAGGGATGATAACATTTATTTATATCTGATGTTATTTAAACAACACGTTACTTAAGGAATAGACTTACAACAATCAACTTCAGACACAAGTAATATTTATTGGAAATATGCCTGGTAAATGAGCAACTACGCCAGCGTTTTGAGAAAGTTGCCGCAGTTCATGAGAGATGGCACCACCTCGCGGCTTGAAAAGCGCGGGACGGGGCAAGAGTACGAATATGGTGATGGGGCAAAAACCCGCATGCGTACTCAATGCATACTCATGCGAAAGATGAAGAACAACACAAAAAACAGGAAAAAAGGGCAAGAAAGTTACTATTTGGGGTTTCATCAAAACAGGATAATAAAATCTATAAGCCCAATAAAAGATCAGCACAAGTGACAAAAACTAAAAAAAAAAAAAAAAATGGGGGTTGTGAAGGCATTTGTCCAGGATGTGAGGAAACCTATGATGATCCTCCCGACCAGGATTTGATTCAGTGTCATATATCTAAGGAATGGTGGCATGAGGTTTGCACATCGTATGAATTTAGGCAATTTACATGTGATTATTGTTAAGCGGACTTTTACCCCACTGCATTCGGATTCTTGCCCCATAGTTGGGGCAAAAGTCCTATTTTACACATGTTCACAAAAAAACATTGCATTCTTTAAAATATGACAAAAGTTAATTTCCCTTAACGATGACTTGTACAATAATGTTAACTCTACTAGAATAAAAAAGATTTACGATAATTGGCAATAAATTACAATTTCTGTGACCTAAATTCCCTTAGATGCGGACTTTTGCCCCACCTTACTCTATCGCTTTCTGTAAGGAAAGAAGAAGAAACGATAGAAAACAAACAAGAGAATCGAAAGAGTAGGTGGGGAACAGAAGCGGAGAGGAGCAAGTAGAGCAAAGCTAAAAGGAAGAAGACTATAAGTAGAATGGAAATTAGACTCTCTGTAGAGAATTCCTAGCTCGATGGAAAAAATGTATCAGTATTAGGTCATTAACGAAAGCTTAGCGGATATAGGTACACGTGTATACAAGTAAGCATGGGTGGCGTGGTATAGTTAAATGATTTAGTGAAAACAAAAAAGTGTCTCTTTTCCTTCCACGTGCACTCTGGCTCCGTGCCGGAATGAATGTCTAACTAATCTGTGTTCTTATTTAAAACATAAATTACCTGTGAATTCATAAGAAACACTCTCAGGAAGTCTTTTAGCAATTGTCTGCCGTCCTCTCCCAGTTTGCTGCGTCCCAATCTTCGCAGTACCTCGTCGTTGGCGAACTGTGCTGTGCACTTTATGAAACACTGGTCGTGGACAGTGTAATCTTTGATAAATATATGTGGTCGCCAAAAATATCTTCCGCAAAGAATACAATAATATGAGATTTTGTTTTTACGTATAAATGCGTATTTGGTTGTAATCTTCGGCACATTTCGGTCGTTAATGTCCGTCTTTCTTCGAGCCCTTTCGTTGTTTTGTTGTTGTTTGTTGTTTTTCGCACGATTGTTGTTGTTTTTTGCCCTCTTGATTAAGAGCGGAGTGTGTCTGGCGGTTGTCAGTACAGACGTCATCTCGGCGCGGGGCGCCTCACCACCGCTGTGGTACTCCTTCAAGAACCCCTCGAGGACTGGTCTCAGGTTCTTCCCGCTGCCCGCGTCTCTACGCAGTATCTCGTCGTAGCCAAACTTTGCGACGCAATACTGCCAACACTGGCGATGCACCTTCTTCCCGAAGATGACTTCGTGTTGGTCCTCCAACACGTTGTTACAATAAATACAAGTTTGTTTCAAATATTCCATAATTATTCCCACGAGAATGGACGAAAGAGCGGTCGACCAGTGCAGTGCGCCGTACAAAGGCAAGGCTATCTATCCCCACTGGGGCGCCAAGTCCAGGGTTAAGGGCCTACTCATGACCACACAGTACTCCGGTGGCCTACTGCGACTCATCGGCATAGGCCCGAACCTTAAGTATGGAGGGTTTAAAGTTTTCCTTCTTAGGGATCGGCCAATCAAGGCAAGTCCCCACCCGGTTCTTAGTTCAGCCGGCGTAAGGATTTGGGAGATCATGTGCACTAGCCAGCAATCACCCCCGCCTCCCTCGTTGTCGACCTTAGCAGCCGCACCACGTGGAGGTGAACCATAGGCTAGGAGGGTAAGATGCATCGTTAAGGCAGAATGACTTCCGAGATCTGCCCGCAGGGGCGCCCCCCCCCCCCCTCTTCAGGGTTGGAACTCCCCCGCCGGACAGAGCCCGGGGCCACGCTAACCCCCGTAGCTCCCCCTCCTGACCGAGAACTAGCTCAGTCGCGACCGTTTGGAGAGAGGGTGTGAAGAATGTTGTACTTCAACTGGAAGAAACAGCAAACAACACTGCAGGACCCATAAAATGGAGATATCAGCATCCAAAATCAAATGTATGATGGTCAAAGAGAAGTTTTCCCAAAATAGACGCTCTAACATAACAGTGAATAGTCAAGTTATTGGCTTTGCAAAGTCCTACATGTTTTTGGGGATTATTCTGGATAGCAAATAAAACTTCTTGTCCCAGTTAAATTACTTAAAAACAAAGTTCATGAACACGTTTGCCAAAAACAAAGGCATAATGAGGAGGAACTGGTGCTTGAATCATACCACGATGAAGATGCTATACGAACGTGTTTCTGTTCCAGTAATAAATAACTTGCGAAGAGTCGGCGTTGATGGAAGTGGTAGAGAAGACGAAGCAACAACAATATTATCATCAAAGCCACGTTATCTGTTGCCACAGATTACACGAGCATGTAGGACGGTTCGGACCCATGCCTTGCAGATAATAGCTGGAAGAATATCACTGGATCTACAGGGGTTCCAGTATTTTGTAAAGAACAATATCGTTAAGACAACCACAGGTATAACTAACAATACCACTGAGCAGCTCACCAAAGAACAGCTGGTGTTTATCAGGTGTGAAAATAGAAGAATGTGGCAAAACGATCGGGACGAGTCGGATAAGGTTAGAATTACAAGAAGCTTTCTCCAATCTATTGAAGATAGACTTGTATGTGATGACTTGTTCGCATCTGGACTACTAGCTGGTCATTATACCTTGTGGGCCAATCTTAAAAGACTGGGGCTCGAAGAACACTATGTTTGTCGTTGCTGCGACTGCAAGTATGATAATATATATGGCTCGTGCTAGCAGGATGCTATGTTACTCGGACTTCAGGCAGGAATATCTGGATGTGGAAAGTTTGGAAAAGGCACAACAACATGGAGATCTAGGAACTATGCTTATAAGCAAGGACACATCAAAGCCTAGAAGAGTGTTCCATAGAGTATAGACTCGGCATCAACAAGAGCTAGAAGAAGATAAGGAAGAAGCTGAAGAGGAAATTGGAGGTTACACTTCAATGCAGAAGGGAATAACCTTAGATAGAAGTAAGAAAAGAAACTCAAGGAGGGGAGAATACTTAGGAATTGATGATAAAGATTGGACCTAAAGGAATCGAGATGAAAAGCATACAAGCTTAAGACATCCTAAGAGTACCTCAACAAGCATTTAGAAGAAAGGAAAATTAGTTTTAACCTGGACAAGAAGCTAACCAGACAAGAGAGGCCCAAGAAGAGAAACCTAGAAGAAAATGAAGGCAGACAAGGAAGATAAGAAAGAGTGCAAACAGCAAAGAAGATTCGAGGGCAGGTTTCAACATTGAAAAAGGGCTCTGGATCAGACAGGAGGAATACAGGAAGAAAAGGAAACGTAGAAGATTATGAAGAAGAAGCGAGAGCGGTCGAAAATCTTTTAATGTAGGGCCAGAGTTCTTTTATGCACTTTGTCATGGGTAGTTAGTTTATAACTTTCCTCCCGTCGACTGCCTTGCAAACATCGTCTTTGCATTCCTCCACGGCCACCGCCTCTTTGATGATATCTTCCACGAAGATACGTAGTCCCTCGAGCGTGTTCGTGACGCTAATAGCTAATAGTAAGCAACTGTTGTCATATATCCTTCAAGTACGTCTCTTCGTAGGGATCGTCCGTCTTTTCGCTACAAATACTTCCGCCCTTATTAACCACCCTGCACTGGTTCGTGTTGTCAACACTCTTGAATCCGTTGGTGCTCGCGATGTTCGGCAATCCCTGTTTAAAATTCTAGCTACTTCTCGCAACATCTTGCTAAGATTTTGACTAGGAAGAGCCAGAACAAGCTAGGAAAATTGAAGACAGCCAGTAAGCTAGAAATAAATGAAGCTAGAAAACACTAGAGATAGCTAGACATAGCGAGAACTCGATAGACATTACTTGACGTAGCTAGAGACTGCTGTAGTAAGTATAAGCCAGAACAAGCTTGAGTAAGCCAGGTAGCTAGACATTGCCTGATATAGCTAGAGGTTACTGTAGCAAGTAGCAGCCAGAACAAGCTTGAGTTAGCCAGGTAGCTAGACATTGCCAGATATAGCTAGAGGTTACTGTAGCAAGTATCAGCCAGAACAAGCATGAGTAAGCCAGATAGCTAGACATTGCCAGATATAGCTAGAGGTTACTGTAGCAAGTATCAGCCAGAACAAGCTTGAGATAGCCAGGTAGCTAGACATTGCCAGATATAGTTAGAGGTTACTGTAGCAAGTATCAGCCAGAACAAGCTTGGGTTAGCCAGGTAGCTAGACATTGCCAGATATAGCTAGAGGTTACTGTAGCAAGTATCAGCCAGAACAAGCTTGAGATAGCCAGGTAGCTAGACATTGCCAGATATAGCTAGACGTTACTGTAGCAAGTATCAGCCAGAACAAGCTTGAGATAGCCAGGTAGCTAGACATTGCCAGATATAGCTAGACGTTACTGTAGCAAGTATCAGCCAGAACAAGCTTGAGATAGCCAGGTAGCTAGACATTGCCAGATATAGCTAGAGGTTACTGTAGATAGTATCAGCCAGAACAAGCTTGAGCTAGCCGGGTAGCTAGACATTGCCAGATATATCTAGAAGTTACTGTAGCAAGTATCAGCCAGAACAAGCTTGAGTTAGCCGGGTAGCTAGACATTGCCAGATATAGCTAGAGGTTACTGTAGCAAGTATCAGCCAGAACAAGCTTGAGATAGCCAGGTAGCTAGACATTGCCAGATATAGCTAGAGGTTACTGTAGCAAGTATCAGCCAGAACAAGCTTGAGTAAGCCAGGTAGCTAGACATTGCCAGTTATAGCTAGAGGTTACTGTAGCAAGTATCAGCCAGAACAAGCTTGAGTAAGCCAGGTAGCTAGACATTGCTAGTTATAGCTAGAGGTTACTGTAGCAAGTATCAGCTAGAACAAGCATGAGATAGCGAGGTTGCTAGACATTGCCAGATATAGCTAGAGGTTACAGTAGCAAGTATCGGCTAAAACAAGCATGAGATAGCGAGGTAGCTAGACATTGCCAGATATAGGTAGAGGTTACTGTAGCAACTATTAGCCAGAACGAGCTTGGGTTAACCTGGTAGCTAGACATTGCCAAATATAGCTAGAGGTTACTGTAGCATGTATCAGCCAGAACAAGCTTGAGTAAGCCAGGTAGCTAGACATTGCCAGATATAGCTAGAGGTTACTGTAGCAAGTATAAGCCAGAACAAGCTTGAGTTAGCCAGGTAGCTAGACATTGCCAGATATAGCTAGAGGTTACTGTAGCAAGTATCAGCCAGAAAAAGCTTGAGATAGCCAGGTAGCTAGACATTGCCAGATATAGCTCGAGGTTACTGTAGCAAGTATCAGCCAGAACAAGCTTGGGTAATGCAGGTAGATAGACATAGCCAGATATAGCTAGAGGTTACTGTAGCAAGTATCAGCCAGAACAAGCTTGAGTAAGCCAGGTAGCTAGACATTGCCAGATATAGCTAGAGGTTACTGTAGCAAGGATCAGCCAAAACAAGCTTGAGATAGCCAGGTACCTAGACATTGCCAGATATAGCTAGAGGTTACTGTAGCAAGTATTAGCCAGAACAAGCTTGAGATAGCCAGGTAGCTAGACATTGCCAGATATAGCTAGAGGTTACTGTAGCAAGTATCAGCCAGAACAAGCTTGAGTTAGCCGGGTAGCTAGACACTGCCAGATATAGCTAGAGGTTACTGTTGCAAGTATCAGCCAGAACAAGCTTGAGTAAGCCAGGTAGCTAGACATTGCCAGTTATAGCTAGAGGTTACTGTAGCAAGTATCAGCCAGAACAAGCTTGAGTAAGCCAGGTAGCTAGACATTGCTAGTTATAGCTAGAGGTTACTGTAGCAAGTATCAGCTAGAACAAGCATGAGATAGCGAGGTTGCTAGACATTGCCAGATATAGCTAGAGGTTACAGTAGCAAGTATCGGCTAAAACAAGCATGAGATAGCGAGGTAGCTAGACATTGCCAGATATAGGTAGAGGTTACTGTAGCAAGTATTAGCCAGAACGAGCTTGGGTTAGCCTGGTAGCAAGACATTGCCAGATATAGCTAGAGGTTATACTGTAGCATGTATCAGCCAGAACAAGCTTGAGTAAGCCAGGTAGCTAGACATTGCCAGATATAGCTAGAGGTTACTGTAGCAAGTATAAGCCAGAACAAGCTTGAGTTAGCCAGGTAGCTAGACATTGCCGGATATAGCTAGAGGTTACTGTAGCAAGTATCAGCCAGAACAAGCTTGACTGAGCCAGGTGGCTATAGACATTGCTAGATATAGCTAGAGATTACTGTAGCAAGTATAAGCCAGAACAAGCTTGAGTAAGCCAGGTAGCTAGACATTGCCAGATATAGCTAGAGGTTACTGTAGCAAGTATCAGCCAGAACCAGCTTGGGTTAGGCAGGTAGATAGATATAGCCAGATAGCCAGATATAGCTAGAGGTTACTGTAGCAAGTATCAGCCAGAACAAGCTTGAGTAAGCCAGGTAGCTAGACATTGCCAGATATAGCTAGAGGATACTGTAGCAAGTATCAGCCAGAACAAGCTTGAGTAAGCCAGGTAGCTAGACATTGCCAGATATAGCTAGAGGATACTGTAGCAAGTATCAGCCAGAACAAGCTTGAGATAGCCAGGTACCTAGACATTGCCAGATATAGCTAGAGGTTACTGTAGCAAGTATCAGCCAGAACAAGCTTGAGTTAGCCGGGTAGCTAGACACTGCCAGATATAGCTAGAGGTTACTGTAGCAAGTATCAGCCAGAATAAGCTTGAGTAAGCCAGGTAGCTAGATATTGCCAGTTATAGCTAGAGGTTACTGTAGCAAGTATCAGCCAGAACAAGCTTGAGTAAGCCAGGTAGCTAGACATTGCTAGTTATAGCTAGAGGTTACTGTAGCAAGTATCAGCTAGAACAAGCATGAGATAGCGAGGTAGCTAGACATTGCCAGATATAGGTAGAGGTTACTGTAGCAAGTATTAGCTTAAACTAGCGCGAGATAGCTATAGGTAGCTAGACATTGCTGGATATAGCTTGAGGTTACTGTAGCAAGTAGCAGCTAGACATATTGCCGGGTTTAGTTATACAAAAGATTTAGTTATCTTTTATAGCAAATAGATACAATAGATTTGATTTGATCTTTGGTGCACTATGTCTTTTGTCCGGCTCACACGCTCTACTAAGGTATTTTTGTAGTATTGATGAAAATATGGCCGACAGGTGTTGGAACGTCGTGTCTCATTATTGCCGGTGGCGGGAATGGAACCCGAAGCCCAAAGTCATGTGTTGGCACCGATCAACTGTTTGATTCAGTATAGACTTACTATTATACAGTGAATTTAATGTAGACCATTTGTGTTGTGGTGATGGGCTACTCATAACGTTTCGTGATAATTTCTTCGTTTTTTGTGTGGAAACCGATTAGTTTTTTGCAACGCTCTTAGTACCAACCCTCATCTTTCAAATACGTGTATCCTGTAGTTCTGGAACAAACCTAAACTGCCGAGCTATTACTAGCAAAGGGTGTATGCAAAGGAAACCATATCGATGCAAATGCGCCGTCGATCACCTTGAACGAATTGCAACAGAAATAGTTCAAATTATACTGGGTTACGAAATGGTTATTGCCTGGGATTCGTGTGCTTAAAATGTAAGTTTATATTTTAATGAACTATACTATGTTTGGAAATGTTTATTGAATTGGACCAATTTTAAAATCACGTTCGCGATATTATTGTTGGAACGGCGAACTAGCGGCGAAATAAGCAACTAGGCCTATATCTTCATTCGAGACCTTGCCAAATTGTAAATTCTCTTAAAATGAACTAGGTTTTTATGACTTTGAGCTCAAGATTACAACTGATTTTTTCTAATATGCGCATTATTCTGTAAAATTAATGGTAAATTTGTATAATTAATGGTAGTTTGTGAAATTGATTGTTAATTGGTACTTCATGCAAAATTACAAAATTAAAGGCCTATCACCACGCAATCTTCTTTTTTTTACTCGTACAGGCTGTGATAATTGTGACGAGCGAATTTTCAGGAGATATCATAGGTCTCATTACTAGTGTTCCCCGTTTTGAAAGCCCTTGGTAACACAATTAGTCAGCTTTTGTGGTGGCCGGTATCGAACCGGCGATCACCAGAATAAGAGTAATAATAATTTATCGTAGGAAACCTGCCCAGGGACAATTCATGTCCCGGTGTGGTCTCTTTAGGGGACTAAACTATGATATTTGGAATGGTTGGGAAGGAATGTCCGCGGATTGTTAGTGTGGCTCAATCCCAGCATTAGCCTTGTAAGTTGTGACTGAGTAAAACCTCTGAAAATACTTTCAGCACAGATAAGGGATTGTGCTTTCAGTCAGGATTGCCACTGGCCGGTATAGAATCAAACTGGTAACAGGTCTTACCACTAACGCGCGACGGGTGACCGCCTATATCGGATACGGAAGTTAGTCTCTATCATAATAATTATCAGTAAGCTCGTGATAAGTGACAACTTATATATTCGTTGCTTATTTACGTAAACAATTATCTCGTAATGCAAAACAATTATGAATAACTTATGTGGAAAATGCCTTTTGAAAGGTTAACCACCTACCCATTCATCAGTCGATTTAAAATTGTCTTTAACAAAAACAATTTATTTTATCCATAATAAATTCTAAAATTGTTCTTATTAATAAACGGGGTTGGCTTAGTCGCTTTAAATTAAAGTAACCCACTGAAAATGACTACAAATACGAATGTATTTATGGATTGTGTATTAATTAGTCCATGCATGTTATTATTAGTGTATTAACTACGTTTTATAATAAGATACTAATCTGGCGTTCGATTGTATACGTTTGATTTCCACAAATTGATTTGAGATGATGCATTTAATATAAACACTTGTCCTTAATATTCATAGCATTTATAACGTATTATCTATCACTGTTGTCATGGAGGGTATATTGAATCATTGATGGGTATCGTGTTATCCGCTTACGAAAGAAAATGCACATACTATAACCACAGATAACTAATCTGTGCTATAACTATCATCTTGGTAGGGTGGGAGTGTTGCATGCTCTCTCTTGCATCCCCTAACCAGTGCCCTAACAGTTCACAAAGGAAGAAAACGCCTGCACACATACAAGTAGCGACACTGCACCGTATCGCGTGTTGCCTGCAACACACGGGGTGAGATTACGCTCTGGTTACGCCTATTATTTCTAGGCTAAAGGGGGTGTGTGTATGCCCATAACCCTACACTGGCCATCCTGTCCTGTCATGGGACAGGAAAATAACAATAAAATTAAATTGCCTCTTATTTCTACTTGTGTAAATTCTCGTGTGGTCGTGGTCATGTGATGCCTGATTATTATTATTATTATTTATCGGTATTTTTTCGGCCGGAGGCGAGAAGGCTGATTTAGGTCCATAATACGGCCCTGTGGAGCCTAATAAAACAACCATGAGACCTACAGGTCACCAGGTACACAAGGAAAAAGACAAATCAAATACAAATACAAACATACAAGTTGAAAGTTTTTTCCGTGTTACGATGTGAATGTGTCAGAATCGTATAATGCAATGGGAGTTTTCTACAACTGCGGAACTTAAAAACAGAACATCCACTTCTACATTCCGCTGTGTTTTTCAATTGAATCATAAAGCCTACGAGACAAACTCTTCGTATTGTGAAGAATCCATAAATTACAAAACAAACCCCGACTTAGAATTAAATCCGCCCACTGTGCTATCACATCGCGTTATGATTGTGTTAAAGTCGATCGATGAAGTGAACTACCCATTCAATACAACAACTAAACTATTCAAATTAAATGGACATGACAAAATACTTTTTTTTATTCTAAATTATGAATTTCAATAATTATTACATGTGAGTAGCATTTAATTCTGAACTTCTTGAAATTATATATATTTTTTTATTAATAAAGTATATTTATAGTTTCTAATTTGAGTAGATTTGAGGTAAAATTGACACACCAGCGCAAATATCTCGAAAACGGATCCCGTTTGACCATCTTTTTTACACGTATTCATGTTAGTCATGAAGTTATCTATATTTAGAACGCTTATTTTTTTAAATGAATTACGTTTTGAAGGTGCTACGCAAAGTTATACGATTGAAAGTGTAGGTTTTTGTTCAGCTACAATGAAGATAGGGAATTCCAACGCATTTCAACACTCAATAAATAAAAAAAACTAATACCGTTAGGTGCATATTTTTTTCCACAATATTCACAAGCTCAATCTCAACTTTCTGTACATACAATTTGAAGGATAAATATTACATGTGCAGTTATCATCGATCGACTTTAAAAGAGGATTGAGTTGGTAAACGCCCGTTTATTTATTTCACAGATTATAATTATTTTTATTATTTATTATTATTATTATTATTATTATTATTATTATTATTATTATTATTATTATTATTATTATTATTATTATAATCATTATTATTATTATTATTATTATTATTATTATTATTATTATTATTATTATTATTATTATTATTATTATTATTATTATTATTATTATTATTATTATTATTATAAGAATGGTTACAAGGTAAGTTTTGTTTACATATGATGTTTTGAAGATATTTGAGAGTACGGGGCTCGACATGCTACAACGCCAATGAGGAAAAGGAAAGGTGTCACGATAAGACATATGGTTGTAGTTGCATTTGTTTCAAAGATGCAAAGAGTTGTGCGAAATCCGTGAACATTGGCGTATACAGTATATTAGTAGTAGTACGTTGGCGGGGGGGGGGGGGGGGAGACTGTTGACTCTCTAGCCCCCCACCCCCCACATTAAACATATCAGTTGTTATTATATTATAAAATACGTATGCAAATAATACACGAAATTACCATCACATTTGATAAAAGCTAAAAGTGCAAGTGATTATGATGGCGAACGATTCTGATATATAAGTTCATATCAAATTCCGATGAGTTATTGTCACTTTTTTTTTGAAATTTTATGTATGTTTAACATACGGGATTCCTCATTAAATAAAAATAATTACCCTACTAATGCACAAAGTGAATATGAAACTGCAAAATAAAAAAGTGCACAGTAAGCCGGCTCAATAACTACAATTAGACAATGGTCAAGTGCACCCACATGATTTTTACCAGGGGGAGGTGGGGCAATAAAAAATTACCATTAACCTCTCTCGCACGCACAAGTACACATACAACAAGCGTCTCAAGAGAAACATGTTCGGCTGGAGACTCGGTCGAAGCCATCGGGGGGATAATGCCTGCCCCCCCCCCTTCCCCCCCACCCACCCACACCGCTACCCAAAGTATTCCACCCCATATTTGAAAAGAATGCCGTTCAAACATGCAGGGTTCGAAAGAGAGATACAACAAAAGGTTGCGTCCTTCGTGAGTTTATGACTCTGCCACTCAAGGGGGCTCAATTGTCTCGACTTCGAGCTGTTCGTCGAGTCGAGTTTGTCTGAAAAGCAATGTTTTGTAATTATATTGTGTAGCGCAGTTGTATTGGAGCCAATGGAGGTGCGAGAGGAACGCGAGAGTATTATATCATGTGTAAATCATTCATCTGTATTAGTTTATAAAATACACGTAAATTATATTCACTAGAGAATAGTTGAGTAAACTAAAACTCTAGTAGTCTAGGGGTTAGGTATTGGTAATAATATGCAACCGCACCCTGCTTTCCAGTTTCGAGTTCTGCTGGGAGTAAAAGTAATAGGAATCATAGTCACAAAACTCTAAAAACATTCTCTGAACAAAAAAAATGTGAATTACGCACTTAAATTGCAAATCGGTTTACTGCGTTTACATTTTAAAATGTAACCGGTTTTCTTGGAATTATGTCATGTTAATAACGAGGCTTGCATATTATTACCAATGTCATGTACCTAGTAGAATATGATGAATTAGACACTCGTTGGTTCTTATGGAATTAATTATTTCTATTGGCTCGTCCTCAAGATTGTCACACAAATTTAGACCGCGCCCCCTCCATACTGCGCAACAAGAGTGTGCTTCCGATCGTACTGAATTTATTTTACCATACACGAGAAGATATAAACTATCGCTGCAAGACTATAATTGTGATGATTTAATACACCACAATTACGATTTCTTTTTTCACCTTACACATGATTATAGATAGATTTTAAATCGTTCCTCATCTCTACCATTGGGTTGGAAATATATACCCCAATGTCTCTACTAAGAAACTTTCAGTTAGGATTACCGGTGCCTGGAATCGAACTGGCGTGCTGGCGAATTGGAGCATCGTGTGCTAACACTGACCAAACTATTGGTGTTATCGTCATTATAAATAATGCATAAGGATCCGTCAAAACTGAAGAATGAAATTTAAACCCATACATGGACAACGTACAGTATTGATGTAAATCGAAATGGTTTGTTTTTACGTAGGCCTAAGCCAAAAATCGCAATGTAAGATTTCCTACAATCCATATAGCAGCCAGTTGTAATTCATTATGCTATTGGTAATACTTGGAAATGTAACCGTCTTGCAAGGATCCCAATTACACGGTGTGACGGTCTTACTAGATTGTCTCATGTAAACCTGTGCAATATTTCTTTAATTACTATTTTATTTTATTGCCGCACAGACAACAAATTCACCACGTAGTGAGCTTGTTATCTGTGGTTGCAGTTGCAGTATTAAAAATAGTACAGTAATACATTGATTTGAATAAACATTACTTAGGTTTGTAATTAAAGCAAATAGAGGAGACCAACTGCCGATACAAATACCAGCACTTCGCCGATAAAGCACAGATAATTAATTAGCACTTTCCGTGTGAACACTACAGGATGTGTTTATTGCTAAACATCACCCAAAGATTGGTACAGAGTTATGCGGAGAATTTCCTCCCATTACCCCCATTTCCATCCACGCACAGGCGAAGCGAGGAAACGAAAGATTTAATCTCCCTAATAGACCCGCGAACCTCACAGTGTTATGACAGGTAATTAAATAAGTCAACTTTGAATAGAAATAAGTAGGTACCCGTGTTGTAATCACTTTAAATATTGATCTGATACTAATTGTGAGTATTTATTGTGAATCTTGAGAGGAAAACAATACAAATGCTATTTTGAATGAAAAAAATCGCGCTGTTTGTAGGCCTACACAACAACTAGAACACATGTCTTAGTAAATCACAATCTCATACCCATGAGTTGGAAAGTATGATTACACAGGTTTAAAGATATAAGCCAGCTTTATGGGCAATGATGTCAAGTGATGCCGTTGTCGTACAAGTTTGCCACGGCCGGGAATCGAACCCGGGTCTTTCGGCGTTACGAATTAACGGAAGACCCGGGTGTGATTCCCGGGTGGGGAAAACTTTATTTCTAATTGTTATAACTTCATACAATTACTTCATACAATTTAAAATTATTATTATTATTATTATTATAATTATTATTATAGTAATAATAATAATAATAATAGTATAGTATAGTATATAATAAAGTATAGTAATAATATATAGTATAGTAATAATAATAATAATAATAATAATAATAATAATAATAATAATAATAATAATAATAATAATAATAATAATAATAATAATAATAATAATAATAATAATAATAATAATAATAAATAATAATAATAGGAAACACATAACTCAAGACGAGCGACGAAATAATCCAATGTCTATTGGGTCCGCGATTTCTGTGATTCCTGTTTTAGAATTAAAGGTACAACAAATAATTTGAGAAACGCTGTTCAAGCATCAATCGTGGGTTATTACTTATTTGTCTGTCACATTTGGAATCAATGCAGCTGCAACCATCGAACAAATTCACTAAGTTTTCCCCACCAGGGAATCGCACCCGGGTCTTCCGTTAATTCGTAACGCCGAAAGACCCGGGTTCGATTCCCGGCCGTGGCAAACTTGTACGACAACGGCATCACTTGACATCATTGCCCATAAAGCTGGCTTATATCTTTAAACCTGTGTAATCATACTTTCCAACTCATGGGTATGAGATTGTGATTTACTAAGACATGTGTTCTAGTTGTTGTGTAGGCCTACAAACAGCGCGATTTTTTTCATTCAAAATAGCATTTGTATTGTTTTCCTCTCAAGATTCACAATAATTACTCACAATTAGTATCAGATCAATATTTAAAGTGATTACAACACGGGTACTTATTTCTATTCAAAGTTGACATATTTAATTACCTGTCATAACACTGTGAGGTTCACGGGTCTATTAGAGAGATTAAATCTTTCGTTTCCTTGCTTCGCCTGCGCGTGGATGGAAGTGGGGGTAAGGGGAGGAAATTCTCCGCATAACTCTGCCCTGTAGGCTCAAGGCCAGCGTAACGGACATTTTACAGATGTGAACAAAAAAACTGGCGCTTTCGCCTCGGTCCGCTTGTGTCAGTACAAACTTAGTCGTCAACTAGAGTACATGCAGGCTACAAGCATAAGCTGATAGAATTGGTTTTGTTGTTTCAGATTTCAACACGAGGGGTCGTCAACACACGAAAATAACTGCATAATGTTTACATTTCTTCCAAGGTACTGGCATATGAAGACAGTCTCGCAAATGGTACTTGACTCGAGATACTAGGACTCTGAGATAATACGACTTTAAATGCGTTTGTCTCCAGGTCTCCGAGACCAGATGACTTGTTTTTTCACCAGGGTGATGTATCTTTCACAATTGTGCTCAGTATAGATGACATGTGTGTGTTTCCCAGGATGTTGAGATGAGTCGACTTATACGTGTTTGTTTTGTTTCAGAGGGCGCTGAGCGAAGATGACTTGTGTGTCTTTCACCAGGGCGCTAGGAGGAGTAGACGTGTGTCTGAGTTTCCCAGGGCGCTGAGAGGATATGACTTGTGTGTCTTTCACCAGGGCGCTAGGAGGAGTAGACGTGTGTCTGAGTTTCCCAGGGTGCTGAAATGAGTCGACTTATACGTGTTTGTTTCAGAGGGCGCTGAGAGGATATGACTTGTGTGTCTTTCACCAGGGTGCTAGGAGGAGTAGACGTGTGTCTGAGTTTACCAGGGTGCTGAGATGAGTCAACTTATACGTGTTTGTTTCAGAGGGCGCTGAGGGGAGATGACTTGTTTGCCTTTCACCAGGGCGCTAGGAGGAGTAGACGTGTCTGAGATTCCCAGGGTGCTGAGATGAGTCGACTTATACGTGTTTGTTTTAGAGGGCGCTGATGGGAGATGACTTGTGTGTCTTTCACCAGGGCGCTAGGAGGAGTAGACGTGTCTGAGTTTCCCAGGGTGCTGAGATGAGTCGACTTATACGTGTTTGTTTTAGAGGGCGCTGATGGGAGATGACTTGTGTGCCTTTCACCAGGGCGCTAGGAGGAGTAGACGTGTCTGAGTTTCCCAGGGTGCTGAGATGAGTCGACTTATACGTGTTTGTTTCAGAGGGCGCTGATGGGAGATGACTTGTGTGTCTTTCACCAGGGCGCTAGGAGGAGTAGACTTGTGTCTGAGCTCCCAGGGTGCTGAGATGAGTCGACTTATACGTGTTTGTTTCAGAGGGCGCTGAGGGGAGATAACTTGTGTGTCTTTCACCAGGGCGCTAGGAGGAGTAGACGTGTGTCTGAGTTTCCCGGGGTGCTGAATGAGTCGACTTATACGTGTTTGTTTTAGAGGGTGCTGAGGGGAGATGACTTGTGTCTTTCACCAGGGCGCTAGGAGGAGTAGACGTGTGTCTGAGTTTCCCGGGGTGCTGAATGAGTCGACTTATACGTGTTTGTTTCAGAGGGCGCTGAGGGGAGATAACTTGTGTGTCTTTCACCAGGGCGCTAGGAGGAGTAGACGTATGTCTGAGTTTCCCGGGGTGCTGAATGAGTCGACTTATACGTGTTTGTTTCAGAGGGCGCTGAGGGGAGATGACTTGTGTGCCTTTCACCAGGGCGCTAGGAGAGCCGACGTGTGTCTGAGTTTCCCAGGGTGCTGAGATGAGTCGACTTATACGTGTTTGTTTCAGAGGGTGCTGAGGGGAGATGACTTGTGTGTCTTTCACCAGGGCGCTAGGAGGAGTAGACGTGTGTCTGAGTTTTCCAGGGTGCTGAGATGAGTCGACTTATACGTGTTTGTTTCAGAGGGCGCTAGGAGGAGTAGACGTGTGTCTGAGTTCCCCAGGGTGCTGAATGAGTCGACTTATGCGTGTTTTATTTAGAGAACGCTGAGACAAGACGAATTGCGTGTATTTCACCAGGGCGTTTGTAAGGAGATGACTTGTGTTTGAGTTTCCCAGGGTGGTGAGACGAGACGAATTGTACGTGTTTGTTTTCCTGGGCGCTGAGACAAGATGTATTGTGTGTCTTTCACCAGGGCGGTGTGGCCAGAAAACTTTTACCTTTGTTTCTCAGGGCACTAAGACAGTGACTTGGGTGTGTTTGTGTCCTAGTGCTCCGAGGCGAGATGTGTGGGTTTTCGCCAGAGCGCTGAGATGAGGCGACTGGTGTAACTGCTGTCACTAGCTACCTATAACCTTGCTATTTCTTGCAAGGTCCAGCTAGTTCTAGCTCTAGCTATCCCTAGCTAGTTCTAGCCTAGGATTCTCCTGCAATGTCTCGGAAGTTCTAGCTCTGGCTAAACCGAGCTTTTACTGGCTATTTCAGCCTAGCTTTTTCCGACTATGTCTAGCCAGTTCTGTTACTAACTTACTCTTGCTAATCCTAGCCTAGCAACGTCAAGCAAGCACTAGCTTATTCTTGTTCTGACAGTTGCTGGCTAACTCTTGCTAATTCTAGCTAGCTAGCTACATCACGTAAGGTCTAGCAAATTCTAGTACTGATTGCTACTTGCTAACTCTAGCTACTCCTAGCCTAGCAACGTCAAGCAAGCACTAGCTACTTCTGGTTCTGATAGTTGCTGGCTAACTCTTGCTAATACTAGCCTAGCTACATCAAGTAAGGTCTAGCTACTTCTGGTTCTGATAGTTGCTGGCTAACTCTTGCTAATACTAGCCTAGCTACATCAAGTAAGGTCTAGCTACTTCTGGTTCTGATAGTTGCTGGCTAACTCTTGCTAATACTAGTCTAGCTACATCAAGTAAGGTCTAGCAAATTCTAGTACTAATTGTTACTGTCTAACTCTAGCTTATACTAGCCTAGCTACATCAAGTAAGGTCTAGCTACTTCTGGTTCTGATAGTTGCTGGCTAACTCTTGCTAATACTAGCCTAGCTACATCAAGTAAGGTCTAGCTACTTCTGGTTCTGATAGTTGCTGGCTAACTCTTGCTAATACTAGTCTAGCTACATCAAGTAAGGTCTAGCAAATTCTAGTACTAATTGTTACTGTCTAACTCTAGCTTATACTAGCCTAGCTACATCAAGTAAGGTCTAGCTACTTCTGGTTCTGATAGTTGCTGGCTAGCTCTTGCTAATACTAGCCTAGCTACATCAAGTAAGGTCTAGCTACTTCTGGTTCTGATAGTTGCTGACTAACTCTTGCTAATACTAGCCTAGCTACATCAAGTAAGGTCTAGCTACTTCTGGTTCTGATAGTTGCTGGCTAACTCTTGCTAATACTAGTCTAGCTACATCAAGTAAGGTCTAGCAAATTCTAGTACTAATTGTTACTGTCTAACTCTAGCTTATACTAGCCTAGCTACATCAAGTAAGGTCTAGCTACTTCTGGTTCTGATAGGTGCTGGCTAACTCTTGCTAATACTAGCCTAGCTACATCAAGTAAGGTCTAGCTACTTCTGGTTCTGATAGTTGCTGGCTAACTCTTGCTAATACTAGCCTAGCTACATCAAGTAAGGTCTAGCTACTTCTGGTTCTGATAGTTGCTGGCTAACTCTTGCTAATACTAGCCTAGCTACATCAAGTAAGGTCTAGCTACTTCTGGTTCTGATAGTTGCTGGCTAACTCTTGCTATTACTAGCCTAGCTACATCAAGTAAGGTCTAGCTACTTCTGGTTCTGATAGTTGCTGGCTAACTCTTGCTAATACTAGCCTAGCTACATCAAGTAAGATCTAGCAAATTCTAGTACTGATTGTTACTGGCCAACTCTTGCTAATCCTAGCCTAGCTACATCAAGTTAGGTCTAGCTACTTCTGGTTCTGATAGTTGCAGGCTAACTCTTGCTAATACTAGCCTAGCTACATCAAGTAAGGTCTAGCAAATTCTAGTACTGATTGTTACTGGCCAACTCTTGCTAATCCTAGCCCAGCTACAACAAGCAAACTCTAGCCAGTTCTAGTACTGAGTGTTACTAGCAAACTCTAGAGAATCCTAGCCTAGTTACATCAAGCTATGCCTACCTTGTTCTAGCACTAGCTGGGGGCGCTCATAACCAAGCTACTTCTAGCTGTTCCTAGTACTAGCTAGTTCTGGCTAAAGATGTAGCTAGTAGAAAGCAGCTAGAATTTTAAACAGGGATGACGCGTGTTTCTCGTTGGACACAACCTTGTTGATAATATCAAAACAGAACATAGTGAAACAGGTGTGGGATTAATGGCAGACCGTTATTGGACTATACACTGTTCATCGTCAAATGTATTATAATGCGCAATATCTCGAATGCTCTTCAGCACTCTCGACAGGCAGTCAAATACTATTTGACTTTTGACCTTTTCATATTAACTTTTGACAATTAACAGTCTTTAGTCCAATAATGGTTCACGCTCCTCCTCGCCCTTCTTCCCACTGACACTCCTCGACGCCTATCTTCTCCGTGCTCAACTTCTCGTCCCAGTCGCAGCCCGCGTATCTACGCTGCCCTGCAGTACTGCCAACACTCTCGGCCCATGCATGCGCGCGCTTCTGCCATCCGGGCCTGGCGGGAACAAGCATGCAACCAACACAAACTATTTAATAAAGGCCTAAATTTTTATTTTATTTAAATATTCATAACATACAAAGGTTTAGCTTTGGAAATTGAACATTGACCTCTGAAAGTACCAAAATTATTTTTTTCTTAATTTTCTAGCCGTTGGTACCGGCTATATTGCTACTTTAATCCAATTTACGTCGAACTAAGATTTGTAGAAAATACGTTATTGTGAAGAACAATGTTGATTGCAGTTCAAGAACGAACTTTGGTCTCCAACCTCATCTATATAGGGTGTGTTATTCACGTAATGCGTATGGCGGCCATACTGGTGGCCACAATGTCATGTGATTGGTAGTTCATTGTTACAATGATTCAGATGGCATTTGGTGCAAATTCAACTGTTCTCTAACTTTGGTTTGCTAATGTTAGTTGAAAGCTGTTCATAAATTTGGAATTTATTTGGAATTTATTGGGTTTAAGGGCGCTTTAACCAGCTAGGTCATTTTGCGCCACCAAGATGGTGTTTTGCAAGCTTAGTAATGAAAGTAGTAATTAAGTTTTAATTTTGTATAAATAAAATCTTTGTCTCGATTGCTCTTTTAATTGTTTACAATGGCATACAATAATCTTATTCGTAAACTTTATCGGGGGATGGACTTGTACAAACTCTCATATTTGCATTGATTTTTCACAATCTATTATGTTAACGATGAAAGTTAATAGATATTATAACTGAAAAAAAAGTGAAAGTCTCGTACCTATATTTTGACCTAACTTGTAAGCAGGGCAGTGATTGTATACATTCAAATTTTGATAATTTGCAGATTCTAACTAAAAAAGTTTCTAGATTGACGTGATTACATATTGATATTATTTATTGCATACACCTAAATATATGTACTTACCTTAGAAACTGCGAGCTATAAAAGTGACACGCGTACTCGAACCTCACTCACTGCATTATGACAAGTGCACGTTGCCTAGCGCTAGACAGCCTAGCATGGGACAACAGAGAGGGGTCGGTACAATGCAGATGACAATGAAGGTGTGATCGTTACACGTTGTTGTTGTTGTTGTTATTTCTAGCGGTAGTGGAAACCCTTCCGCTGGATCGTTACACACTGACTATTGGGAGAAACAGGGAACAGTTGTGCATCCTAGTGGCCGAACCACAAACTGTTATTTACGGGTAGTGACAGAGTCGATAAAGAAGTTGGCCCTCTTTGGAGGAGAACTTCTTTATCGATCCAATGTGTGGGAAATAAA
Organism: Isoperla grammatica; assembly: GCA_945910005.1. Lineage (NCBI taxonomy): Eukaryota > Metazoa > Arthropoda > Insecta > Plecoptera > Perlodidae > Isoperla > Isoperla grammatica. Next base: position 35,800,141 of record OX246744.1, read on the forward strand.
TGCCTCTCCCGCTACCAGAGTCGATAAAGTTCTCCTCAAAGGGGAAACTTCTCATTGGCTCTGGGAAACGAAGGGATTATTCTATAAAAGAACAGTTATTTCGTGTATTAAGGCTCGTATACATCCACTTTGCGTACGCGTAAAAATTATAAAAAATTATAGAAATTACGTTAGCCGTTCCCATCGAATGTTGATAGTAAACGTAAACCAATCAGAGCTCACGAATTTCCCACCAATAGGGAACTTGCAACTGACTTCACAGCCAAACTAATGTAACAAATGAATCGAACTGATAGACAAACAAGGAGCTGTCAAATTAATAAAATTGCAATATTATGAATAAAACGAGGTATGGCGATAGTAACTGCTCACCAGTTTAAACGTTTAATTATGTGCAACCAAGTTGTGAAAGTTTTGTATGTTTCTTCTTTGTTTTGAAGATTTGTTTTCAAAATAGAAATGTATAGAAATGTTGTGATGTGGTTTGGTTTGACACTTCGATAAAGAAACAATGTAAGCTGTTGGTATGTTTGCTCTCTATTGCGCATGCTCCAATTAACCAAATTCTAGAAATTGGAAAAAAGTTAGAGTTGAATCAACTTTTCGCGTCGTGAAACGTACGATAATTTTCATAATTTCAATGTGCATGGTTACATGTAAATTCAATATGGCCAACTCGCTAATTTCTGGAAGTTACGTACGCTAAGTGGATGTAGACGGGCCCCAGCCTGAAAGTTCATTTTAAAAAAGAACTTTTAGAAAGTTGAGTTGACCTTCGAAAAAATTAACTTTATATAAAAGTTCAAGTGCGCTTTTGATAATTCTGCAGTTCAAGTTCACTTCCAAAAATGAATGGGATTTTTAAAGGTTAATTTTCATTTTTGTATAGGCCTAACGAAAAAATATTAAATTATCCATGCAACTTTTAATTTAAACTGCCTACGAGTATGCTCATGTAAAAACAAAAGAAGGCTATGCAGCATGCCCATACGTCTAGTAGGCAGCTTGCCAGCTACCATTTGATTAACCTACACATTCTACACTTTCGGCACTGTGCCCCCTGCTCTACCATCGGAAGAGAGTGAAAAAGATGCAATAAGTGTATTGGTAAATCAAACATTCTTCGATCAGAGTCGACATGGAAGGTTCGCTCTCAATCTCATTGGTGCTCAGTGATTTCCCGGGTATTCTACGAACCAATCACAGGTTTTGTACAACATTCAGATAATATCTTTTCGTTTTTGTGTTCTACTTCATAGATGTAAATGTTCTTTATATCTAGGCCTATGGTTCTACAGACTGCCGACTTCCGAGTTTCACTACTAACGTGCAGGCCTTCTGCACAATAGAAATATGCGAACTTTTCCAAATTCTAAAAGTACATAATTTAATAAACATTTACAAGTCAAAGTTCATACTTGCCCAAAATTGAATGCTATCGTTTTAAAGTTTATCATAATTTGAACGCGTTCATTTTTAAAGTAACTTCCCCAAGTAGGCCTATGCCCCTATTATATGATTGGTTGATAGCTATCATCTGAATAGTGACGTCATACCAAATACTTTAATATACAACCTTTCCAGTTTTTGCAGTCCTACATATCTGTAAACTTTCAGCTCTACTTTAAAAATGACAATCTGTTTAAAGTTATTGAAATGTAACTATTCTTGTGTTCATGGAGTCCTATTCTAGTAAAATTACAATAATAATGTACAATCTAATAATTAGGTACCAGTGTTAACTTCTAAAAAATGACGCTAAGCAAGAACAACGTTTACATATTAGTGATGAGTGATATTTGGGCTTAACGTCTTATATTTTTGCAACTTGGCTAATCAAGGCGATGAGTGGGTGATAATGAAGATGAAATTGGGGGCTCTTTGGAGGAAAGGGGCAAGTAGGAGGGCACGTGAGGAAAGGAGAAAGGGGAGATAGGGTATTGGAGTGTGGACTGCACTTCGTCAGACTTCTCCTCCTCGACCAGTCCGGCTAGGGTGGCCCTACCAGAAGCATACGCTTCCGCCGGCATAGCTCTCGGGATCAACAAAGTACGCAAACCTGCCCACCACGATAAGGTAGCAGTCCCTGGGCAGGTTACATATTAGTGCTTGTTGTCCTACCGTGTTTCTGCCACACCCACCCACAATAGACTCCGAACATGCTTAATGGTCGCCGGTCCCCGTATCTTGGCTATTCCTTCTCTGGAGGGGTTTGGCCCTGTGGAATGATAGAGACAAATGTACAGTATGGTTATGCAAAGTAATACAGTAATAGTTGCATACTCGGTATTGTCCTTCTTTAATTCAAACTGGGATTTGTTGGATCCCGTGAAGTTTGAGTGAAATTGCGACTTCTGCGTAAGCTATGACGCTGGACATAAACAAAACAACGAGATCAACCAACAACTGAGTAAGCTATGACGCCGGACATAAACATAGCAACGAGGTCAACCAACAACTGAGTAAGTTATGACGCTGGACATAAACATAGCAACGAGGTCAACCAACAACTGAGTAAGCTATGACGCCGGACATAAACATAGCAACGAGATCCGCCAACAACTGAGTAAGCTATGACGCCGGACATAAACATAGCAACGAGGTCAACCAACAACTGAGTAAGTTATGACGCTGGACATAAACATAGCAACGAGGTCAACCAACAACTGAGTAAGCTATGACGCCGGACATAAACATAGCAACGAGATCCGCCAACAACTGAGTAAGCTATGACGCCGGACATAAACATAGCAACGAGATCCGCCAACAACTGAGTAAGTTATGACGCCGGACATAAACATAGCAACGAGATCCGCCAACAACTGAGTAAGTTATGACGCCGGACATAAACATAGCAACGAGATCCGCCAACAACTGAGTAAGCTATGACGCCGGACATAAACATAGCAACGAGATCCGCCAACAACTGAGTAAGTTATGACGCCGGACATAAACATAGCAACGAGATCCGCCAACAACTGAGTAAGTTATGACGCCGGACATAAACATAGCAACGAGGTCAACCAACAACTGAGTAAGTTATGACGCTGGACATAAACATAGCAACGAGATCCGCCAACAACTGAGTAAGCTATGACGCCGGACATAAACATAGCAACGAGGTCAACCAACAACTGCGTAAGCTATGACGCCGGACATAAACATAGCAACGAGATCCGCCAACAACTGAGTAAGCTATGACGCTGGACATAAACAAAGCAACGAGGTCAACCAACAACTGAGTAAGCTATGACGCCGGACATAAACATAGCAACGAGATCCGCCAACAACTGAGTAAGCTATGACGCTGGACATAAACATAGCAACGAGGTCAACCAACAACTGAGTAAGCTATGACGCTGGACATAAACATAGCAACGAGGTCAACCAACAACTGCGTAAGCTATGACGCTGGACATAAACATAGCAACGAGGTCAACCAACAACTGAGTAAGCTATGACGCTGGACATAAACATAGCAACGAGGTCAACCAACAACTGCGTAAGCTATGACGCTGGACATAAACATAGCAACGAGGTCAACCAACAACTGCGTAAGCTATGACGCTGGACATAAACATAGCAACGAGGTCAACCAACAACTGAGTAAGCTATGACGCTGGACATAAACATAGCAACGAGGTCAACCAACAACTGCGTAAGCTATGACGCTGGACATAAACATAGCAACGAGGTCAACCAACAACTGAGTAAGCTATGACGCCGGACATAAACATAGCAACGAGATCCGCCAACAACTGAGTAAGCTATGACGCCGGACATAAACATAGCAACGAGATCCGCCAACAACTGAGTAAGCTATGACGCCGGACATAAACATAGCAACGAGGTCAACCAACAACTGAGTAAGCTATGACGCCGGACATAAACATAGCAACGAGATCCGCCAACAACTGAGTAAGCTATGACGCTGGACATAAACATAGCAACGAGGTCAACCAACAACTGAGTAAGCTATGACGCTGGACATAAACATAGCAACGAGGTCAACCAACAACTGCGTAAGCTATGACGCTGGACATAAACATAGCAACGAGGTCAACCAACAACTGCGTAAGCTATGACGCTGGACATAAACATAGCAACGAGGTCAACCAACAACTGAGTAAGCTATGACGCTGGACATAAACATAGCAACGAGGTCAACCAACAACTGCGTAAGCTATGACGCTGGACATAAACATAGCAACGAGGTCAACCAACAACTGAGTAAGCTATGACGCCGGACATAAACATAGCAACGAGATCCGCCAACAACTGAGTAAGCTATGTCGCCGGACATAAACATAGCAACGAGGTCAACCAACAACCGAGTAAGTTATGACGCTGGACATAAACATAGCAACGAGGTCAACCAACAACTAAGTAAGCTATGACGCCGGACATAAACATAGCAACGAGATCCGCCAACAACTGAGTAAGCTATGACGCCGGACATAAACAAAGCAACGAGGTCAACCAACAACTGAGTAAGTTATGACGCTGGACATAAACATAGCAACGAGATCCGCCAACAACTGAGTAAGCTATGACGCCGGACATAAACATAGCAACGAGATCCGCCAACAACTGAGTAAGCTATGACGCCGGACATAAACATAGCAACGAGATCCGCCAACAACTGAGTAAGCTATGACGCCGGACATAAACATAGCAACGAGGTCAACCAACAACTGAGTAAGTTATGACGCTGGACATAAACATAGCAACGAGATCCGCCAACAACTGAGTAAGCTATGACGCCGGACATAAACATAGCAACGAGATCCGCCAACAACTGAGTAAGTTATGACGCTGGACATAAACATAGCAACGAGGTCAACCAACAACTGAGTAAGTTATGACGCTGGACATAAACATAGCAACGAGATCCGCCAACAACTGAGTAAGTTATGACGCCGGACATAAACATAGCAACGAGGTCAACCAACAACTGAGTAAGTTATGACGCTGGACATAAACATAGCAACGAGATCCGCCAACAACTGAGTAAGTTATGACGCTGGACATAAACATAGCAACGAGGTCAACCAACAACCGAGTAAGTTATGACGCTGGACATAAACATAGCAACGAGGTCAACCAACAACTGAGTAAGCTATGACGCCGGACATAAACATAGCAACGAGATCCGCCAACAACTGAGTAAGCTATGACGCCGGACATAAACATAGCAACGAGATCCGCCAACAACTGAGTAACTTATGACGCTGGACATAAACATAGCAACGAGGTCAACCAACAACCGAGTAAGTTATGACGCTGGACATAAACATAGCAACGAGGTCAACCAACAACTGAGTAAGCTATGACGCCGGACATAAACATAGCAACGAGATCCGCCAACAACTGAGTAAGCTATGACGCCGGACATAAACATAGCAACGAGATCCGCCAACAACTGAGTAAGCTATGACGCCGGACATAAACATAGCAACGAGATCCGCCAACAACCGAGTAAGTTATGACGCTGGACATAAACATAGCAACGAGGTCAACCAACAACTGAGTAAGCTATGACGCCGGACATAAACATAGCAACGAGATCCGCCAACAACTGAGTAAGCTATGACGCCGGACATAAACATAGCAACGAGATCCGCCAACAACTGAGTAAGCTATGACGCTGGACATAAACATAGCAACGAGATCCGCCAACAACTGAGTAAGCTATGACGCCGGACATAAACATAGCAACGAGATCCGCCAACAACCGAGTAAGTTATGACGCTGGACATAAACATAGCAACGAGGTCAACCAACAACTGAGTAAGTTATGACGCTGGACATAAACATAGCAACGAGGTCAGTCAACAACTGAGTAAGCTATGACGCCGGACATAAACATAGCAACGAGATCCGCCAACAACTGAGTAAGTTATGACGCTGGACATAAACATAGCAACGAGGACAACCAACAACCGAGTAAGTTATGACGCTGGACATAAACATAGCAACGAGGTCAACCAACAACTGAGTAAGCTATGACGCCGGACATAAACATAGCAACGAGATCCGCCAACAACTGAGTAAGCTATGACGCCGGACATAAACATAGCAACGAGATCCGCCAACAACTGAGTAAGCTATGACGCCGGACATAAACATAGCAACGAGATCCGCCAACAACTGAGTAAGCTATGACGCCGGACATAAACATAGCAACGAGATCCGCCAACAACTGAGTAAGCTATGACGCCGGACATAAACATAGCAACGAGATCCGCCAACAACTGAGTAAGCTATGACGCCGGACATAAACATAGCAACGAGGTCAACCAACAACTGAGTAAGTTATGACGCTGGACATAAACATAGCAACGAGGTCAACCAACAACCGAGTAAGTTATGACGCTGGACATAAACATAGCAACGAGGTCAACCAACAAAGGCGTAAGTTATGACGCGTGACATAAACATAGCAACGAGGTCAACCAACAACTGAGTAAGCTATGACGCTGGACATAAACATAGCAACGAGATCCGCCAACAACTGAGTAAGCTATGACGCCGGACATAAACATAGCAACGAGGTCAACCAACAACTGAGTAAGTTATGACGCTGGACATAAACATAGCAACGAGGTCAACCAACAACCGAGTAAGTTATGACGCTGGACATAAACATAGCAACGAGGTCAACCAACAACTGAGTAAGCTATGACGCCGGACATAAACATAGCAACGAGATCCGCCAACAACTGAGTAAGCTATGACGCCGGACATAAACATAGCAACGAGATCCGCCAACAACTGAGTAAGTTATGACGCCGGACATAAACATAGCAACGAGGTCAACCAACAACTGAGTAAGCTATGACGCCGGACATAAACATAGCAACGAGATCCGCCAACAACTGAGTAAGCTATGACGCCGGACATAAACATAGCAACGAGATCCGCCAACAACTGAGTAAGTTATGACGCCGGACATAAACATAGCAACGAGATCCGCCAACAACTGAGTAAGCTATGACGCCGGACATAAACATAGCAACGAGATCCGCCAACAACTGAGTAAGCTATGACGCCGGACATAAACATAGCAACGAGGTCAACCAACAACCGAGTAAGTTATGACGCTGGACATAAACATAGCAACGAGGTCAACCAACAACTGAGTAAGCTATGACGCCGGACATAAACATAGCAACGAGATCCGCCAACAACTGAGTAAGCTATGACGCCGGACATAAACATAGCAACGAGGTCAACCAACAACCGAGTAAGTTATGACGCTGGACATAAACATAGCAACGAGGTCAACCAACAACTGAGTAAGCTATGACGCCGGACATAAACATAGCAACGAGGTCAGCCAACAACCGAGTAAGTTATGACGCTGGACATAAACATAGCAACGAGGTCAACCAACAACCGAGTAAGCTATGACGCCGGACATAAACATAGCAACGTGGTCAACCAACAACCGAGTAAGTTATGACGCTGGACATAAACATAGCAACGAGGTCAACCAACAACTGAGTAAGCTATGACGCCGGACATAAACATAGCAACGAGGTCAACCAACAACTGAGTAAGTTATGACGCTGGACATAAACATAGCAACGAGGTCAACCAACAACTGAGTAAGCTATGACGCCGGACATAAACATAGCAACGAGGTCAACCAACAACTGAGTAAGCTATGACGCCGGACATAAACATAGCAACGAGGTCAGCCAACAACCGAGTAAGTTATGACGCTGGACATAAACATAGCAACGAGGTCAACCAACAACCGAGTAAGCTATGACGCCGGACATAAACATAGCAACGTGGTCAACCAACAACCGAGTAAGTTATGACGCTGGACATAAACATAGCAACGAGGTCAACCAACAACTGAGTAAGCTATGACGCCGGACATAAACATAGCAACGAGGTCAACCAACAACTGAGTAAGTTATGACGCTGGACATAAACATAGCAACGAGGTCAACCAACAACTGCGTAAGCTATGACGCTGGACATAAACATAGCAACGAGGTCAACCAACAACTGAGTAAGCTATGACGCCGGACATAAACATAGCAACGAGGTCAACCAACAACTGAGTAAGCTATGACGCCGGACATAAACATAGTAACGAGGTCAACCAACAACTGCGTAAGCTATGACGCTGGACATAAACAATGCAACGAGGTCAACCAACAACTGAGTAAGCTATTACGCCGGACATAAACATAGCAACGAGGTCAGCCAACAACTGAGTAAGCTATGACGCTGGACATAAACATAGCAACGAGGTCAGCCAACAACTGAGTAAGCTATGACGCCGGACATAAACAAAGCAACGAGGTCAACCAACAACTGCGTAAGCTATGATGCTGGACATAAACAAAGCAACGAGGTCAACCAACAACTGAGTAAGCTATTACGCCGGACATAAACATAGCAACGAGGTCAGCCAACAACTGAGTAAGCTATGACGCTGGACATAAACAAAGCAACGAGGTCAACCAACAACTGAGTAAGCTATGACGCTGGACATAAACATAGCAACGAGGTCAGCCAACAACTGAGTAAGCTATGACGCCGGACATAAACAAAGCAACGAGGTCAACCAACAACTGCGTAAGCTATGATGCTGGACATAAACAAAGCAACGAGGTCAACCAACAACTGCGTAAGCTATGACGCTGGACATAAACAAAGCAACGAGGTCAACCAACAACTGCGTAAGCTATGACGCTGGACATAAACAAAGCAACGAGGTCAACCAACAACTGCGTAAGCTATGACGCTGGACATAAACAAAGCAACGAGGTCAACCAACAACTGAGTAAGCTATGACGCCGGACATAAACAAAGCAACGAGGTCAGCCAACAACTGAGTAAGCTATGACGCTGGACATAAACATAACAACGAGGTCAACCAACAACTGCGTAAGCTATGACGCTGGACATAAACAAAGCAACGAGGTCAACCAACAACTGCGTAAGCTATGACGCTGGACATAAACAAAGCAACGAGGTCAACCAACAACTGCGTAAGCTATGACGCTGGACATAAACAAAGCAACGAGGTCAACCAACAACTGAGTAAGCTATGACGCCGGACATAAACATAGCAACGAGGTCAACCAACAACTGCGTAAGCTATGACGCCGGACATAAACATAGCAACGAGGTCAGCCAACAACTGAGTAAGCTATGACGCCGTACATCAACATAGCCACGAGGTCAACCAACATTTTTTTATTGAAATTTATTGATTTACTAGTTTAACTTGGAACTATGATTTTCAGTATTTTGCATTTTGAGTATTTTCAAATTACATTTGTATTTTTTTACGGATTTGAAATACAAAATTACCAATGTATTAGTATCTTGTAATGCAAAATGTTCTGTTCTACAGCATTTTGTATTTCAAATATTTTTTATTTCACGTCTGTGATTACATTTGCCACCATAAACCATAAAAAAATGTAAAATAGCAATCTGTGAAAGCTGCTTATGATTTTTACGTTTGATCTCTGTATTCAAAGGAAACGTTTTAAAATGATGGTCTTCAACGACGTGGTTAACCGTTATATAGTATCACAATAATCAATATGTTATACTTTAATAATAACTCAAGTTGAAGCGAGATGCATTATAGCAACTTTGGTTCTCAAGCGTCAACGACTTTCTTGTGGCAAACTTTCTAAAAATAATGTGGTAATTCACAGAATGCTGTGACAGCTTTGCATTGTTATTTGTATTTCTTTTAAATTCTTTGTTTGATGGTATCTTTTTTTAATTTTTGTAATGTAATGTTCTTTTATACAGCTAACATAAGCTATAACATTGCTATGGTTTCCTTAAATCTAATACCATAGAAAAGTGTGTAAATGCTATTATGCATCAAGCTTGATTGAATTTTGTTGATACTTAAATCTTAAATAAGCGTTTAGACCGACCTTCAATAGCCCATACCAACAAACTGAGCAGTGAACCAAGACAGTAGGGGGAGCAACGCATCAACATGCAGTAATGGTCCAGTATTATTACTCTATGACCCGCACAGTTTTGGACAGTAGGGGGAGAAACGCATCAACATGCAGCAATTGTCCAGTATTATTACTCTATGACCCACAAAGTTTTGGACAGTAGGGGGAGAAACAAATTAACATGCAGCAATGGTCCAGTATTATTACTCTATGACCCACACAGTTGTGGACAGTAGGGGGAGAAACGAATCAACATGCAGCAATGGTCCAGTATTATTACTCTATGACCCACACAGTTGTGGACAGTAGGGGGAGAAACGCATCAACATGCAGCAATGGTTCAGTATTATTACTCTATGACCCACACAGTTGTGGACAGTAGGGGGAGAAACGCATCAACATGCAGCAATGGTCCAGTATTATTACTCTATGACCCGCACAGTTTTGGACAGTAGGGGGAGAAACGCATCAACATGCAGCAATGGTCCAGTATTATTACTCTATGACCCACACAGTTGTGGACAGTAGGGGGAGAAACGCATCGACATGCAGCAATGGTCCAGTATTATTACTCTATGACCCGCACAGTTTTGGAATGACTACGTGTGTAAAGAATAAATGGTGAAATTATCTGTTCAACTTGTAATTTGTTTGAAATTTATAATTATATTATTATATTCAATGTATTTTCTCTTCAGAGTCAAAACTGATTGGAAAAAGGACATAACAATAAAACTTATGCCTTCAATGCTGCTAAATGCATGCAACGAAAAGATATTGTCATACAAAAAATTTAAACAAAGTCTAATTATTGAAGTGCTCCCTTTTTCATTGATGTTCTCTTATCTATATTATGTTAAACAGCTAAAGGTATTTTCTGGGTGCAAGATATACAATACATTTGGAAAAGTGAAAGAAGCTTCACTATATTTACTTAGACAAGTTTAGCATAACTATCCAGTGCTTTTATCTTTCTCATCCTATTTGGAGTTGGCTTTATTTTATTATACACAACTTTCGCAAAAATCCAGTTACTAACTAACAAGGGTTGCAGATATATGTTATTATATATTGATACTATAATTATAACTTGACATATTTACCTACTTCCTTTGGAAACTGCGAGCTTAAAAATTGACACGCGTACTCGAACCACACTCACTGCATTATAAGAAGTGCACGTTGCCTAGCGCTAGACAGCCTAGCATGGGACAACAGAGAGGGGTCGGTACAATGCAGATAATAATGAAGGTGTGATTGTTACACAGTGACTATTGGGAGAAACAGGGAACAGTAGTGCATCCAAGTGTCCAAATCAGCAACTGTTGATGATTGATGTGATTGATGATTAGAAACACAACTTTGTTGTTTTTCTACAAAAAAAAAGTAAGTTCAAAACCTGATCACGCAAGCTTTACCCAATTTGTTTTTCGAAAATTGCGATAACCCAAAAATCTAACTTTACGTAGAGTTGCTCAAAAGTAAAGTTTTCTCAACATGAATGTTTCTCTATGCTGCTTTACTATAATGGAACTATATGCGATTTCTTTTTCAATCAACAATCACGCCTAGTTTGCTAAATTAACCACAAAAACATAAACCTCGAATAATGATGATACAACTTCTCGTGATGCGCTCGCGTCATGGCTTTCATGCACTAGAGACATTGCAGCTGTTTCAATGTGTTCCCGTCTCATGATAACAGCTCTCAATGTGTTGCACGTGGGTGTATATCACTTGCAGGGTTGCGCTCGCGTCATCGCTTTCATGAACTAGAGACATTGCAGCTGTTTCAATGTGTTCCCGTCTCATGATAACAGCTCTCAATGTGTTGCACGTGGGTGTATATCACTTGCAGGGTTGCGCTCGCGTCATCGCTTTCATGCACTAGAGACATTGCAGCTGTTTCAATGTGTTCCCGTCTCATGATATCAGCTCTCAATGTGTTGCACGTGGGTGTATATCACTTGCAGGGTTGCGCTCGCGTCATCGCTTTCATGCACTAGAGACATTGCAGCTGTTTCAATGTCATCCCGTCTCATGATAACAGCTCTCAATGTGTTGCACGTGGGTGTATATCACTTGCAGGGTTGCGCTCGCGTCATTGCTTTCATGCACTAGGGACATTGCAGCTGTTTCAATGTCACCCCGTCTCATGATATCAGCTCTCAATGTGTTGCACGTGGGTGTATATCACTTGCAGGGTTGCGCTCGCGTCATGGCTTTCATGCACTAGAGACATTGCAGCTGTTTCAATGTCATCCCGTCTCATGATAACAGCTCTCAATGTGTTGCACGTGGGTGTATATCACTTGCAGGGTTGCGCTCGCGTCATTGCTTTCATGCACTAGAGACATTGCAGCTGTTTCAATGTCATCCCGTCTCATGATAACAGCTCTCAATGTGTTGCACGTGGGTGTATATCACTTGCAGGGTTGCGCTCGCGTCATCGCTTTCATGCACTAGAGACATTGCAGCTGTTTCAATGTCATCCCGTCTCATGATAACAGCTCTCAATGTGTTGCACGTGGGTGTATATCACTTGCAGGGTTGCGCTCGCGTCATCGCTTTCATGCACTAGAGACATTGCAGCTGTTTCAATGTGTTCCCGTCTCATGATATCAGCTCTCAATGTGTTGCACGTGGGTGTATATCACTTGCAGGGTTGCGCTCGCGTCATCGCTTTCATGCACTAGAGACATTGCAGCTGTTTCAATGTCATCCCGTCTCATGATAATAGCTCCCAATGTGTTGCACGTGGGTGTATATCACTTGCAGGGTTGCGCTCGCGTCATGGCTTTCATGCACTAGAGACATTGCAGCTGTTTCAATGTCATCCCGTCTCATGATAACAGCTCTCAATGTGTTGCACGTGGGTGTATATCACTTGCAGGGTTGCGCTCGCGTCATCGCTTTCATGCACTAGAGACATTGCAGCTGTTTCAATGTCATCCCGTCTCATGATAACAGCTCTCAATGTGTTGCACGTGGGTGTATATCACTTGCAGGGTTGCGCTCGCGTCATCGCTTTCATGCACTAGAGACATTGCAGCTGTTTCAATGTCATCCCGTCTCATGATAATAGCTCCCAATGTGTTGCACGTGGGTGTATATCACTTGCAGGGTTGCGCTCGCGTCATGGCTTTCATGCACTAGAGACATTGCAGCTGTTTCAATGTCATCCCGTCTCATGATAACAGCTCTCAATGTGTTGCACGTGGGTGTATATCACTTGCAGGGTTGCGCTCGCGTCATCGCTTTCATGCACTAGAGACATTGCAGCTGTTTCAATGTCATCCCGTCTCATGATAACAGCTCTCAATGTGTTGCACGTGGGTGTATATCACTTGCAGGGTTGCGCTCGCGTCATCGCTTTCATGCACTAGAGACATTGCAGCTGTTTCAATGTCATCCCGTCTCATGATAACAGCTCTCAATGTGTTGCACGTGGGTGTATATCACTTGCAGGGTTGCGCTCGCGTCATCGCTTTCATGCACTAGAGACATTGCAGCTGTTTCAATGTCATCCCGTCTCATGATAACAGCTCTCAATGTGTTGCACGTGGGTGTATATCACTTGCAGGGTTGCGCTCGCGTCATTGCTTTCATGCACTAGAGACATTGCAGCTGTTTCAATGTCATCCCGTCTCATGATAACAGCTCTCAATGTGTTGCACGTGGGTGTATATCACTTGCAGGGTTGCGCTCGCGTCATCGCTTTCATGCACTAGAGACATTGCAGCTGTTTCAATGTCATCCCGTCTCATGATAACAGCTCTCAATGTGTTGCACGTGGGTGTATATCACTTGCAGGGTTGCGCTCGCGTCATCGCTTTCATGCACTAGAGACATTGCAGCTGTTTCAATGTCATCCCGTCTCATGATAATAGCTCCCAATGTGTTGCACGTGGGTGTATATCACTTGCAGGGTTGCGCTCGCGTCATTGCTTTCATGCACTAGAGACATTGCAGCTGTTTCAATGTCATCCCGTCTCATGATAACAGCTCTCAATGTGTTGCACGTGGGTGTATATCACTTGCAGGGTTGCGCTCGCGTCATTGCTTTCATGCACTAGAGACATTGCAGCTGTTTCAATGTGTTCCCGTCTCATGATATCAGCTCTCAATGTGTTGCACGTGGGTGTATATCACTTGCAGGGTTGCGCTCGCGTCATCGCTTTCATGCACTAGAGACATTGCAGCTGTTTCAATGTCATCCCGTCTCATGATAATAGCTCCCAATGTGTTGCACGTGGGTGTATATCACTTGCAGGGTTGCGCTCGCGTCATGGCTTTCATGCACTAGAGACATTGCAGCTGTTTCAATGTCATCCCGTCTCATGATAACAGCTCTCAATGTGTTGCACGTGGGTGTATATCACTTGCAGGGTTGCGCTCGCGTCATCGCTTTCATGCACTAGAGACATTGCAGCTGTTTCAATGTCATCCCGTCTCATGATAACAGCTCTCAATGTGTTGCACGTGGGTGTATATCACTTGCAGGGTTGCGCTCGCGTCATCGCTTTCATGCACTAGAGACATTGCAGCTGTTTCAATGTCATCCCGTCTCATGATAACAGCTCTCAATGTGTTGCACGTGGGTGTATATCACTTGCAGGGTTGCGCTCGCGTCATCGCTTTCATGCACTAGAGACATTGCAGCTGTTTCAATGTCATCCCGTCTCATGATAACAGCTCTCAATGTGTTGCACGTGGGTGTATATCACTTGCAGGGTTGCGCTCGCGTCATTGCTTTCATGCACTAGAGACATTGCAGCTGTTTCAATGTCATCCCGTCTCATGATAACAGCTCTCAATGTGTTGCACGTGGGTGTATATCACTTGCAGGGTTGCGCTCGCGTCATCGCTTTCATGCACTAGAGACATTGCAGCTGTTTCAATGTCATCCCGTCTCATGATAACAGCTCTCAATGTGTTGCACGTGGGTGTATATCACTTGCAGGGTTGCGCTCGCGTCATTGCTTTCATGCACTAGAGACATTGCAGCTGTTTCAATGTCATCCCGTCTCATGATAACAGCTCTCAATGTGTTGCACGTGGGTGTATATCACTTGCAGGGTTGCGCTCGCGTCATTGCTTTCATGCACTAGAGACATTGCAGCTGTTTCAATGTGTTCCCGTCTCATGATATCAGCTCTCAATGTGTTGCACGTGGGTGTATATCACTTGCAGGGTTGCGCTCGCGTCATCGCTTTCATGCACTAGAGACATTGCAGCTGTTTCAATGTCATCCCGTCTCATGATAATAGCTCCCAATGTGTTGCACGTGGGTGTATATCACTTGCAGGGTTGCGCTCGCGTCATGGCTTTCATGCACTAGAGACATTGCAGCTGTTTCAATGTCATCCCGTCTCATGATAACAGCTCTCAATGTGTTGCACGTGGGTGTATATCACTTGCAGGGTTGCGCTCGCGTCATCGCTTTCATGCACTAGAGACATTGCAGCTGTTTCAATGTCATCCCGTCTCATGATAACAGCTCTCAATGTGTTGCACGTGGGTGTATATCACTTGCAGGGTTGCGCTCGCGTCATCGCTTTCATGCACTAGAGACATTGCAGCTGTTTCAATGTCATCCCGTCTCATGATAACAGCTCTCAATGTGTTGCACGTGGGTGTATATCACTTGCAGGGTTGCGCTCGCGTCATTGCTTTCATGCACTAGAGACATTGCAGCTGTTTCAATGTCATCCCGTCTCATGATAACAGCTCTCAATGTGTTGCACGTGGGTGTATATCACTTGCAGGGTTGCGCTCGCGTCATCGCTTTCATGCACTAGAGACATTGCAGCTGTTTCAATGTCATCCCGTCTCATGATAACAGCTCTCAATGTGTTGCACGTGGGTGTATATCACTTGCAGGGTTGCGCTCGCGTCATTGCTTTCATGCACTAGAGACATTGCAGCTGTTTCAATGTCATCCCGTCTCATGATAACAGCTCTCAATGTGTTGCACGTGGGTGTATATCACTTGCAGGGTTGCGCTCGCGTCATCGCTTTCATGCACTAGAGACATTGCAGCTGTTTCAATGTCATCCCGTCTCATGATAACAGCTCTCAATGTGTTGCACGTGGGTGTATATCACTTGCAGGGTTGCGCTTGCGTCATCGCTTTCATGCACTAGAGACATTGCAGCTGTTTCAATGTCATCCCGTCTCATGATAACAGCTCTCAATGTGTTGCACGTGGGTGTATATCACTTGCAGGGTTGCGCTCGCGTCATTGCTTTCATGCACTAGGGACATTGCAGCTGTTTTAATGTCATCCCGTCTCATGATAACAGCTCTCAATGTGTTGCACGTGGGTGTATATCACTTGCAGGGTTGCGCTTGCGTCATCGCTTTCATGCACTAGAGACAATGCAGCTGTTTCAATGTCATCCCGTCTCATGATAACAGCTCTCAATGTGTTGCACGTGGGTGTATATCACTTGCAGGGTTGCGCTCGCGTCATCGCTTTCATGCACTAGGGACATTGCAGCTGTTTCAATGTCATCCCGTCTCATGATAACAGCTCTCAATGTGTTGCACGTGGGTGTATATCACTTGCAGGGTTGCGCTCGCGTCATGGCTTTCATGCACTAGAGACATTGCAGCTGTTTCAATGTCATCCCGTCTCATGATAACAGCTCTCAATGTGTTGCACGTGGGTGTATATCACTTGCAGGGTTGCGCTCGCGTCATGGCTTTCATGCACTAGAGTCATTGCAGCTGTTTCAATGTCATCCCGTCTCATGATAACAGCTCTCAATGTGTTGCACGTGGGTGTATATCACTTGCAGGGTTGCGCTCGCGTCATCGCTTTCATGCTCTAGAGACATTGCAGCTGTTTCAATGTCATCCCGTCTCATGATAACAGCTCTCAATGTGTTGCACGTGGGTGTATATCACTTGCAGGGTTGCGCTCGCGTCATCGCTTTCATGCACTAGAGACATTGCAGCTGTTTCAATGTCATCCCGTCTCATGATAACAGCTCTCAATGTGTTGCACGTGGGTGTATATCACTTGCAGGGTTGCGCTCGCGTCATCGCTTTCATGCACTAGAGACATTGCAGCTGTTTCAATGTCATCCCGTCTCATGATAACAGCTCTCAATGTGTTGCACGTGGGTGTATATCACTTGCAGGGTTGCGCTCGCGTCATCGCTTTCATGCACTAGAGACATTGCAGCTGTTTCAATGTCATCCCGTCTCATGATAACAGCTCTCAATGTGTTGCACGTGGGTGTATATCACTTGCAGGGTTGCGCTCGCGTCATCGCTTTCATGCACTAGAGACATTGCAGCTGTTTCAATGTCATCCCGTCTCATGATAACAGCTCTCAATGTGTTGCACGTGGGTGTATATCACTTGCAGGGTTGCGCTCGCGTCATGGCTTTCATGCACTAGAGACATTGCAGCTGTTTCAATGTCATCCCGTCTCATGATAACAGCTCTCAATGTGTGCACGTGGGTGCATATCACTTGTTGTTTGTAACAACAGTAGCAAAAGATCATTTTATTATCGTGTGTAACATAGAGATCGCCGTTCACCGGAATATGGTTCTTAGTGTTTTGCTAACCGAGGAGAAAGATACTTCACAACAGCAATTTTTTTAAAACCCGTATTTTTCAAGTGGTGGTAATGCGTTTTAGAAGAAGCTTCTATAGTAGAAACGTTCAACAACAGAAGTTACTTCTTATGTATCATTAAAATAATAGGAAAACGCTCTGTGTGACTCGTTGATAAGCGAGCGGGTTCATATCTACGAACTCTCCGGCGAAAAGCTAATAAAACAACGTTGCAATAATGGGCATTGGAAATATTTTTCTATGGCTATTATACTTCCCGACATTCTTGAATGCTGTGCAATGTACGTTGCTAAGAATTTTCGGTGTCCTTTTGCCTAATGTTTTCTACGCGGTCTGCCACAGTTACTGACACTTTTTGACAGCAATACAAATGTAATTTATTTCTCAAATACTTATCGTATCGGATCGCGATTAAATTAGTATATTCGTGACAGGCCAAAAATTCACTATACCTCACATTTTGCCGTTAATGTGTAACTGTGTTTCGAGTAACTTTAATGTCACTTTGCCAATACTCATTAGATCGCCATAAAACGAACATATTCGTGTTCGGAAAATTCTTTACAAAAATATGGCTATCTCCCATTTTGCCGCCATTTTGTTTCAGAAAAATATTGAACAGTAACTACGGTGTAACTTTGTAAGTTTACGATCGATGTTGTCACAAAACTACACTCCTACAATCCACATGGAGGATTGTGGATGGTCTAAATTTCAATCTGATCAGATTTTCCGTTCAACCGCTATCGACAGAAATAATAATAATAAAAAAACATCAAACAGAACGAGTGCCATAAAAGTCTAATGGAGACGCTCGCTTCTCTCGCTTAGTTATTTCTCATAGAGTGGAATACAGATGATTTTTAAGTTTCTTTATAGTTATTGTGCCTTGGCCGAAGCTTTGAGCACAGATAACGGAATCCGTTGTCGGTGCTTTGAGTATAAGACCACTTACGTTGGGTAGAGCTACAACGCCAGTACAAGTTTGTCTAGCGCCTCCTGCAGCCCCATTTACACTTCTTGGTTAAGGCTGGTCCACACAGATTTTTTAAGCATAAGATTTAAGGTTTGACGCGTAGTCGTAAAGTTGGATCATAGCAAACACGTACTGGCGTTCACACAAAGTTTTAGTTTTAAGACATTGTTTTCATTGTTGTTCTTACAACTACGTCTTAAAACCTTAAATCTTATGCTTAAAAAATCTGTGTGGACCAGCCGTTAGTAGAAGATCACCGCGCATGCTTGGCGAGATTATACTACCCGACTACCATACGTTGACCGGTATGACGTGGCAGTTTGTCCACCGCCTCGTACAGCCTCACTTACGCTTGTTGGCTAGTAGAAGATCACCGCGCATGCTTGGCGAGATTATACTACCCGACTTCCATACGTTGACCGGTATGACGTGGCAGTTTGTCCACCGCCTCGTACAGCCTCACGTACGCTTGTTGGCTAGTAGAAGATCACCGCGCATGCTTGGCGAGATTATACTACCCGACTACCATACGTTGACCGGTATGACGTAGCAGTTTGTCTACCGCCTCGTACAGCCTCACTTACGCTTGTTGGATAGTAGAAGATCACCGCGCATGCTTGGCGAGATTATACTACCCGACTACCATACGTTGACCGGTATGACGTGGCAGTTTGTCCGCCGCCTCATACAGCCTCACTTACGCTTGTTGGCTAGTAGAAGATCACCGCGCACGCTTGGCGAGATTATACTACCCGACTACCATACGTTGACCGGTATGACGTAGCAGTTTGTCTACCGCCTCGTACAGCCTCACTTACGCTTGTTGGATAGTAGAAGATCACCGCGCATGCTTGGCGAGATTATACTACCCGACTACCATACGTTGACCGGTATGACGTGGCAGTTTGTCCGCCGCCTCATACAGCCTCACTTACGCTTGTTGGCTAGTAGAAGATCACCGCGCACGCTTGGCGAGATTATACTACCCGACTACCATACGTTGACCGGTATGACGTGGTAGTTTGTCCACCGCCTCGTACAGCCTCACTTACGCTTGTTGGCTAGTACAAGATCACCGCGCATGCTTGGCGAGATTATACTACCCGACTACCATACGTTGACTGGTTTGACGTTCTAGCCAAACAACCACTAACGTTGGTTCTCTGCCCTGAGTTTATACTCAAAGGTCGATGGTCTCGAGATAAAAAAGTTGTTATTCTTGAACGCAAATATCGATGGAGGCAAATAACACTATCAATGTCATAGGTCAATGACGTACATCATTTATTTATTTATTTTATTATAATCAAGCACAGTGTAGGGCACAAGGCCCTCTTTAGCTTGATGAGTGATGATTGATGAATAATAATGTGGAAGGGAGGAGGGGATACCTGCTACTGGCACGTAACCTACTCCTGTTGATTAGTACAAAGGGGACAAGCGGCTTTACGTATCATTCGAAAGGACAGCGTAACTTTGACCAGTCATATAGGTTCATCTACTAACCTGGACTGTTGACGAGAAGAACGAAGCTGTTACACAAGCTTTCGAACCCTCCAATCTGCTCTAATCAACGGTAACTAGTGTTTCAGAGGAGAGTGGTCATCCATCCACCTCCTGACCTAGCCCGAGGTTGCTTATTTCGGTGTTCGTATGGGAACCGGCTAAATAACAGACCATCAATGGAAAGAAATGAATCATAACAAAATCTCATAATGTAATAGTGTAACAGTACCCTGCCTAGCTCAGCCGGGAAATAAACCAACACTTAGAAATTTGAGTTGTACTATTAAATTATATTGTATCACATAGACAACGAATGCTCACAGTAAATAACTTGTCACAAATAGGTTTACAGACAGTACCAGCTCCAGTTATAGGTGTAGTCTTCTTCTAACCTTGGTTTCTCAAGCAGGCGTCTATGGTAGGATTTCCAAGATGTCCTTCATGGTAGGTTGAATTCAGTGGTTGATCGTGTATAACCGAAGCTTCGAAAATCACCGTCCCATTTAACGGGGCAGGCGTAGTTGACGTCTGGGTAATACTAGTTTGGATAACTAGAGAAATCGTAAGGCTCAAAGACTCGAGTTCTTGAAGTTATTCCGTGTAGCTTTCAACACCACTTCCTCTCTCTAGGCTCACTTTCCACCATCTTCTTCTGTATAATGTCCTTAGTTACCAGTCAACAACCGTTGCTATGCAATGTAACAATGCAAGTTCTTTATTGATATTACCAAAGCTCTCTACAAATTCACATGTGCACAAAGTCACTGCATTCTAAGCACAGCCTAGTGGATAATGCACAAACTCACTGCACTCTAAGCACAGCCTAGTGGATAATGCATATAGACGGTACTTTACAATAGTATGAAGTAGAAACGATATTTCATTTGGAACGTACGTTAGCAGTAGCACCGTTGAGTGAGTAATATAGGGTAGAGATTCGCAACGCAATCAGCAGTTTGTCTACCGCCTTTTACTGCCCAACATGGTTTAGCTGGGTAGTAGAAGTGCGTGTGCGTGTGCGTGTGCGTGTGCGTGTGCGTGTGCGTGTGCGTGTGCGTGTGCGTGTGCGTGTGCGTGTGCGTGTGCGTGTGCGTGTGCGTGTGCGTGTGCGTGTGCGTGTGCGTGTGCGTGTGCGTGTGCGTGTGCGTGTGCGTGTGTGCGTGTGCGTGTGTTCGTGTGTAGTCACGCCAGTGATACACACTTCTAGTCGGTGGGCACATATTGGCAATATAATCTGTGTTTATTCATATAGGCGGGTCTGAAGGCCGCGCAGGACGAATAAAGGTCATTGCCACTGATAAGAGATAAGCGACGGAGATGCTGTACTACAGTTCTGTTAGTGGGGTAGGCCTACACGGTGTACACCCGGACTATGGCAATTCAGATTTATGGTAGGCCTAGACACAAACAGGTAATTGCTTGGCGTAGGTTAGCTCCCTGGCAATAGTCCTATGCCTACATCTTTTCCATTTTAATTATTATTATCGTATTTAATTCAAGCTTCATGGCCTAGACGTATGCAAGATTTTCATGTCTTGCTACCATACGCAATTTTAAAATGTGGCAAATGAATATCAAATCCCTTGCGCGCAGGGCCGGTTTTAGGATATTTTCTTGTGTTCGCGAGCAGTGAAAATGCCGCCTATATGGACTTTCCACTTGTATGTACTTGAGTCGGCCCCAAGGGGTCTGGGGCAAAGCCCCAGCCGCCGGAGGCGGAAATATGTTTAAGCTTTTTTCCCTTCAAGATAGCCTGTAGTGAGATCTGAGATAGGATGGGTTTGATTAAAGTGAGTAACAATATAAGCATTTTTGTTTGATAAATAAAAAATAGTTTAAAATAGAAACATTACTAGTGATGAGTGAATTAAATTCAATGCTATTCGTACTATTATGTATACAATATTTTTATTATCTTACTTCAAAAACAGCTTACGTACGTTAGTGAAGTACGGGCGGGAATATTCCCGGGAATATTTTCCGATCCCATATATATTCCCAAAAGTAGGAAATTTATATTTTTCTTTTAATAAAATCGATTCCCAAATGAATGTATTCATTCCAGGTCATTATACATCAGTAGTAGGCTTAGGCCTACAACAAACCCGCTAGATATTGTTGTCGGCGGAGGGGGGTGGGGGGGGGGGGGGGGGGGGGGTAGGTGCTGTGTGATTGTGATTATACCTGCAGGTGAGTGATGTGTGTTTTGCAGTTCACGGGTCGCGATTGTCCTCGTTGGAGGGAGGTGACGGCTAGTGTGTCTTCATTGATATCGCGTCGTCACGCTTAGCCTCCTTGCGTTCAGTTCAGTTCAGTTCAGTTCAGTTTATTTATATTCTTATATCAGGTATACATTACATAGAATGGTATACGTGGTAAGGTTGTTTTCACATGGCTGTATGGTTGCATGTGTTTCTTGTAGGTATATTTTATTTTTGCTTGTTTGTCTATTTGTTTCTTTATAGGCCTACTTGTTTCGTTTTCTTATTGCTTATACGTGGATTTGGCTCTGTGCCCAATAACGTGGCGTTATTGTAACATGTGTTGTGTAATGTGGAATGAGTGCTTCGTAGCAGAATAGTGTTGTTAGGCAAGTATGTTGTTCATTGCTGTCAGTGATTACGGATTGCTGAGTTGCTGATAGTGAAGCCCCTTTTCGTAATGGGAAAAGCGAGGTTCAATGTTTTGACTGCCCTGGTAGCTCGGATTTCGTGAGCTCTGGCGGGTTGGTCGCTACAGCGGCCAGGAGTCTTTACCTCTTTATTGAGGTCATTTGATGCGGCAGGCGGGACCACAAGGGGTTCATTTTAACCTCGTGGGGTGTTGTTGTCGCTTTGGGGGTGACTAGTGCTCGGTTGGGACTGTGTAACATTGTCTTTGGTTCGAGGCCCGACGCGAGCTTAGTCGTACCGCGCGCGGACGCTGTCCAGCCGGCTGATGTTCCGTCGGTTGCGATAGTCGAGTTCGTGCGTAGTCAGCATCCATGCCGACTCGGAAGCTGAATACCCTGTGCACGGTTAGATCAGGCACTGCTGTCTGTGGTGGTTGGCGTTGGTTTTCGTTTTGACTCGACTCTCGTAAGTGTGGTTTATAACTGTCGAAATGTCCATAGTGGGTTTAGTATATACCTAGGCTATGTTAGCTTGCAGTCTTCAACTACATTGTTGGGCATGCAGTCGTTTTGTTGAAAAGCTATGTTTATTTTTACACTTTGTATTGACATAAGGTTAAAGTTTAGGCTTATTTAGCTTTAGGTTTGTTGGACATTTCGGACTTGGCCAGACTTTGATCGTTGACGCGCGTCGACCAGGTGTGGTGGAATTGATTGGATTCCGACGTTGACGCAATGAGATAGTTGAAATGTGCAGTTTTCTCGATGGTTCTTTTTGTGCATGTGAGTTTCGGTGCTGTCAGTCGTGCATTGGTTGTTGCGTTGATCACTATACCCGTACGTCATGGACAGTTGGTCGTTTGTCGAGAACTGCGGAATTGGGCAGGTTCCGAGATGGGAGGCGTTGGTGTGCGGCCCCGGCCCGGGTTATGAGCCAGGCGATACCTGCGCAGTCGGAACGTGTGAGGGTGTGGACCAAGGCCCAGGGCGCCCTGTTGGGCACCGAGGTGTTGATTGCGGTACGGGGTTTGTTGGGAGGGGGCAAGGGGGCTCCTTCCAGTCAGCAGGCGCAGTGGGCAGCGAGATACCGGTATTGTTGGGAGGGGCAAGGGGGCTCCTTCCAGTCAGGAGGCGCAGTGGGCTGCGAGATACCGGTATTGTTGGGAGGGGGCAAGGGGGCTCCTTCCAGTCAGGAGGCGCAGTGGGCAGCGAGATACCGGTATTGTTGGGAGGGGGCAAGGGGGCTCCTTCCAGTCAGGAGGCGCAGTGGGCAGCGAGATACTGGTATTGTTGGGAGGGGGCAAGGGGGCTCCTTCCAGTCAGGAGGCGCAGTGAGCAGCGAGATACCGGTATTGTTGGGAGGGGGCAAGGGGGCTCCTTCCAGTCAGGAGGCGCAGTGGGCAGCGAGATACCGGTATTGTTGGGAGGGGGCAAGGGGGCTCCGTCGAGTCAGGAGGCGCAGTGGGCAGCGAGATACTGGTATTGTTGGGAGGGGGCAAGGGGGCTCCTTCCAGTCAGGAGGCGCAGTGGGCAGCGAGATACCGGTATTGTTGGGAGGGGGCAAGGGTGCTCCTTCCAGTCAGGAGGCGCAGTGGGCAGCGAGATACTGGTATTGTTCGGAGGGGGCAAGGGGGCTCCTTCCAGTCAGGAGGCGCAGTGGGCAGCGAGATACCGGTATTGTTGGGAGGGGGCAAGGGGGCTCCTTCCAGTCAGGAGGCGCAGTGGGCACCGAGATACCGGTATTGTTGGGAGGGGCAAGGGGGCTCCTTCCAGTCAGGAGGCGCAGTGGGCAGCGAGATACCGGTATTGTTGGGAGGGGGCAAGGGGGCTCCTTCCAGTCAGGAGGCGCAGTGGGCAGCGAGATACCGGTATTGTTGGGAGGGGGCAAGGGGGCTCCTTCCAGTCAGGAGGCGCAGTGGGCAGCGAGATACCGGTATTGTTGGGAGGGGGCAAGGGGGTCCTTCCAGTCAGGAGGCGCAGTGGGCAGCGAGATACCGGTATTGTTGGGAGGGGCAAGGGGGTCCTTCCAGTCAGGAGGCGCAGTGGGCAGCGAGATACCGGTATTGTTGGGAGGGGCAAGGGGGCACCTTCCAGTCAGGAGGCGCAGTGGGCAGCGAGATACCGGTATTGTTGGGAGGGGGCAAGGGGGCTCCTTCCAGTCAGGAGGCGCAGTGGGCAGCGAGATACCGGTATTGTTGGGAGGGGGCAAGGGGGCTCCTTCCAGTCAGGAGGCGCTGTGGGCAGCGAGATACCGGTATTGTTGGGAGGGGCAAGGGGGCACCTTCCAGTCAGGAGGCGCAGTGGGCAGCGAGATACCGGTATTGTTGGGATGGGGCAAGACGGCTCCTTCCAGTCAGGAGGCGTAGTGGGCAGCGAGATACCGGTATTGTTGGGAGGGGGCAAGGGGGCTCCTTCCAGTCAGAAGGCGCAGTGGGCAGCGAGATACCGGTATTGAGCCGCTCGGTATCTGGAGACTAACCAGGTCCACCCAGAGGATGATGTGCCAGTACCAGGCACCGTTGGTGAGGCGGTGGTACCCGTTCTTTACTACAAGTTCTACTTGTAGCTCCTCTGGGTCGTGAAAGGGGGGAAGGGGGTAGCTCATGGTTCTTTTGAATTTTGCTTGTGTTTTGTTTTGTTATTGATTTATCCTAGATTTGTTCAAAATTGGATGTTATTTATTTTTTCAAGTTTTCAAGTTTTTCGATTGGTACGAGTCCGTCATTTTGGCGGCTAAGGGGGGGGGGGGGGGCGTCTGGCAGGTTACGGTTTCATGGTGTGGTTTGTAGAAGGAGGTCTTCTCTAGCTCCTAGACTTTTGAATCAACGCGGTGGAGCAGTGGGGACGGTTCGGTGGATCGGAAAGGTCTTCGTGTGCGTGCTGCTACTCGGTGTTCAGTCGCCGTGTCGAGGTGTCACCGTCTCATATCAGTCATCGCTGGCGTACATTGGGGTTGTCTGTGAGGGCGCGGTTCCCTTGACGTACTCTGGGACGTGGCCGGCCTGGTTCGATGTGAGGGCGCGGACCCCTTGACGTACTCTGGGA
>OX246744.1:35828328-35845319 GCA_945910005.1 Isoperla grammatica
AGAGATGGGAGAAGTCACGTGTGAGTCATGCATATTGGAGTTCTCGTGGTGGGAACAGTAAAACGGTACCACTCGGCATTAAGACTCTGAGTGGTGCCTGCGCATTATGGGGTTGCAGCTCCACGTGATCTTTTATGACATATCTAGTCAGAGATGGGGGGAAGTCACGTGTGAGTCTTGCATCTAGTATGGACCACGGGTTTTGCCTAAGCCAGATTGAGTCAAAGGTCAATTGATAACGCCTTGCTATATATACACGCTGGGCTGGCGGTCCAACATTCACTACCTTCTCAGTCTGCACTGTGATCTTATCTGAATAGTTTTGTCCTACTAGTTTTGAAATGTCCATCTACGTTTTTCTGACTTTGGTGGGCTTCGCCTGGTTGCTGATTGGCCGTAAGTAAAACAACCATATTATTATGTATATGTAGCAATAGAAACATATATGAAATGTATTTTTTGTAACTTTTCGTGAAATGTGAAATATTTATGTACATTACATACACATATGTTGTCACACAATTGTCAATTGTTATAAGATCATAATCCTATGCCCACATCGGAGTCCCCTGACTTCGATAGATCGTACACAAATAAATGTTGAACCTCGAGAGAACCTAATGACAACATTAGATGTAAATTTCTTTCAAAACTATGCAAAACCACTACAATAGTTTTTGTTTGATTGTCACTGAACCGGTTTATATACCGCAACCTAATTAATAATAGCACTGTTTTGCAATTCCCAGATCTTTCGAATTTTTCAACCACAATACACTCGCGATACCAGAATATGGACGGTCCGTATTCATAGTCGTCCCCTACCCCTAGGGGCGCCCGTTGTTGCTACGCACGTGTGTTCTACGTGGGAAATAACATGCATGACACTGATACCTGGCAACAACGGGCGCCCCAGAGGTAGGGACGACTATGAATTTACTTTTTATAAATTCACAATAATTAAGCGAGCGAAGCGAGCGTCTCCATCATACCTTCATGGCACTTCGTTCTGTTTTTGTTTGTTTTGTCTTTTGATAGCAGTCGAACGGAAAGCCCGATCAACTTGAAATTGTGACCATCCACAAGCCTCGATGTGGATTGAATGTGTATAGTTTTGTGGGAAAATCGTTTGGAAAGTTACAAAGTTACACCAAAGTTAATGTAAATTATTTTTCTGAAACAAAATGGTGGCAAAATGTGAGAAAGCTTTATTTTTACAAACATTTTTCCGGTCACGAGTATGTTTATTTTATGGCGATCTGATAAGTATTGTCAAAGTTACACAAACGTTACTCGAAAATATTTTTCTGAAACACAGTCACACCAAAATGTGAGGTGGCTATCTTATTGTTACTCTTTGTCCGGTCACAAATATACTTACTTAGAAGCGATCTGATACGTAATAGAGGCAACATTTCTATTGCTGTCAATAACTGTTAGTAACGGTGGCGGACCGCGGCGAAAACACTAGACAAAATGACACATCAAAATCTTAGCAACGCACACTGCACAGCATTCAACAATGTCGGGAAGTATAATAGGTATGGAAATTAGAAAAATGTTTGCAATTCGCATTCTCGTATTGTTGTTAATTGTTGTTTTTATTAGCTTTGAAAACTTTTCGCCAGAACGTTCGTAGATATGGACGCGCTCGCTTATCAACGCGTCAAACAGAGCGTTTTCCTAGATATAATAATTTTATTTTCATAATGCCCTGATGTTACTGTAAATAGCAAATTTTAATTCTGGTACACCCCCTACCTTGATTGTTACTGGGGTTGATAAATTCGAAATGTCTGGAAATACATATTTAGATATATACTCATTATTTGTACCTCGAAGATATAAATCCAGGAGGTGGCAACGTGTTGAGCTTTAAAATATATAGCTTATAAAAAATACATCACAAACTTCCATCAGAAAAAATTATTGAGATCCCTTTCAAGATCCAAGTTTGAAGTCAAAAATTCTCTAAGAATATGCGGTGTCCGGTGGTTAATGCTGTTCTTATGGGGGCTCAAACATTTTTTTTAAGTACTTATTTTTTAAATATCTCATTACCGACGGTGTACCTACACATTTTGGTATGTTAAAAAAAAACTGATTCATTGTGTGAGCAGCAATAAAATTGTAAATTGTTGAAAATTTACTGTTTCAATGACTACTACGAAATAATAACGTTACAACTTATATAATTATTTTGTGTAAAAAATATTGCCTAACTGTATTGTTATTATCCACTCTACTTTAGCAAAGCAATTCTTCGATAAAATGGCGTAATATGGTCTTTTATTAAAGAATATACACTAAATTAAAAAAATATGTATAGTTTTTTCGTGATGATATACTTTAAATGAAAAGTATATGTTCATATCAAGGGATTTATTTTGTAGCAGAAAAACTCCGTTTCGAGTGGTAAATGCACTTGAATAATTAATGGCTCATGTCAATGGCTGCGTTATTTTATTTCCTATAAGCACAATGCTTTCACCCGCGCTCTCCCTAGCGGCAGCGAAGACAACTTCTAGCAGCAGCTCCCGAAGATATCGGCACACCCTCCCCCCTCGCCCCCCTCACCAACACACTGCCTCACAACCCTCTTATCTTTTATTGTTATGAACATCGAACTTAGCTTATTTCTTTATCTTACCGACATCACTTATATAATAAGCAGCCCACAGTGGCTCTCTTGCTGTCTTTGGTACACTTTGAGCCCATGCATTCGCCAGGTTCGAGTCCTGTTTAGTCATGGATTCCGTATGGAGTGGTTTTTATATTCATGATTTCACCATTCACCGTCTCGATAATCATCGTTGCCATAATATGATTACGTAAAGGCTACATACATACATACATACATACCATCATCAACAGTGAGATCAATGTAATATATAGACGTCGCTCTTAGTCTCAGACATAAAATGTTGTGAATAATTTTGTAAATTTAATGATTGAGAAGTGATTTTAAAAATAATAATATTACATGAAAAAAATAATTTTTTTAAAAAACAATGCTTATATTTAAATGCACTAAAAAGTAAAAAATAAATTTTCGCCCAACAAATTTTTTCCTCACTCGGTAAATAAAAGCGTTGGGCGCTTTTCCTGCATAAACAGCAGAATACTGCAATCTATGTCAATACCAAAAGCGCCCAACGCTTTTATTTAACGAGTGAGGCAAAAATTTGTTGGGCGAAAATTTATTTTTTACTTTTTAGTGCATTTAAATATAAGCGTTGTTCTGTTAAAAAATATTTTTTTCATGTAATATTATTTTATATTTTTTAGTCTTAACGAATCTTGCAATCGAATATATATCGAAAATCGATTAATTAATTATGATGGTTTAATTGATTATTTAGTTAATATGACAATTGATTTATGTATTGTCATTAAGAATACGTCTGTGTGAAAACTTTCAGCTCAATTCGACGTTCGAAAAGGGGTGTTTTATCGATTCCCATATAAAACATCAATTAATTAATTATGATGGCTTAACTGATTATTTAGTAAATATGACAATTGATTCATGTATTTTCATTAAGAATACGTCTGTGTGAAAACTTTAAACTCGATTCGACGTTGGGAAGTGGGTGAAACATCGATTCCCATATAAAACATGAATTAATTATGATGAATTAATTGACTATTTTTAGTAAATATGACAATTGATTCGTGTATTGTCATTAAAGTCACTCCTCTAAGTGTACTCTCTAGTCAGAGTCAACTATAACTAATGATCAAAGTCAGCTGAACAATGCAATTAAAACAAAATGTTTTTAACTTTTAAATAGAAGTGTGTATTTTAAATATTGTTTGTAAATCTTTCCCTACATAAATATGTTATTTTAACTAAACTGTTAATTTATTTGCATTGTCGGAAGTGCTAGTCCGTCAACTGACTAAATACCCCGGTCAAATAGCAATTTTACCCGGAATTAATTGGTACAGAATTTTTTTTTATCAGATGTTGTTTGCTATATATACCTACATATGCCGAAGGAAGTTTACCGCCGTCCGACCCCCCTAATTAACGTAATTAATTAAAATTCTTTAATTAATTAATGCTTGTATAATCGTTATTTTCAAAGATTTGTTTGATATTGTATATTAAATACATTGAGTAAAGCCTTTTGTAATAAGAAGAATATTGAAAACCTGTGTAAAGATATTTTGGCAAGCATTAATGAATTAATATCAATATAATAACATTTTTAATAAAATGGTTCCCGTGTATAATTCGTATAATGAAATATATGGTTAATAGTTGTAAATACATAAGTAGTAACATGTGAAACTACTGTAGAAAGTTTACCGAAATAAAATTAATATTCGTGTGATAAATCAGCATAATTAATTATACATTAATTACCGATGTTTAAAAGGAATACATATTTGAATGTATGCATTATGGGTATTAAAAGAAAGCTGCCAATACGTGGGTTTTAATATCGGTATCTCTAGGCGAAGTAAAAAAAATCCCTATGGGGGGGGGGGGGGGGGGGGAGGCATATGTTTCGTTAAACGTATCAATCGAAAGATATTAATACGTCGTTTTTAGGAAAAGTACTTCAACAGGGCGATAAAAGAAAATGTACCCTAGTACTTGGCTAATATATTGTAGAGGGGGGGGGAGGTTAAGTAAAAGAGCGCCTTGTAAACTCAATTTTAATGTTAACCCAATTTAATTGATGTGACTTCATAGATATGAGATTCGATTACTCCGATACAAAAGACCCGTCACGGCCTGGGTTAGAATAAGCCCAGAGTGACCCTGCTGGTGGAAGAGGTGACAAAAGGAGACCCAGTGATATTCCTCCACCTCCACTATCCCACTGATGATTTATTCTCCCACTTGTCCCTGCCCTCCCTTGCTGGACTCCCTTTATGACGATTGAGGACCTCGCGATGTAGATGGACCTGATTCGGAAGACGTCTTATGACCTAAGGGGTCGAGTACGTCGTTAAACACCGCCAATAATATAATCCGATACAAAATTCTACTAAGATTCACTTTGCAGTGATCCACCATGCAATGAGGGTAGAATTCTCATGGTTAGCTGACTGTACGTGCGGCATCATCTTGTGCTTGAAGTACTGTTATGATAGGTTATTGTCTTGACCCGATGTAGGAAGCTTAGTGAATCTTGATTTGTTAATTACACACCAATAATATGGCCACTTGATTGGGTTGATGAGAAAATTTTGTTTGCTGCTCAAGCAAAAACAACAAGCAAACAGTCATGTTTGGCTCAACTGGATTGTAGTGCATTTATTACCATGCCACTCCGTTTAAAATGTATTTTTTTTTATTTTGCTATTGTTGATAGCCCATTATAGTCGCCATCAACTACTACAGTGGTATTTTAGTATTTGCTTTTGATGTACTAAGCATGCATATTGCATAGCAGCTCTTCATAAGATTTGTCTCTACCAAAGTATAAACGATGCAGTCAATCCCTCCATAAAATACAAAGCAATTGTTATTTATTTTTTCATATTCCATATTCCATATTCTCGTATTCATATTCATATTCGTGTTCATAATCGGGGTCGGGATGGATCGTTACCGTACATTTTCTCATGCTAAATCATTACGACATTAAGATTGTATTGTGAACAGCGCCATAAGAACCATGTTAACTCTTCTATGATTTCTTAATTGCGATTGCAATCCCGATACCGACAATTGCGGTTGGGGCTTTATATTCCAAACAGTATGCACATGAAAAGAATTTTGATCTTGCCTTGGAACACTCAAATAGTAAAATAATCTGAAGGTAGTGAAATTACTATTCTGTTGTGGAAGTGTGTCAGTGATACTTGTTCGTTTAGCTTAATATGAGTTTATTTCACATCGGGTCTATTTGACTATATTTTGAAATGTTATTTATGTCTGGTATTCTAAAACATACGAAACAAGTTAGTTATTGCTAGAATTTGATGTATATACATAAAAAGTAAGTAAGCTCTGGTATTCAAATAAGTACCAGTACGGCGCTGCGAAAGCGCCTTTTTTCTTTACCCACCCCCCCCCCCCCCTCCGCCACCCTTAACCGCCCTTCTTCCCGAATATATAAGCCAAGCACAAGGGTACATTTTTTTAATCGCCCTGTTAAAGTACTTTTCCTAAAAGCAAGGTACTAGCTTTTATTTGATACGTTTGACAAAATACCTGCATCCCCCCCCCCCCCCCCACAAGGAAAATGTATTTTTTTTTTACTTCACCCGGAGATACCGACATTACAACCTACGTATCGGCAGCTTTCTTTTGATACCCATAATGCATACATTCAAATATGTATTCCTTTTAAACAATCGGTAATTAATGTATTAATTAATTATGCTGATTTATCACACGAATATTACTTTTATTACGGTAAACTTTCTACAGTAGTTTCATATGTTATTACTTGTGTATTTAAAACTATCAACAATATATTCCATTATACCAATTATACACGGGAACCATTTTATTAAAAATGTTATTGATAATAATTAATTAATGCTTGCCGAAATATCTAAAACAGGTTTTCCATGTTGTTCTTATTACAGACGTTTTTACTTAATGTATTTAATATACAATATCAGTATTTTTTTTGAAAATAACGATTATATAAGCATTAATTAATTTTAGCAATTTAATTAATAACGTTAATTAGGGGGGTCGGACGGTGGTAAACTTTCTTCGGTGTATGAAGGTATATATAGCAAACAACTTCTGATAAAAAAAAATTCTGTACCAATTAATTCCGGGTCAAGCCTATTTCAGCTTCTATATTACCGGGGTAAAAACACGGCGCAGTAGTTGCCGCTCAAAATCAGTGCAGCCATATAGTGGAAACAAAATAATAGCAGGAATAACACTTATTTGATATCTGTTTGATTGAAATAATGTCCCGTATATTAGATTGATATTAACATATTATACACACTTGTGTATGGTTGCTTTGATTTAGAAGTGATATATGAAGTGGAACACGTAATATTTGGTCATGTAGTCTATTGCCAACCTTAAAATACGCTTGGCAACATCGCAACGTGATCGCAACTTTCCCAACAATCAACCACATGCCATGTGAAGATGTCAGCTTCTTTCGCGCGCAGTAAAAAGGGAAGTTTTCATGCTGCGTTTACTAAAACGCGCTTAATGCGACGCGACTGAAACGCTAAAATCAGATGATCAGTTTGGAGCGACGCGATCTGGTGTGATTAGCGTGCCAGATTTAACTTTATCGCGCGTTGCGTGTGCAAAAAGTGCATATCAAAATTCAAAACAAAAACAATTGACAACACATTGTTTGTGTTGTTTGTGACGGCTTTTGAAAACGAAAGTCTTGTGGGACAGCACTCCATGACAACTAAAATGCGATGGCATAGGTAGCTAGCAGATTAGGTGGTGTGTGCACATAATAATGTAATTAATTTAACATTTGAGCCGTAAAGCCAATGTCTGGAGTGAGGCGTAGGCCTAGCTAGCCTAGGACTCAATTTCATACGGAAGAGAATGCTGACATTGGCTAGGCCCACCATGGGCTAGGCCTACCTTATCTAGGCTCTCTCTAGCCTAGCCTAGACCAGGCCTTCACAAAAATGAATCGATACAGGCCTATAGGGGTAGGCCCCACTGCAGTTTG
Organism: Isoperla grammatica; assembly: GCA_945910005.1. Taxonomy (NCBI): domain Eukaryota; kingdom Metazoa; phylum Arthropoda; class Insecta; order Plecoptera; family Perlodidae; genus Isoperla; species Isoperla grammatica. The sequence goes on from OX246744.1 coordinate 35,835,966, forward strand.
CTTCTAGGGCTCTACTGTTAAATTTAGTACATTCTTGGCCCACGCCAATCTCCATCCATACCCCCTATAACTACCGATTGCGAAATGCGAACAATGACTTTATTCCAGATAAACATTTATGGTACTAAGGGTAGACCAAGGCTGTTGTCCTAGGCTGGCCCTTGGATTCTATACAAAGTAGGCCTAATATTAGATGATAATCACGACATTGTTGACGACGAAAGAACGAAATCTTTCAATGTAAACAAAGCGCAGCGCGAGTGCCTAGGCGCTGGCCCGGGGCACGTCAATGTCCACTATCAACATCAAAAATAGAACGTAGACAAAATATTACAATGCACAGTTAACTTCAAGGATCAAATACATATATTGTGTATTATGTACCAACAAAATAAAGAACTGAATTAATCAAAAGCTTAGTATTCTAGATTACAAAAATTGAGTACTGGCCTACAAAAGGCTCATGTTGCAGAATACAAGATTTCAAAGAACAATCTTGACATAAGAATTCATACAAATCATAAAGGAAAATGTGTTGGTCTGCGTCAGGCAAGTGTGGACAGCCGGGTCTAGCATGTCGCGGGCGGCGGGGGAGTGACCTGTTGGAGCAGTTGACTCTGCATTGTTGCCAAGTTTCTGAGCGTACATGCAACTTTAGGCTCAAATAACGCAAAAAGTAGTACGGATATACTCATTTTTTCTGCTTTGTGTGTATTTCTTAAGAACTTAGCTTCATTTTGATACTAAATTTGTTCTCGTGGCAACGTTTGTTGGCTCCTTTATATCTATGTGAAGGTGATAAAATGTGTAATTTCTCTCTCTCCAATGTTAAAGGATAGGGATTTTTAAAATGTTCACTTCATTATTTTGGAAAAAGTAGATCGGAAAGGGACTTACATTTTTTTGTATTGTGAAAGAGCGCTGTCTCATTGTAAAGTAAGCCAAATATGAAGAACGTGACAACGATGTCGAGTTATAGAGGAGTGACTTTAAGAATACGTCTGTGTGAAAACTTTCAGATCAATTCGACGTTTGGAAGTGGGTTACATCGATTCCCATATAAAACATTAATTAATTATGATAAATTAATTGAATATTTAGTAAATATGACAATTGGTTCGTGTATTGTCATTAAGAATACGTCTGTGTGAAAACGTTTAGCTCAATTTGACGTTCGGAAGTGGGTGAAATATCGATTCCTATATAAAATATCAATTAATTAATTAGGATGGCTTAATTGATTATTTAGAAAATACGACAATTGATTCAAGTATTGTCATTAATAATACGTCTGTGTGAAAACTTTCAGCTCAATTCAACGTTGGAAAGTGGGTGAAATATCGATTCCCATATAAAACATCAATTAATTAATTATGATGGCTTACTTGATTATTTAGTAAATATGACAATTGATTCATGTATTGCCATTAAGAATACGTCTGTGTGAAAACTTTGAGCTCAATTTAACGTTTAAAAGTGGGTGAAATTTCGATTCCAATATAAAACATTAATTAATTAATTATGATGAATTAATTGACAATGTAGTAAATATGACAGTTGATTCATGTATTGTCATCAGGAATACGTCTGTGTAAAAAATTTCAGCTTAATCGGACATCTAAAAGTAGGTGGAATATCGATTCAAAGATTCCGTCCAGACAAACAAGGCAAGTTAATATAAGCGTTGTAATAATAATAAAATGGTGTTGATAACGGGAAACTGTTTGTTTAAATAATAATTTGAATGCAAAATTATCTATTTTGATGAATATTTCTGTGTAGGGCTGCGCTACCATGTGCAATGTTATGCAGAAAGTATAAGGTTCAAACCCCGGTCGGGGCATATGTTTTTGTAGTTTGGAACTTGACTTTTATCTATCAATATGGTTCTGGTGTACCGGTATATTATGTAAACGGTGAATTTAGAGCCGTCATAGCAACAAAGCACATTTAAGGTAGTAGTCTATAAATGTCCCCCACTGAAAGGGGTCAGTTGTTCTAACTGAGTGGGTTTTTATTAATTTATTTATTCATTTATGCATTGATTCATTTATGCATTGATTCATTTATTCATGTATTCATTTATTCATTTCTTCATTTATTTCTTCATTTATTCATTTCTTCAATTATTTATTCATTTATTCATTTATTTATTTATTGATATATTCATTTATTCTATTATAAATGTTTTCCTTTATTTATTTATTTATTTATTTATTCATTTATTTATTTAACATTAATTAATTCATTCCTCTATTAATTTATTAATTCACCCATTCCTTCATTCATTCATTTATTCATTCAGTTATTCATTTTATTTAGTTATTCATTTATTTACTTATTTAGTAATTTACTTATTTACTTATTTACTTGTTTACTTGTTAACTTGTTTTACTTATTCTTTATTTGCTTATTTTCTTATTTAGCTTATTGTACTTTTTCTTTATTTACTTATTTTACTTATATTACTTATTCTTTATTTACTTACTTACCCTTCATTCATTCATTCATTCATTCATTTATTAATTTATTCAATTATTAATTCATTAATTTATAAAATTATTAATTTATTTATTTACTTACTTATTTAGGTATTTGCTTGTTTAAGCAAGAGGTGTTGCTTTTATTCATTGAACAATCTTATACAAGTTATGTTTTTGACGATACTTAAGAAGTTGCCAATATGACAATTCCTTTGGTGTGTACAGGGTGCGAACTGACAGCTTAGTAGAGGGGCGTGGGTAGCAAGGGGTCTGGGGCGAAGCAATAGCCGCCGAAAGCAAACTTTTTTGGGGTATTATTGCCCTCGAGATGGCCTTAGAAGCAATATGAGGTATTATTTTGAAGATATTTTATTCCCGTATTTTAAGTGTTCACCAATTTTCTTTGTAGTTTTAACCTATTCCTATATTATGTAAATTAATGTTTTAACTGTCATTCACCCACTTGTTCTTGGCGACGTAAATGAAAGTCTTCAGTACCGGTATCCTAACTTCTAGTTCACACGAATATTTATTTTAGCCAGTATAGAAATATAGGTGTAAATTTACGCATTATTTATGAATGTTATGAGATAAAATCACTTGATATGATATGAAATGAGATGGGTATCCAGAGGTGGGGATTTAGCCATCCCCGGTTAGAATACCTTTCAGTAAAACAGAGCCAGGGATGAAATAACCAGAGGGGGAAATCCCGCCCCCCCTCCGTCAATTCGCACCGTGTATGCGCCATGCAATATGCAGTGGCGTATCCAGAAATTTAAAAATGGCGGACGACCCATAAGCAGTGTTTGCCACTCGATACTTTTTAAAACTACCTAGATATAGATACAGCTGAGATACTCTGGTGGAAATGTACCTAGACCCAGACAGATTCCTTTTTAGAAATGTACTTACGTAAAGGTACAACTACAAGATACATTTACATGTACCTGCCGGATACAAGATACTTTAAACTGTTTTGTAGTTAACATAGGGTTAATATTTTGAATAAAATGATATGTTTAAATCTAGATATATCTGAATTGTATAAATAATATAATAATGTAGCTCGTTTTTAAATTCTCAACGATAAATTAGGCCCATTGGCATTGTACAGTTTGACAGAAACTAGTTACAAAATAGAGATATCAATTTCTTTATAATGATTGGCTTAAAGTTACCTAATAGATAATTATTAAAAGCAGTGGTAGATAATACAATATTGTTCAATCAATAGATATGCAGATTGTCTTATACGAGTATGGTACTTATTAAGAAGGGAAGATAGGTCTATAATAAACAACATGAATATATAGAACCAAACACTTGCTTGACGTTACAAACATTTATTATTGAATTGAAATCGAATGCAAAAAAGCTGCCCAAAGTACAATATTGTTTAAGGATATTTTTTTTTAATATGCTCCAACAAATCATAAACTATAAGCCAATCAGTACCTTGGGAGGGTCGAAGCAAAAAGAGATATAATATTGAAAAACTATCATAACAAATTAAAAACTATTTTCATGAAATGAATCTAAAATTGAGTCTGATTTAAATAAAATAACGAAGGTAGGAATCGGCGGTGAATTTGTACCACTTTGTAATGGTATCATGGATAAGGTAGAATGTAGATTGACAAAAAGATAGTAATTAATTATCAAAGTTAGTATATTTTACGATATCATATTTGCCATTCAGGAAGTTTTGGCATAATACGACATGCATGTAGAATTATAAAAAAAATACAGTAGGGCTATTCCACTTTGTGTTAGGGTTTGCGTACAGTTTTGTGATATGTATTGAACTGTTTCCACGCTCGCACTGTGGATTGTGTACTAAACGATAGCAAGCCTCGAATATACTTCCCTCGCTGTAACGTACAAGGTGTTGTCGTGGATTATGTAATAATTTCCCCTCCCCCTGTCCACCTCCACTCGGTACCGGCTGAGTGCTTGCGAGAAAGATATGCGGGGATTGTTGCGGTCAACATGCCAGGTGTCATTGTTTAAAATAGCAATCTTTTGAAGTAGTTAAATGTTACAGTTTCTCAATTACTTCTCAGTTATATGGATTAATCTCGAAAAAATGATATAAAATTAACGTTGAGTTTTAAAAATAACTTGAATATTAACAATGTTGGCGTAGTCTGAACATTATAACGATGACGAGACCACTGTTATAAAATTGACAGTTTTCAATCTATTTTTTAAATTCAAAGTTAATTTTATATCCATTTTTCGTGAACATTCCATATATCTGAGAATTGAGGAATTGTAATATTTAACTACTTAAAAATATTGCTATTTTAATCAATGACACCTGGCATGTTGACCGCAACCCTCCCCGCATACCTTTCTCGCAGGCGCTCAGCCGGTACGGAGTGGAGGGTGAAAGAGGGAGAGGAAATTATTACATAATCCGTGACGACAACACCTTGTACGTTACAGCGAGAGCAGTATAGCAACGAAGCACTCAATAAATTCAAAGTTGTTCTGGATTGGCCTTGTTGATTCTGGCATCAGTCCGCAGGTGTTCGCACTGTCTAATCACTGATTCATGTGTTTCATATTTGAAATATCGATCTTTGAGTGGTTATCGCTCACCTGTCGATGGTGTTCAGAGCCTACAGGGTTGTTCAGTCGCTTTAAATTGAAGTCCCCCACTGAAAATCAGTCGTGTTACTGAGTGGGTAGACTCTATAAATACGAATGTATTTATTTGTTTTATTTATAGCTTAGCCGCACCTGCAATGCTGGAAGTGCAGTGCGAGCGTGAAAACAGTGATACAACGTTAATACATGTCACAGAACTGTAAGCAAATCCTAACACAAATTGCAACACCGTACTTTTTGCATAATTCTACGAGCATGTCGTATTAAGTCACGACTTCCTAAATGGTGAATATGTTATCGTAAAATATACTAACCAGACTTTGAAATATGAGAGTAAATACGGCACACGTAGCGCGTTTGTAACCAATTATCCGCATTATGAAAATTATATATTCTTCTCCTTGAAGCATCGATTAGGAAGAGAAAACATGGCAGAATTAAGTGCAATTGAGTTCATAAAGCTGCCGCTAGTAGTTCGTTTGCTATGACAGGGTAAATAGACGCGCGTACGACATATCTCGTCTCCCGCCGATGCTAGCGGGTTGGGACTAGTAAGACCTACGTCACGAAAAAAAAAACCCGCGCTCAAGTGAATGTTATTAACTTGAAAATAATGTATGGTTAATTTCTCGAGTGGATATGCGGGTATTATTTTAGCTGTAACTGTAGCAATAAATCAATAGATTGAATTGGTATAGATTGATAGATAGATAGATGGATAGATAGATAGATGGATAGATCGATAGATATAAAGAAAGATAGATAGAGAGATGGATAGATAGATAGCTTACCGATATCAAGAAACATTGACACTGAAAACATTACTCAGGATCTTTCAGAGTGGTCATATGCGTTCCCTGTGCCTTTAGGGTACGACAATATGCAGACAGACAAAGCAAATGACAAAGGTAGGTCGTCCGTAGCTGTTCCTTCTTCATTCCTTCATGCCTAGCATGATAGGACGGAACTACTTTAAATTTTCCCAAACATAATTTAGTAGTTATTAATTTATAAGTGAATATAATAAATTAGATTATAACAAACTAGAGTTTATTCCTGCATAATTAAACCGCAAACACATACCAAGAGGGAGAAAAATAGCATTTAATCCAGGGCCCATGTCCACGGCTCCGTTAAGTTGGCCCCCCCCAAACACAAAATACAACCACAATATATATCCAATTATTGCACCCAAAATGCACCATTTTGCACCCCTATTTTTGATTTTTGCACCCCTACCTCTAAAAAGTTATAACGAAATCAAATGGGGGGGGGCAACTTAATGGTAGCCCCCCCCCATTCAATAAAATCAAAATGTAAAAGCATCTATTTATTGCACCCACAATGCACCATTTTGCACCCCCATTTTTGATTTTTGCACCCCCACCCCTAAAGAGTTATAACGAAATCAAATGGGGGGGGCCAACTTAACGGAAATTCAAAATGGCCTAAAATCAAAATTTGAAAGCATGTAATTATTGCACCCAAAATGCACCATTTTGCACCCCTATTTTTGATTTTTGCACCCTTACCCCTAAACAGTTATAACGAAATCAAATGGGGGGGGCCAACTTAACGGAAATTCAAAATGGCCTAAAATCAAAATTTGAAAGCATGTAATTATTGCACCCAAAATGCACCATTTTGCACCCCTATTTTTGATTTTTGCACCCCTACCCCTAAACAGTTATAACGATATCAAATGGGGGGGGCCAACTTAACGGAAATTCAAAATTGCCTACAATAAAATTTGAAAGCATGTAATTATTGCACCCAAAATGCACCATTTTGCACCCCTATTTTTGATTTTTGCACCCCTACCCCTAAACAGTTATAACGATATCAAATGGGGGGGGCCAACTTAACGGAAATTCAAAATTGCCTAAAATAAAATTTGAAAGCATGTAATTATTGCACCCAAAATGCACCATTTTGCACCCCTATTTTTGATTTTTGCACCCCTACCCCTAAACAGTTATAACGATATCAAATGGGGGGGGCCAATTTAACGGAAATTCAAAATTGCCTAAAATAAAATTTGAAAGCATGTAATTATTGCACCCAAAATGCACCATTTTGCACCCCTATTTTTGACTTTTGCACCCCTACCCCTAAACAGTTATAACGATATCAAATGGGGGGGGGCCAACTTAACGGAAATTCAAAATTGCCTAAAATCAAAATTTGAAAGCATGTAATTATTGCACCCAAAATGCACCATTTTGCACCCCTATTTTTGATTTTTTCACCCCTACCCCTAAGCAGTTATAACGAAATCAAATGGGGGGGGGGGGGCAACTTAACTGTAATTTAAATTAACTAAAATTAAAATTTAAAAGCATCCCAAAATGCACCATTTTGCACCACTATTTTTGATATTTGCACCCCTACCCCTAAACAGTTATAACGAAATCAAATGGGAGGGGCCAACTTAACTGTAATTCAATATTGCCTAAATTAAAATTTATAAGCATGGAATTATTGCACCCAAAATGCGCCATCATGCACCCCTATTTTTGATTTTTTGCACTTCTACCCCTAAACAGTTATAACGAAATCAAATGGGGGGGCCAACTTAACTGTAATTCAAAATTTAAAAGCATGTTATTATTGCACCCAAAATGCACCATTACGCACCCATATTTATTTTTTTTGCACCCCTACCCCTGGCCCTAAACAGTTATAAACGAAGTCCAATGGGGGAGGGGGGGGGGGGGCCACTAAACGGAAATTCAAAATTGCCTAAAATCAAAATTTAAAAGCATGTTATTATTGCATCAAAAATGCACCATTTTGCACCTCTATTTTTTATTTTTGCACCCAACCCCTAAAAAGTTATTACGAAATCAAATGGGGGGGTGGCCAACTTTATGGTAGCCCCTACCCCCCCCCCCCCCATTCAATAAAATCTAAATGTAAAAGCTTGTATTTATGGCACTCACAATGCACTATTTTGAACCCCTATTTCTCACAATGCACCATTTTGCATCAACCACTAACGAGTAATTATAAAATCAAATTGGCGAGGCGGGGTCGAGGCCTCTACACAGAAGCGCCATTACAGAATACGATTTCAGTGTTTCTTGACGGGTCTTTGTACAGAATTGTAATTTTTATTAGAGTCCAAAACCATATGGGCCTTTACACAGAAGCGCCATTCCACAGAATCTCCGTTTGACAGAATTTCGAATCGGTCTGGAGGGGCCAATAGAGAGAATTCGTGTTCTGTGTTAAATTCGGTGCTACGGCACTACCTGGAGGGTCGCTAGACATAATAATGCGAACTCTCATCTGCCTGTCAAGAAGCGCCTTTGCACAGAAATTATTTTCGACACAAATCTACTACAGATTAATCTAAAAAAAATCCTTCTGTGTAACGGTCCATCCTGTTGTGCCACTACACAGAATGTTTCCGTGTAACGGCCCGTCGTGTAGTACCACTACACAGAATGTTTCTGTCTAACGGCCCGTCCTGTAATGCCACTACACAGAATGTTTCTGTGTAACGGCCCATCGTGTAGTGCCACTACACAGAATGTTTCTGTCTAACGGCCCATCGTGTAGTGCCACTACACAGAATGTTTCTGTGTAACGGCCCGTCCTGTAGTGCCACTACACAGAATGTTTCTGTCTAACGGCCCGTCCTGTAGTGCCACTACACAGAATGTTTCTGTGTCACTACACAGAATGTTTCTGTGTAACGGCCCATCGTGTAGTGCCACTACACAGAATGTTTCTGTCTAACGGCCCGTCCTGTAGTGCCACTACACAGAATGTTTCTGTCTAACGGTCCATCCTGTAGTGCCACTACACAGAATGTTTCTGTCTAACGGGCCGTTAGTGTAGTGCGACTACAGTGCCACTACACAGAATGGTTCTGTCTAACGGCCCGTCCTGTAGTGCCACTACACAGAATGTTTCTGTGTAACGGCCCGTCCTGTAGTGCCACTACACAGAATGTTTCTGTGTAACGGCCCATCCTGTAGTGCCACTACACAGAATGTGTCTGTCTAACCGCCCATCGTGTAGTGCCACTACACAGAATGTTTCTGTCTAACGGCCCGTCCTGTAGTGCCACTACACAGAATGTTTCTGTGTAACGGCCCGTCCTGTAGTGCCACTACACAGAATGTTTCTGTGTAACGGCCCGTCCTGTAGTGCCACTACACAGAATGTTTCTGTGTAACGGCCCATCCTGTAGTGCCACTACACAGAATGTTTCTGTCTAACGGCCCGTCCTGTAGTGCCACTACAC